>VXAC01006262.1:0-126527 GCA_013399225.1 Rhipidura dahli
GCTTCTCACAGGAGCCATCTTTGTGCCCCCCCGTTGCCTAAAACCAGGCTGTGCCAAACCAAGACACTGTGGATTTTGTGGGCACTGTTCATGAAAATAGAGGCGTGGGGACAGATAGGGCAAGAGGGAGTGAATTCCCCCCTCTTCCTTCCTACTTTCCAAGTCCTTCTCTCTCCAGGCACACATGTTGGGGCAATTCACAGTGATCTAGGTGAGGAGTTGGCAGAACAGAAACCCAAATCTCAATTACCTTCCTCCTTGTCCTTTTGCACAGGATCCTTATCTCCCTGCCTGTAACTCTCTGTATTTAATTATACGTGAATACTTCACACACTAAGTGCATTATTAGGCAATTCCTAAGATAAGTACCTTTCTAGATCTAATATCTAATTATATCTAATATCTAATTATTCTGGATCTAATATCTAATTATGATTAGATATTGGCAATCAAGCTGTCTTGCACTCTCCCTCATGGGGCTGGCCTGCCAAAGACAGTCTTATTTGAGTAGGTGAGACACAAGACCCATGTGAGAAGGAGAAATTTATGCGTAAAAGTTGTAGTTGGCCACGCAGGGTTCCATGAAGCTTGTTCAGACATGAATTTGGGGGTTGCTTTACTGTCCCAGACTGGCCAGGTGCAGCCACGTGTCCTCCACAAGTGTTACACATCCTAATCCATTGTTTAAGTTATGGCAGCCACAAGGCTGTTGCAGCTTTTAGGGTTTGTGGTTTCCCATGCAACCTTTGCCATGGCAGGCAGGTTGGGAGAGATTTCTTCTGGCAGCCAGGTTGTGGGGTTGGCTTTTTTGCAGCTTCATCATCTGAAATTGAGGATCAGTGGAAATTAATTTCTTCCAATTCTTTGTATAGTTCATGTTCCCTGGTCCTCTGACCATGTCTGTTGGGCTTCTCTGCTCCCTCCCAGTGTGTAGAATTCTAGAACAATTTGGGTTGGAAGGGACCTTAAAGACCACCCAGTTCCAACCCCTTTCCCATGGGAAGGGACTCCTTCCTCTAGACCAGGTTGCTCCAAGCCCCATTTTACCAGTGCTGGGAAGATGAACTGAAGGCTTTGCAGTTTGGTAAAGGCTTTGACAGCACAGAATGCTTTAGTTTGTCTGGGTGGGTTCCTCCTTGCCTTCCTACTTTATGCCTCCCAAATACAGCAGGGAAGGGACAAGGGCCAGCAGAGTGTGATCAGGCTGGCAGAGGAGCTCCCTGATACCCAGCAAGGGGATGTGACCAGGCTCTGCGGTTAGCGCATCTCTTGTGGCAAAGTCTTCCCTCTTGCCAGCAGCATTTGTGGTGTCATCTCAAGTCATCTCTGTGCAGTTCCCTCAGCCAAGTAATCCCCCACCCTGCATGCAGGCGTGGGATTGCTGTGCTGCCATGGCCAGGGGATTATGGAGACTGCTTCTAATTCTGTGGAGGAAAATGCTGTTTGTAATTGAGAGGGTGGCTTTAGAGTTGATGACTCTAAGCTCGTGTTTTAGATAGATCATGTTTCACCTCTTTCAAAGCATTTAAGAGCTTACCAGAAAAACAAATGTCATTGCTCAATCTGTTAAGTGTCTATAATGCAACTTGCTGTGTCAGTTCCTTCCCTCCAAGATACAGTGGAAACAGATTTATTTTGCTTTCCAGGCCCTCCAGAGGTCACAGTTGTCCCCGCCTTCAGCGTTAATGCATCTATGTGTGTATCTGTGTATGTGTGTAAGGTGCACATGTCCATGTAATTTCATTTCATTTCATTTCACATAACCAGCACTTTCATTCATTCTCCAGATATTCCTGATGAAACAAATATTTAGTCTGAGCTGTTTGTAGGAAATCTTTAATCTTAACTTGCTATGTATGTGCCTCTATGATTTGCACAAGGACAGGTCTGTCTCAGTGCAGCTGAACAGTCTAGAGGTTTTTTCCCCCATCTTGATACTCAGTCATGATTAGCTCAGTTGTGATATTTACACTTGAATGTGTGGGAGCAGCTTAGATAATCCCCAACCTCTAGAGCTTTCTGCCCTGTATTGAACCATTGTCATATCTGACTGTAAAAAAAGGGTGAGAGATTCTAAAAGAGGGTGGGTCTATTTGGGAAGAAATTCTTCCCTGTGCGGGGCGGGGGGGTGAGGCTCTGGCACAGAGAAACTGTGGCTGTCCCATCCCTGGAAGTGTCCAAGGCCAGGCTGGATGGGGCTTGGAGAAACATGACCTAGTGGAAGGTGTCCCTGCCCCTGGCAGTGGGTGGGACTGGATGAGCTCTAAGATCTCTTCCAACCCATTCCACTCTGGGATTCTGTGTACTGAGGCTGTCCAACCTTTAAGGAATCACTTGCAGTGCCTGAAGCTTGCAAGTATTAAATAGGAGATCAGGAACATAAGGGCCAAACCCCTAAAATTTGATGCTGAATTTGCTGCTTGAAGATGATTTGCTGATTTGGAAGTGAAGATGTCTCTGGCAAAGATCAGCAATGTCCCTGATAAGGCATTTCTTGCTTTCTTGAGGATTAATTTTGAAATGGAAGACCCTGGTCTGGCTGTGTGTTTATCCCACAGTCAAGACCAGGTTCTGCTACACACCCGAGCTCTGCACACCCAGCACCACCCTCCCTGCTCCGTGTCCTCACGCAGCTCTGTCATTACCTCCTGTAATGAAGGAGCAGTTTGCTGGCAAGCAAATCATCAGGTTTTGCACCCCACTTCCATTTGGGAGGAATAACAGTTGTGAAACAGCAGGGAAGGTGAGAAGATAGAACTCAAAGAGCTGCACTAATGGTCCCCAGAGTGCCAACAATAATACATTTTCTACCTTAATACATTGCATTTTGCGAGCACATTTCGTTGTGCCTCTCACAGTGTTCTGCAAACGTTAATTAATTACAATCTCATTACATTTCTGTTAGATCCATGTATTTATATATGAAGAACATTCCATCCCCAAGCGCTCTGGCATCTGTTAATCACCTGAAGGCAAACAGCAGGCCTGGAGAGACGAGCTTTGCTGTGAAAACACTGGGGATGAACACAAAGACATTCTTGTGAGCAAGGCTCTGGGCTAGGAATTCAGTTGGGGTTTGATTCCTGCTTCTGCAAACCATGTCACTTGAATCCTGCCATGGTGTAAATGGGCTTTTTTTTTTGAGAGAGAATGATGGTGCTCTGCACCATCACATCTGCACAAGTGTTGTGATGTGCTGTGGCACAAATTAAAACAGATTAATTTAAACCACAGCTGGGACAGTAACTTCCCAGGCCACTGGTTCATTCCGGGCCTGATAGTCTGTGTGAAAACATCCTTTTTCTCTTTATTTCTCACTTTGCTGTTTGCACTGAATTTTCTTTGGGGTGGGAAGAGGCCATTCCTTATTCTGAGCTTGCACAACATGGAAAATAGTTTTGAGTTTGTTTCTCCATGGTCCCATTTTCTGCTTTAATCTTCCAGTTTTGAGCACTGAAGGTGGGGAATAACAGTTGGAGAAGGTTTAGTTGATGGTGAGCAGTGAGGCAGGCAGGGGTAACAGCAGGATTATCTGGGTTGACTTTGTCATCTCCTTGCCACAGGAGTTTTAATTCCCATGTCAGCAGGGTTTGTTGAGCTGCACAGTGCAGCTGCAGCTGCAAAGTACCCCTTGACTGTCAGAATGGGCATCACTCCTGAATTTGGAAACAGGTTAAGCACCCTTGGCCTTCCCACTAAGGTTGTGCTGGAAGTTAACTGACCTAGTATTACCCTGATCCCCTCACTGCCCAAGAGGTTGGATCATCACATGGATATATTTCTCCAGGCTCTGGAGAAGTCCCTGGAGAGAAACAAAGCTGGGAGATGCTGGGATAAAGCAAGCTGCACACTTGGGAGCAGGCTTCCAGCCAGGCAGGGCAGTACGCAGGGCTGTCCCAAGGGCTGGGCAGAGCTGAGGGTCTGGCTGTGCCCTCATCGCTCTCAGCTCCAGCCTGGTTCTCCTCCAGCACCAAGAGGCATCAGTGCAGACACCCTGAGAGGCACCACAGAGGAGCAATTAGCTACCATGAAATTTTCCACCATTAGGAACAATAGCTGGCTTAGTTCTCATCTGATTGAATTAATGATATTCTAACAAGTGACATTTTTTTTCCTTTAAAATTCTCTCATTTGGAAGGAATTGCTTGTCATAAATTACACTTATAAAAATTAGGCCAGTGTTTTGTATTGTTTACAACAAGCACTTCAGGGTTATGGATGTTACTCATTGATTTATAATGTTTAATTCTTTCCTCTTTCTTTCCCCTCCTTTGAGCTGTTCATAAATCAAGCAGCCCTGTCAACCCTGTGTCGACATTTCACTCAGCCTGCAAGTTGCAGGCAAGTTGGGACAGTGGTTCTTATAGAGAAGGTTGACTCTTCTCCTTCACTGTCTTTCGCATTTTGATGAAACAATAAAAAGGTGAGGCTGGCACTTGTCAGTTATTTCTGAGTCACTTTTCATTAGGCCTTTTTCAAACACTTCAGAGAACAATGTTGGAGGCAGGTGATCCAAACAACTCATGTTCCCGCTTGTGCACTTGTGGGTTAAGGCAGCAGCTGCCGTGGAATTACACTGGGAGGCTCAACAGGTGTCTGATGGTCCTGGACCACATCCAGATGATGTCAGACAGCCTTATCCTGGCAGCCTCCTCTTCCCCACCAACCCGGGGTCATCATTTCAAAAGCCTGGGGAGTTGGTTGGATTTTTTTAAAGGGTTCTCCGAGAACTGATGGAACTGCCAGGAGTGTCCAAAGTTGGGTAGAGTCCCTGGGGATTTGCAGGTGACCCAGAGTTGGTGCCTGGGTAAACACTGAGAGAAGGAGGATTTAAGGGGTTTTAGTGACCAACACAGAATCTTAGATTGCATTGAGTGGGAAGGGACCTCAAAGAGAATCTAATTCCAACCCCCAGCACTGTGGTTCCAGCATGAGGGTTTCAACATTGGGCAAGTGGTCCATGGTGTAAGGGGCTGACAGTTGAGGGAAATTAATGGGAATTAGGGACTGAAGGTCCTCTGAGAGCCTCTGACAGCAACTTGTTTTGTCATAGGATAAATTAGCCCCTTTGGAAAACTGGGAAGAAAACCTTCCTTTCCCCAAAGATGCTGCTAAGAAACAGCAGATGTCTGGCAAAGAATATCCAAAGATGTGGGTGGGTGGTAAAATTCCCTGCATCAGGTCAAAACTGAGCATTTTCAGCCCTTTCCTCAGGTCAAATATCAGGGAACTGCTGAGCCCTCAGCACTGAACTGTCATTGTGAGAATTCCCAATGTCTGACCTCCAGAAGTCAAAAGGTTGGTAGTGATGCTCCACAAAATCCATCCTACAGGATGAACACAGTTGTTTCTACTGGGTTTGAATGTAAAATGAACCACCATGTCACTAGGGATGGCTGTCCCCTGTTTCTCCCGCCCATCTGCTCTGTACACACGTCACCATCCGTCCTTTGGGAGGAGCAAGGCATCGCATCAAGCCCCAAGTGCCTGGTGGAGGTTGCTCTGTGTGTGTGTGTGTGTGGTTACCTGGGATAATTCCTGCCCACACCTTGCCTACACTAGGCGGTTTTACCAGCCGGCCCCTTTGCTAAGCAGTAGGGCTCGCCCAGTTGTAATAACAAAAGTAAATAAATACATGTTAATGATCCAATGGTGGTAATTAACAATGCTGAAAAACAGATGTCTCCCCGAAGAGCTCATGAGGCGGCCGATTGCATAAGCTGCCCCATTATGTGGATATGAGTTGATTATTAAAAGAAAACATTTAGCAAATGCGGAACAGGATATTTATCTGCTATTACATAATGGTAATAAGCAACTGAATCCAGGCAGAGATAGTCTTCCAGCCCTTACCGAATGCCGAGTGAAGTGCATTTATGGCCTCCGCTGTGAAATAGTCCTCCTTGTTTTTCCAAGAAGAGAGATCTTTCAATAGATAATAAATAAAATAGACTCTAGTTGCTTTAACATGAAGCAAGATGAGTCCTCAGGATTAGTTTGGATTAGTCTGTTGCCAGTGGCATGGAACTTTGGCACTTGGCCATTTATTCACCTAGAAGACGTACAGCTAATTGGAAAAGCACCTGCAAGGAGATGTAGCTCACCACCTGCACTTTGCTGAAATAAAATAAGCCTACAAAATTGACTACATTACCTATTAATGTTATGAAATCACCCTGAGGCATTTATTATTATTATTATCATCATCATCATCATCATCTTCTCTCCCCCCTCTTTTTCCCGAAGCTTTTATAAATCAAACTTTTGTCTTTCCTTGTTTCCTTGGAAACCCCAGGATTGTGCCTCTGTAGCAAGACCAGGACTGCTCCGACTGACTTGCTTCTCCCTGCAGGGGAATCCTAGGAAATTAATCCTTCTTGATAGGGAGAAGAAATAGTCTGACATTTAATTCCTTTTTCTAATGGGACACAGCCTCTTCCCGGTCTCTACCTTCTTCCCCCCAGAAAAGTCCAGTGGGAGTCTTTTGAGCGCCCCACTGGTGGTTGTGATAAGCCAGAGTCTCATGATGATAAAAAAACCTTCTTGTTGGCTTTTTCATCGACCCTGGCCAAGAGCACAGGATGGACTTTGCCCAGACACTGTTGGCAGAAGCCGTTGGGACCTTGGTGTGTTTGGCTGGTTTGAGGGTGGGTGGGTTCCCTGCCTCACAGTGAGCACATTGGAAAACAGATTGGTTACATGCAGGAAAACTTGGTGCTATAAAATGCAAAACAGAGGGTATAGTATAGTAGCATAGAGGGTGACAGGCAGGTGGTCACAGGGACTTCCATGCTCAGGACAGCCCTGCTCCTGGCAGTGCATTAAAAAACCAGAGGAAAACCTCTGTTGCTGTATAACTGCAAGGGAAGTGAAAACACGGCTGGAAAGACTCACAGAGAAGAGCCATCAGAAATTCCTCCTTTTTTATCTTCTCCACCTCCTGGCAGCTTTGCCCAAAGTTGAACCAGGCTCAAATCAGACCATCTCAGTGAGTCTGCAAAAGAAAACCCAAAAACAGATTAAGTGTTTTGGGGCATTTCCTTGGCTTTTGCACATCCTGATTGGAGAGGAAGGAAACCTGAAGTTCCTGTGGTCAGAGGCACTGTGCCAAAATGTGGGCTTGGTTTCCAAAAATTCAGAAGCCAGGTTTGTTCCCAAGTTAGCCAAAGTGTTTAACCAGTCATCAAACCTTCATCCTCACAGGCTTCAACTTGACTGAGCAAACCCAGTTGTTCTTTGCCATTTCACATCATAGGGAGGAAAGTGCCCAATTATTGTCCCTGGTTGTTAATTACTGCAGTTCTGTATCAATAATTAGTGATGTTACTGCACAAATTATTGTGCTACTTTTGTCCAAAAATAATCAGGGTCAATAGGAGGATTGGTTTAAGCTCTTTTAGGCAGTGAAAGAGAGTAATAGAAGCCTCCTGCTCATGTCATGGAGTGTACGGGCAGGGCTGAGGATGGTGGACTTGGCACGTGAGAGAGGATGCAGAGTGGAGTTTTGGGTTGAAAACATAGCAAAGAGGTCTCTGCAGACACCTGAGCTCTTTGAAGCACTGAACTTGCTGAAGGGGCTCCAGTGGGTGGCCAGAGAAGGAAATCGGAATTTTTCCCTCTCTTGCATTAGGGAAAATAAAAAAGGTTTTCTGCAAATAAATTATTTATCTATGGACAGGTCAGCCCTGGCTGTGGACCCTAGTTGATGTACTCCTGTCCTATGGGGTGGGATCATACAAAGTCCCACCTGTGGACTTACTGGTTTGACCAAGAGGTGACCTTAGTGCAGCTCTTTGAAGCTCAGACAAGAGCTCCAGTGGGGAAGAGCCTCCAAATCCACCAGGCACCTGGATAGAAGGGTTATTGCCACATAGCCTGAGAAGTCCTAAGGGGTGAGGGGTCCTCAGAGATGAATAGTGCTTGGGTGTGCTTGCTGGGGTTCTGTAGGGGATTGCTGCTCACCTCAGTCTTGTGCTCAGTCACTGTTGTGATGGCCCTGGCTTGGCTCTGCTGCTCGGTTTCCTCTGGACAGGGCCATTCCTGGGAAATGCTTGTAGGTGCCCCTCTCCGCAGGCATGTGTGCCTGTGGCACACTCCAGTTTGGACCTGGATTAAAATATATTCTGCTTCTCATGTCCCTCTAAGTTTGCATTTTGTGAATTGCACCTAGATATAGTAGGCAAGGACACCAACAGGATCCCCAGGAGATCTGCCTTGTGCAGCTGATCCTATCCCACATATCTGGGCAGGACTCAGAATCACAGAATGGGTTTGGGTTTGGGTTTAGAAGGGACATTAAAGCCCATCTGGTTCCACCCCCTGCCATGGCAGGGGCACCTCCCACTGTCCCCGGCTGCTCCAAGCCCTGTCCAGCCTGGCCTTGGGCACTGCCAGGGATCCAGGGGCAGCCACGGCTGCTCTGGGCACCCTGTGAACCACAGCATGAGGTGCTCAGCACAGGTCTGTAGAAGACACCAGTGGCATCTCAAGGTACATCCAGGCAGGAAATCAGAGGTGATTAAGCTTTAGCAATGCTGAATTACCAAGGTTCAGCCTGAAGAAAACTCCAGGGAGATTTTAGAGCCTCTTCCAGTGCCTAAAGGGGATCCAAGAGAGATGGAGAGGGACTGGGGACAAGGGATGAAGGGCTTCCCACTGCCAGAGGGCAGGGCTGGATGGGATCTTGGGAAGGAATTGTTTGTTCCCTGTGAGGGTGGGGAGGCCCTGGCACAGGGTGCCCAGAGCAGCTGTGCCCCTGGATCCCTGGAAGTGCCCAAGGCCAGGCTGGACAGGGCTTGGAGCAACTTGGGATAGTGGAAGGTGTCCCTGCCCATGGCAGAGTTGAAACAAGACAATCTTTAGGGTTCCTTCCAACCCAAACCATTCTGGGATTCCAGGATTACCAGCAGGAAGGTGGCTGCAGCAAATCCATTTAGTCCAGTGTTTGCATCCCATCTCTGGGACAATGAAGTACTCATGGCCAGTGTCTATCTTGCAGCCTGACCTGCTAAGTTGCCATGGCTCTTCTCCATCTCTGGTACTTGAATCTCACCTGCATCTTGGGGCAGATCCACAGCTACCAGGAACTGATTTAGACACACACAGAAGTTCAGCACTTCATTCCAGGGAGTCTAGAACCAAGCACCATGGGCAAAATATTCCATAACTCAACCCCCTGCCATTATTGTTCTAGGGTTTTTTTCCTGAGGCTCCTAAGTATTTTTGCTGTCATTATTTTAATTTACCTCTGAAAAAGGAGCAGTATCAAAACAGGAGCTCAGATTACTGAAGTTGTTACCCTGTTATGTGTAATGAGTGATTATTTTATATGTAGAGAGATACAGGTATGTATAAACTCTCTTTTTTTTTTTCCTGCAAAGGCAGCAGTTCAATAAATAATTAATATTTCTCAATCCTGTAGCTATTTTTCTCACTGTAAAAAATTAATTGGTTTTCCATCATCTGTTTCCCTCTGACCTGAAGGTATCTGGCATGGCAGCAGTGCCCCTGCTTAAACACGCTCCTTGTAATCTTTGTCATGCCCATGGTACAGAATCTGGGGGATAAACAAACTAATCAGAGGTATTTGAGGCACCTCCAGGAAGATTTAGTCATCGTAACACTTTGCGCTTATGCAGCATCCATCCGTCTGGCAATAATTAAGCCTCTCAACCCCTGATGAGGTAAATGCTGTGCTCACTGCTGTGGCGGCTGGGGAACAGAGTCACAGAGAGGTTGCATGGTTTGCCCCAGACCACACAGAAAGGCAAAATGGTTCTGAGGCAGAAAATGCTTTTGCGCCACCAGTTTACAGAAAGTAGCTGAAATGTGGAGGGGGGATGAGGTGAAATGATTAAGAGGTCCCAGAAAAGCCTGCACTGAATTAAGGACTAGCTTCTGCTCTCTTGGCTGGCCATGCACCCATGACCTGACCCACAGCCTCCTTTCCTTCAGTGGGGGGGACACAACCAGGGTCATGTGGGCTCCATGGGAGCACAGGCCCTGACCCCCCTCCCAGGGGTTATCGGAGTCAGTGTGCTCATGTCACAGAACTAATCCCCCTCACAAGCACTTGCTTGAACCTTAGGCCTATTTGGGCTTTGTATTTGGAGCCCATTGGTGCTTAATTCTCCCACTCTTAGCCCCAGTCCTGCACCACAGCACCTCGTACCTGACCCAGAAGCAGCGAGGAGCTCTGGCAGGAAGGTGACATTTACTTATCAATTACATTTTTTAGAGAA
Source organism: Rhipidura dahli (assembly GCA_013399225.1). Classification (NCBI taxonomy): domain Eukaryota; kingdom Metazoa; phylum Chordata; class Aves; order Passeriformes; family Rhipiduridae; genus Rhipidura; species Rhipidura dahli. The sequence continues at coordinate 10,242 of VXAC01006262.1, forward strand.
AAATGTATTTTGGGAGGAAAAAGTTGACTGCCTGTCAACTTTTTTTATTTGCAGGGCTGCTTTGGTCCCAGCCTGCTCCCCAAGCATCTCTGGTCCCTACTCTTCCTTTGTGAATGCTGTCATCCTTTTGATGATCTTCTGCATCCTGCAAGTTTCAACCCTTTTGGACCCAAATTTTGGAGGTTGGTAAGGGAAATGGGAAACCCTTAAAGTCTCTCAGTGATAGCCCTCAGTTTTTTGCTGCAGGGTGACTTTGAGATGTCATTTTCTCCCAGCTTGCTTTTTCCCCTCGGCTGTGGGCAGATGCTGAGCATCCCCTTCACTGGGTGGCATTCAAAAAACATTCCCGAGTGCTCCCGCCCCTCTCCCAACAGCAATGATTTGCCTGAAGTCTTTGCCTTCCCCTGGAGCATCCCGTGGATGCACGTCTCAAGGAGGAGGAGGACAGCTTGCTGTAGCAATGAGCTACTGCCCCCATTTAACGGGGAAAACCGTGGAACTGCAGGGAGAAACTAAGTGCTGGAAAGCTGGAAGATGTGACATTTGCACCTAATAATTCATGTCCTGGCTGCTTTCCATCAGCTGCACAGAGTTAGGCGTGGGGTCCAGTGTCTCCAATGTCATAGCCATCCCCATCTCCTGTGTCTTTAAGTGGTGGCTGAAACTGCCATCACTGCTGTTGCTTTACCAGTGTCATGGAACTTAAAAATGGGATGAAAGGTGCTATTTCAGGCTCCTGTGGTCTTGCATTAGCTGGTGCTGTCACTCCCATTTCATGTGGGAGACCAGAGGACTGAGCTTGCTGCGGTGCCTGGGCTGAGGAAGGCAGCTCACTGTGCTTTGCCAGGGGGATTCACTGGTTGTCTGTAAATGGATTGAGCCCAAAAGAGTTAATTGATGGGGAAACAAGAGCCAGTTCAGCCTAGGGGAGCCAGCAAGTACAAGCATTTTCCTAATATGAAGTTTTGTTTAATTACATCTGATGAAGATTTCAGTGGGGGCCACTGCTGCCATTGAGTTTTCTGGAGCAAATTCCTTTCCTTTGATTTGCAGTCTGCTCACATCCCTACCAGCCAATCTTGTACAAACAGCCCCACAGGCTGTAAAATCAAATGGAAAATGTGGGATCACACAGCTCAAGTCTGAGCTGAAAGGGCAAGACAGGGAGGTCAGGGAGGTTACAAGGTAAAGATTCGTGCTTCAAGTTGTCTCTGCACATGTCCAGGCTGAATTTTCACAGATGTCTGGAGATCAGGTCCAAAGCCCAGCACCCTTGAGACCCACAAATTCATCCAGATGGTGCCAGTGTTCCCAGGAATCACAGAGTGGCCCAGTGTGGGCACTGGGCATTGAAGATGTTTTGTGTCACCCCGCACAGCAAACCCTCATCAGCCTCTTCCCTAAAGCAGAGCTTCAGCCTGAGACATCTCCGTAAAGCTGAATCAGGAGGGGCTGAGGCTGGTTCAGAGCACAGATATGGTGGCAGAACCACAGACTGGTTTGGGTTGGAAGGAACCTTAAAGTTCATCACATTGCATCCCTGCCATGGGCAGGGACACCTCCCACTGTCCCAGGCTGCTCCAAGCTCCATCCAACCTGGCCTCGGACACTGCCAGGGATCCAGGGGCAGCCACAGCTGCTCTGGGCACCCTGTGCCAGGGCCTCCTCCCCCCCCTCACAGGGAACAATTGCTTCCCAATATCCCAGCCAGCCCTGCCCTCTGGCACTGGGAAGCCATTCCCTGTGTCCTGTCCCTCCATCCCTTGTCCCCAGTCCCTCTCCAGCTCACCAGAAGCCCCTTTAGGCTCTGGAAGGGGCTCTGAGCTCTCCCTGGAGCCTTCTGTTGTCCAGGTGAACACCCCCAGCTCTCCCAGCCTGGCTCCAGAGCAAAGGGGCTCCAGCCCTGGAGCATCTCCGTGGCCTCCTCTGGACACCCTCCAGCATGTTGATGTCCTTTCCATGATGGGACCCCAGAGGTGGAGGCAGCTCTGCAAGTGGGGTCTCATAAGGGCAGAGTAGGGGGGAGCCTCTCCCTGTTCTCCCCACAGGATGAATGCCAGGACAGTCCTCATCCTGGAGCAGGAATGTCAGGGAGATGAATGCCCTTTTCCAGAGCAAAGAGGGCAAGAGCAGCAACAGTACTGGGCACCTGGGCTGGGCCACTCCCCTCCTACAAACAAGGTTCTCAGACAACAGAGAAGCAGGTTTGGGCCAGCCAGTTATAACCAATGGAGTTACTTGGACTCCCGGATTATAGATATTTCTTTGCCAGGACAAGTCAGACAAGCTGAAAGTTTTTAACTCAAAAGTGCACAGATTATTTTTCCCTGAGTGTATTGACCCTTCCCTGATCACAGATGACTTTGCAATCCAGTGAGCAGGTAGTGGTTAATATGGTCACACTGGTTTTACAGCCAGAAGCAAATGTAATTGGCATCAAGACCAGCTTCTTGCTAAGCTCCAACCAGCAAAGAAGAAATATTAATTTCTACATTAAGCCAAAAGCTTTGAATTTATCTATAGTAGCACATTTGAAGAGAAGATTTTTCTGGAAACTGGCAGAAGTACCTTGCGCTACATGAACTCTTGATTACTAAATTACTTTGTCTTTAACCACTTACATCTTGTTTCTACTCCGGCTTTGCTTTTGTGTCCTCAAAAAATTCGAATCATGATCCTGCATGGCATGAAGCACAAAGACAGCAGCATTTGCTAGTAGGAGCTGATATCACAGCATCTTTCCCCATGGGAAAACACATCTAGGAAACTTCACCCAGACACAGACTTCATAGGATCATCCCAGATATATTTATATGTTAAAACATAGCAGAAATGACATATACTCCCATAAATAACTGCATTCTCTCATTACTCATACTTTGCCTTTGGAATTTTTCTCCTTTTATTGCTGTTTTACAACAGTAGCAGAGTAGTAGCAGTAAATCTACAGTGCATCTTTCTAATTACATCTCAATTTAATTATCTCACTTCTTCATGTCTCCATCCTAATGCAGTCTTCAGGTTGTGACAGTTGATGATGAAGTGGCTGGAGAGGTGTTATCTACTCTTCACCTGAACAAGAGCCATCCAAGCCAGACCAGAGTGGGCTCTTGACAGGGCGCAGCCTTGCACTCTCTGCCTTGCACACACAAAACAATCCCCATTGTGAAATGCCTGTTGGAAAGGCAGATAAAAAATTTAAACAGCCACAGGGCACCCAGGTTGGTGGATGGCTTCCAGAAACATTAGGTCATAGATTTTTTTTTTTCCCTCTCTCCCAAAATACACTCCGGCACTTCTCAAGCAATTTTCTAAAGTCACTTTTTATAGCAAGGGTGTCTTCTACTGCAGAGTCCTCCAGATTCTCTTCCATTGACTTTGTTCTCATCTGATTTCAAGCTTTTCTTTATTTATTTTCCTTTAAGGTGGAATGGCTCGAGAGGCAGGGACACTTTTTTCTCCCCAGACCCCCCCAGCCTAAGCCCAAATGAATACCCCTAAGGTCAGTACATTTCTACCAGAACAAATTGTCCTTCCTGGAAGCAGGGCAGACACCTTGCTGTGCTTGCTTGGCTTGTGCTTTGGCCTCTGCCACTTAGGACTTGTTTTCTGTTGACATCCCCAAGGCTAAATAGAAAGTGGGGAGGAACTTGCTCCTTCTCATTTAAATAATTATTCCCTTGGAAAAGCCCAGACCCGATTAACAGTTATTGCAACAAAACTGTGGAATTCACCCGTGGTGAGTTACCACACTGAGCAAAATCTGTTGCAAATGCAGAGCAATGAGATTCCTTTTCAGCCCAAATGGTAAAGTGTTGCCTGAACCAGGAGCTGTGCTGAGCTTTATAATGCACCTCCAGTCTGGAAAGTGGGAGAAGTGAAGTGGTTGACAAGGACTGTGGGAATCAGTGGCAGAATTCAGGGGAAAATCCACCAGTAATAGAGTTGGCGATGATCTCGGAGTCCACTTTGGATAGCACAGCAAAGTCAACAGTCTTGTGCTGGTGTGTATGAGCAACACTCATTTGTGACTGCTCATAACTTGTTCTGCCCCTAATGGCAGGGTAACATCATTGAGTTTGAGTAAGGAATCACATTTGCAGACCAAATACATCACTGGGTGTTCAGTTTCAGAACTTCTTCCAAAGTCCAGCAAAGATTTGGGGTCAGAGGCAATATAACCATCCTAGTTCTTATTTCTGAGCAACAATCCTGCTATACTTTCCTATGTTAATGACAGATCAAAGGAAAGAGAAAGGCTACTCTTATAATATCTCCTTATTGATAATTAGCAGTGCAAGATCTGCAGACCAGTTAAGAACATGTCTAGCTATAAATATCCACTTCAGTCCCAATATTGTCAGTGTTATGGCCAAATGATTTCTAGCCACTTTATAAAGCAGAGGTGAAGAGAGCAGCCTTGAAACACCACCTAATCTACCTGCCCCGTATTTGACACTTTTGTCTCTCCTATCCTTAAAACCCATCAATGCTTCCAATTTTGTATTTCTGTCATGAATCTCTTCTGTTTCTTCACTATACTTACATGTTTTCCAAAGTTCAGTCTGAACCCCTTTGTTCCATTTTCACTTTAATCCTTACTCAACTTATGGAGAGTCAATAGAGGTTATTTCACTACCTCACTTAAATATTTTTGCATGGCTTCAGTTAGCCCTCCCTCTGCAGCCACCCTTTTCTCAGCTGAGCAACACCATCTTACTCATTCTTCAGATGTCGTGTTTTCTGACTGCTCATCAATACTCTGTTGCACAAAACACATAGATGACTGTCCTCAATCCACTCACTGAAATCCATTTAAATCTAAGTAGATAATTGAGGCTTGTTGGATCAATATCAGGCAATGATCTAATATATTGACTAGAGATCTCTATCTGCGTAGTAATGGGTTAGTCATCAATACATGCAGGAATGACAGGGCAGCCGTGGCCAGATCCAACCTGGGCTTACACCATCTTATCCAGGTCATCCACATCAATGATTTGGGTTCTTTCTGAGTCCACAGGGACTTGCCCTGGGATGGGGGTAAACCAAAACCTGATAGCCACCAAAAAAAGACTGTTGATGTCAAAGATGATCAGGGCAGTTTGAATTACTTCCTGTCCATCTGCTGGCTACAAAGAGAGCCCAAGCCTTGAGGTTAAGCAGGGTAGCATGGACCTGGTGAGAACCGTGGGATTTGGGAGTGCTTTTGCACCCAGCAAAAATCTTCCCCAAAAGTCCCTGTTCCTTTCATCCTTAGTCTACGCTTATCAAAATTCATTAAGAACTTTTCCAAAAAAGTTGTGTTGCATGCTTAAAACATAAAATCCAGGAGCTCAAAAGCCACAGGGTATCTTCTGCCACCTTAAGTAGTTGGTGAGACATGGGAATCTGAACACAACCCAAATAGCCTGAGATATATCTTATACGTGATGTAGATTTAAGAGAAGGGGGAGGAAAAAAGATATTAGCACACAAAATATTAAGTCATTCCTATTTTCTGCAATTAATTTATCTGTCATCAATAGACTCATAAACTATTTGACTTTATGACAGCTTGGAAAGAGAAGATGCCAACTTTTCCTGCAGGTGTGCATCTGTTTGGGAATATACCAGCAACTGTACGTGCAGGGAGAGAGGATGATATGAGAGAGACAGAGGGGTTGTGAAATAAGATGGGAGTGAAAGGATTGGCAGAAATGCTGGCTTGCTGAATTTGTCCTCCTTGGAGATGGGAAGACAGGGTTTGCAAAGCCCTGGCTTCAATCTGTGTTACCAAAAGTAGATTGAGACCCTCTTATTTTGCATTTTTATTGATCTGGCTCCAGGAAATGAACACAAAAAGAGCCCAGGGCACTATCAAAATGGTTCAGCACATTTCCTATATTGCATGTGATATTTAAAATATGTACTGAGGGCTAGACACTAGGTGCTCACACACTGCTGTGATGGTAAATCTGACTCATTTCACGGGGATGTGAAACCATTCCAGGCTTTGCATAACTGCCCTTCAGAGTTCTCCCTTGGCACCTGTGGGGTTACCTCCATGCTGGCCCTGTTTAATGGCTATGAGCTACAAGGCTTTAGGGCTTGGGAGACTGGGAAAATTATCCAAGTCAAGGCAGATTTTAAGCATCCCTTTAAAACTTAAAGAGGGGTGAGTGAGAGGGGTGTTATAAGAACACTAGATAGCATTGTGACTGAAAACCCTGTCTTCTACTAGGCTGGAAATATGCAATAATTCCAGAATATCAGTGGTTTTAGCTGACTTCCAGGGTTTTCTCTGAGCCAAGGCAGCATGGTTCGAGGAAATGGGAGATAAGCATGGTCGATAGCCTTGGTGTTTCCAAGTACCTCCAGGTGAAACCCTTCTGTGGTAGCAGCTACTAAAATGTGAGTCAGGTACAGGCTGCCTTTCCTGCAAGAGCTGAAAGAAACCTGGTGGGCAGCCAGTTTCGTCCCTGCCCAGGGTGAAAACTCCCCAGACAGGGCACCTCTGGGGCTGGAAGGGGAACCCAAGTCCACTCCTTCTCTGCTTGTGCTTGGCTGGAATTTGTGTTTTTCAGACCTCAGTAAGCTGAAAGTACCTATAAAGGTAATCCAGTGGCTTTGTGGGGAAAAAGTTTCTTGACTTCCTTTCCTCCTTTTATTAAAGTTAACTAACTTTATTTATCAGAAAGGTTCTGGTCCCCACACTGGGTTCATGTACTTCTGTCATTCCCTGGAGGCAAACTGTGGGATTGTGGCAATTTTTCCTCTCTGTCAATTTTGGTGGTGTAAAGTTCCCAACCTGCTGATTTTTTTTTTATCCTTTTTTTTTTTTTTAAAGACAAAACTGGTGTTTGGATGAAGCCAATGCTCAAAAGATTGAAACGGTTCTGCATCCAAATGGTAAAAAGCCGTTCTTTACTCGCTTGGTGCAAAAGGGGGGAAAAAGCAAATCTATTACAGCCACAGAAAGGAATAACTGGTGTGGAAATGTGGAAAAGTCCTGATCTGAAAGCACTGTCAAGAAGGAAAGTGGATAATGAGTCTCAAGGGTCAAGGAAAAACTAGTAGTGTCCTGGCTGCCTTTTGGCAGAAGATGAAGGGAGATGGTAAGAGGGGACGCTGCTGGGATTTGGGTACCAGAATGGAGAGACAGGAAAAATGCAGAGTGAGAAAAAAAGAAATTAAGACTTGGGCTTATGAAGTAAGGAGAATGCTTCATTTCTACTGAAGCTCAAGCAAAGCTGAGGGTGCTTTAAAGTGAAGCCTTCAAATCATTTCAATCTGCCTGGTCTTTTGACAAGGGCCTGGATTGACAAGAGGACAAGAGGGAATGGTTTTAAACCAAAAAAATATAAGTTTAGGTTGGCTATGAGAAAGAAATCCTTCCCTGTGAGGGTGGGGAGGAGGCCCTGGCACAGGGTGCCCAGAGCAGCTGTGGCTGCCCCTGGATCCCTGGCAGTGTCCAAGGCCAGGTTGGACAGGGCTTGGAGCACCCTGGGACAGTGGGAGGTGTCCCTGCTCATGGTCCCCTCCAACCAAAACCACTCCATTTCCCATTTGTATCAATCACAGAAATTTTCAAGGAAACACTGCTTCCTTCAATCTCCTCAGCTCTAGTAGCATATCCCACCCTCAAAAAGGAATTCAATAAAAATGTGGGGAAAGGGGGAAAAGTGAGGAACCAACACAAGGAATTTCACTGCTCAAATGGGTAAAGATCTTGAATGTGCCACTGGCGTGTTGCTGCAGACAGCTTAAGTCAAGAGAAAATTCTTTGGCAGTGACATCAACTCAGCAGTAAGTAATGCATTTTCTAGGGTTGAGATTCAATTTAAGGTCTCTCCAGTGAGTGTAATGACTGAATGGTACTTGAAAAAACAAATTAATCCAACAAATGAGACTTATCATTAAGCTCTTGTCAGCCTATAATTTAAAAGTGGGGGGGTTTACCCCCTTTTTTAACTTGAACTTTGGTTTATGTACTGAAGTCTGCTAGAACTGCCTTGAACTTGGCATTCTCTAGAAATCACCTCATCCGCCAAACATAGAAGTTAACAAGAATGGGTTTAGTGCTGGATGACTCTCCAAGGCTCTGAGGATCTTTAGCCCCTCTGCACTCACCCCTTCTACTTACAAGCTGAGACTTAGCAGAAACTGCAGATTCACTGAACACCAAGAAAATGAACAATTTTGGGCTGTGCATCCTTGTAAAATATGGCACAGAACTTTTTTTTTTTTTTTTTTTCTGGTAAATTGTGCAGTTTTCAGCAGTCAGTGTTTTACAACCTCCCTAAACCAAATTTTGCCTGCAGAGCTCTGGGTTTAATAACCTCCAGCAAATCTCTCCTCCAGAATTTGTCATATATTTTCCCTCTACAATAAAAATAAATTTGAAGTTGCTATAATTTTACAGGGAGCTCTCACTGCCTATGAATTTAAAACTAGCCTGAATAACGCTGTGGTGAAAAGGCAGTAAAAAATAGTTTTATACCAGGAAGGCAAGGGCTTGAAAGTTTATTTTCTTGCTGAGTGACTGGAATTAGGCAAAGCCAATTCCCAAAGGTTTCCTTGCTGGTGATGCAGCTCTGTGGATTGCCAAGCACATACCCAACAGAGGACTACTTTTCTAAAAAGAGTGTTTAGGTCATTAATTCTGTCCCCCTCTCTTGGTCCAAATGAAGTCTGAGGATGGATCTGGAGTGGTGGGAAAGGATGAGGGGATGCCACACTCATCAGAGCACTTCCCACAGCTCTGTCCTCTTGTCTCCTGCAGATCAGGGCTTGGAGGGAACCTGCTGTGACCTCATCATTATAAATATGGTGTGGTTTAGGCAAAGGGGGGGAAATGGGGAGAACCTCAGATTTGGGTTGTTTTATTCATTATACATATACATATATATGATTCTGGCCTTGGGTTTGGAGGGTCAGCTGTGCCATGTGGGTGACCAGAGCCTGCCTCTGGCTGGGAAATGGGGTTTCATCTCATTGCTGTTTGAAAATGAGTTGTTTAATCAAAGCTGCTTGTCTTGACTCTGCAGCAAAGGGAGAGAGAGGGAGGTAAAGCCAGCAGTACATCTTGGGTCTGTCTGGCCATGGTGAGCTCATCCCTGGTGATGCTCAGTGGGTTTCACTCCTCTGGGTGTCTGCTGGTGGATTGAGATGGGTTTGTAGTGGATTCAGATGTTTTGAGGTGGTCTGAAGGTGGATTGAGAGTGGGCACAAGGTGTGCTGGAGGCTTTCCCTGGGCAATCCCCGATTCTACAGTGGCATCTCTGTGTCACTTGACCTCTGAGCAGTGTGAGACCTGGCTACTGGAGGCTCCTGACCTTGCAAACTGTGCCTTAAAAATCCATAATCTTGGTCCAAGTCAAAACCAGCAGACTTTCAGACAGGTTTAGGAGGGCCTGGTTCAGAGCCAATGCAGCTTCTGTCTTTAGAGAGGGTAACATGAGGTACAGTTGGAATGATCTCTCCCAGACATGATCTTTCAGTTTGAGGTTGGAGCACTCCGTGGGACAGGACACAGAAGCAGTTTCCATAGCTGAGCTACTACCCACTTCCAACGTGCCTTATCTTCATCTCTCACTGTATCTATTCAGATGCAATCAAAAGCAGAAGGGTTAGGGATGAAACCTGCTCTGACTTACCCTGGGGGAAGCAACAGCTGGGTGTAGAGTGTTTGTTTTGGGTGCTTGTGCCATGGCAGAGGAAGAGGAGGCTGCAGTGTGAAGTGGCTGCGAGGTAAAGCACAACCCAGCTTCATGTTGGGGTTCAGCTTTGCTTTACAAGTCATCTCTAATACTTCCTCGCTTTGCTGGTGGCTGCTGTGAACACTCAAAGTGGAAATTCTGGGCAACAATTATAATGCTACTGCAGGATTAGATCAAAATAAAATAGGAAAACCCCATTTAGGAATCAACTTCCACTTTTTAATTCATCTCATTGCCATGGACCCCATTTTTCCTCCCTGGTGCTTCAACAAGTGGTTTGTGTAATAGTTTGGATAAAAAGGAGGTGGGGTGAGGGAAGAAAAGTTGCTTAAAAAGTAAGTCAAAGGCTCTAGCATGTGTTCTTGGCTGGTTGAATTCAAGATGAGGGTTTTAGGCTTCTCGTGGGACCTCCCTTTCACAGCTCCCCCCTAATCTTTTGGAAATCGCCTGTTACCTACAGCTGTTGGGTCACCAGATGGACTATTTGTTCAATTATTCTTGGCCGTGCTGGCCCAGGCTGCCTCAAAGCTGTCGGCTCCATCCCTCGGCCCACTTCAATCGCCTCCGGAGGAGCCCCAGCGCGTTTGAAGCCCTCTGTCCTGCTCGCAGGAGCGTCTCGGCTCCCGCCCCCGCATCCCTTTTTATCTCGCCCTGACATCCTCGAGCGAGGCCGGCGATGCTGCCGCGGCTGCAGGGGCGGGTTGGGAGGGCAGCTCCGGTGTCCGGGCGCCGGTGTGAGAAAATAATTACAAATGAAAGAGAGATTAGCAGAGGCTGTTGAGACAAATGCCGCCGAAATGATTTCTGTAGCGCCGGCGGTCCCTTCTAACGGGAGCAATCGGCTGCAGCTGCCGTCCCTGTGGCAATGCGGAGAAACGCGGGTCCCGCTGGGTTCTCGGAATAAAAGGTTAAAACCTGGCAAACCACAGCTCAGGGGGATGAGATGACGGACCGGGGCAGCTTCACGTCATACAAATGGACTAGTAATTAACACAATTTTTTTTCCACCTATGTCTGCCCCCTCTGCCTCCATCCCCCCATCAGAGGTGTTCAGACCCACCTAATAAATGGATCACAGCTGCTGAAAGACAGCTTTTGCCTGGCTCTGGGAATCCTCAGAATTCATGTTGCAGGAGATCTGAGTCTTCAGCCTCTCTGAGATGTCATGAAATTCTAAGTGGTTTGTCCTGGCTTCAGGTAAAGCCCCGTTTCACTTTGTTAAACTTTCGCCTATTTAACCAAATGGTTAGGATAGGACATCACATTTATCCAGAAATTCTGGGTGTACAGCACATGCAGAAAAAACCTTGATGGTCTTTAGATGAGATCTGAAATAGTTGATTATTCATGGAAGGATGGGAGATGGGTTTGGGAAGCTGTTTCTGGTGGGTGCAAGGCTGAAGACATCCTGCACATCTGCCCGTGCATGGAGTGCTTGCAGGCACAAGAAGCATACGGACAAGAGGAGCTGTTCTGCAATAGGCTGTTCAGTTCTTGGGGAAGTTGACTGGGAGAGTAAATTCACCGTGATGGCCGAGGCAGTGGTGCCACACGGTAAATAGGAAGGTCACGGGGATGGATCTGCTGCTGACCATCTCTGGAAAGCTGCATGTTGGAAGTGTGCAGGCAATGGGCTTAAGTGGCTTGCAGAGAAGTGATGGAGAACAGGGAGCTGGGGGATAGATCTGGAAGAGTTGCCCCAGCTGAGCATCCCCTTTTCAACAGGCTGATGCCCCATCCCTGGAAGTGCCCAAGTTTCGATGTAGCCTTGAGCAACCTGGTCTAGTGGAAGGCGTCTCTATCCAGGGCAGGGGAGGGGAATTAGGTGATCTTTCAGGCCCTTTCCAACCCAAACCATTCTGTGGTTCTGTGATTCAGCTCTCAGTGACCATGCCAACCCTGGGAGGACAGTTCTGTTCACATGAAGGCAGAGCAGTAGAACAGGAAGAGGCCAAAAACACAACACCATCCTTGTCTTCTCAGCCATCCATTTGCTAACCAGAGGGAAAGGCATGTTGGGCACTGATGATATTTTAATCATCAGCTCTTACATTAGAAGCAGCATCAAAGTTTTCTCTCTTCTCCTGGAGCTATGGGGAAGCCCTGCCTGGATGGCCAAAGCTTGGTTATCCCATAAGATTATGAGTTGTTAGTGTTTCTCTCTTCTTCCAGACTCTGAGCTTTGTCCCAGTGTGCAGAGATGTCACCTGTGTCACTGTCAGAAGCGGTACAGGACAAGGAGAAATGTTTTAATGAGATGTGCTTCCCTTTGGGTTCAGAGTCCTAAAATGAATGGTTTGGTATGGAAGGGACCTTAGAGATCATCCAGTGCCACCCCCTGCCATGGCAGGGACACCTCCCACTGTCCCAGGCTGCTCCAAGCCCAATCAAGCCTGGCCTTGGGCACTTCCAGGGATCCAGGGGCAGCCACAGCTGCTCTGGGCACCCTGTGCCAGGGCCTGCCCACCCTCCCAGGGAAGAATTTCTTTCTAATAGCCAATCTAACCTTCTCTCTTTCAGTTTGAAGCCCTTATGTCCCTGTTTGCCCCATTTGGGACTTGCAGCACCAGAGCAGAGGCACTGCAGCACTCCTTGCTTTGCTTCCCCTTCCCAGTTTCTGAAGTCAAAAGAGATGAACAATCTCACCACATCTGCATCCCCCTCCCAACCCCCCTCCTCCCACCCATTCTCCCTCCATCACCCCCAGCTCTCTTCCAGCTGCTCCCCACATCTCCAGAGTCCCAGCAATTGCTCTTGAAACATGTCAAAACACCATTAGCCCGTCCCGGGCCAGCCTGGCTCCTTTCCCCGTCCGAGTGGGCCAGGACAGGCTGGCGCTGACACATCCTGCCTGGCACTTTGAAGTCCCCGCCCGCGCTCGGCGGGGACAGCTGGGGCGTGCCACAATCCCCTCGGCCCTTTGGGCTAAGCCGGGCGTTTTAAAATAGTCCCCCCTCCCCTGCCCGGCGGTGACAACTGCACAATTAGTTCAGACGCTGTTTATGGACCCGCGGCGTAACCAGAGCCCGCGGATAAGGAGGAATGGGGGCGAAGGGGGAGAAGGCGGCAGCCCTAAGTGGGTTTCACCCTAATTAGTAGCCCCCTTGTTTCTCACCGGGTGCTGGAAAACTCATCCATGCACGTAAAATCTGCAGCAGCAAAGAGATCCTTGCTGAAAACTGGCATTTTGACACAATCCTTATTTTTTAAAGGACGGTTTGAACCCTTTACATTTGTTTCAGGGCTCCCCAAAAGGCAATTCTACCTCCTTTCTGGAAAAGAGATGCTGCCAGGTGGGTTGGGAATTGCCTTGGGTAATGCCTCTCCTTGGACCTCTGTTTTTCCATTGCCAAAAGAAGGATGTGAGTTCTGGTATAACCCCGGGAAAGTAGGTTAAGGGACTGGGATAGAGCTGGTCTTCCTGAAACCCGTGCAGCAGTCGAGCTGCTGCCAAGTGCCTTTGGAGAGGGAGGAATATGACAAAGTGACACAAGGAGCTTGTCACCCTTGGAGCTGGGCTCCCAACCAACCCCAAAATGGAGTTCAGGCCCTAAGCCCCCCAGGCCTTCACCCTCGCACCCGGAGCATCCCTTTGTAACAGCGTGGAATCCTTTCCGTGAGCCCTCAGCACCACCTAGTGTTCCCAAATATTCCCGGGGTTCCGTTCTGCACATCCGGGACATGTCTGAGCTGGTCCCCGAGGCGGGAGCAGCGCCCCACATCCCACATCCCTACATCCACAAGGAACCCTTCCAACCCCCAGCTGCCGCCTCTCTTCAGCCGTTTAACAACACAAATCCCCAGTGCAAGCTCTCAGGTGTGAAGGCTGCTCCCAAAAACTTCAGTATCTGCTTCACAAAACATCTTCCTCTTTGGGGATGGATTTACAGGGAAGGCTGGAATGCTTTGGCATCCGAAGTTGCTTCTGCAGAGTGTGGGAAATGCTGGTTTGCAGCACATCAGAGCTGTATTTCAGTAGCTTAAAGGTCAATAAATGCCAGGGTTTGAACTTGCTCTTCTTCCCTGACCCTAGGTATGGTTTTTCATGGTAACTTTTTACAGTAATTCAAGTTCTAGGACTGAAAATTAAATGAAAGGTAACAGAAATCATAAATATTTGCTTGGGAAAGGTAGTTGGAGCTGGAGTGCTGGAGAGGAGGATAAGAGTGGGGTAGATTTTAAAGATGATGAATACAAAGAAAAAAAAATAAGTATCAGTATGAATGACACTTCTCAATTCTAATTTCAAAAGCAAAGGGTTCAGTGTTAACATGTCAAGGTGATGAACTGATTTTCTCTCTTTTCAGATGAAACTACCCACCACATCTGAATCTTCTGGTCCCTCACAGCTTCATGTCCCCAGTAATCTTATCATCACCCAGAGACATTTCTTCCAGCTCCAGGTGTTGAAGATGAACAAATTCCTCCCCCTAAATTCCTCTTTCTTTATCAGGTGATCTGGGTATGGGTCCCAGGGGTGAGCCCGGCTGGGAAGGTGACATTCCTCCCTCTGCCACCGAGATGTGCCCTCGCTCCATCACTGCTGAATGGCAGCTGGATGAGGGGGGAAATCTCCAGATCAAACTTCCCAGGAGGTGAAGATTTAATCTCTCGTGCCAGGGACAATGTTAATGGCACAGCCTTGAGGGCTGCCCACCTCCCCTGCACCTCTCCCGGATGGGTTGCTCTCCATGTGAGGTGTTTTAGGGGAGCATTTCCTTGCCTTCCCACTTTATATTTTTTAACTCCTTGTCAACTGAGTTATTTTTTTATCCTGTCAAAAATTCCCACGGAGTTTGGCCACTTTGTGTTTCCTTTTAGGTGCTGTTGTTTTCATCTTTAACCTTCACTGCCTCTCACTGAACCTCCCTCTCTGTTGTCCATCAATGTTTTCTCACACTCTGCCTTCTCTTTCTCTTCCACTTCTTTCTTTTCTTTTCTTTTCTTTTCTTTTCTTTTCTTTTCTTTTCTTTTCTTTTCTTTTCTTTTCTTTTCTTTTCTTTTCTTTTCTTTTCTTTTCTTTTTTCTTTTCTTTTCTTTTCTTTTCTTTTCTTTTCTTTTCTTTTCTTTGTCTGGCTACACAAATTTCCTTTTAATGATCTTCTGTCCCTTATTAATGCTTTTGCCATGTCCAGGCATGCTACAGTGCTGGAATCCAGCTGGGACTGCTGCAGTTGGAATCAAACCAGGGCTGAGCCCTCCTGCTTGTATTTAATTCTCACCTGTTCTTACCCAGCTGGAGTCTCGGATCTATTCACAAGGGGTGTAACAGAAATCTTTGGGGGTTTTCTTTGCTTATGTCACCTTTCCTTGCCCAGCTCTGCCCCAGAGCAGTCCCTTTTCCTCCTGGTTGTGCACAGATGCTGTTTGCTCTCTGCAGCTGCAGATGTGCCATACTGGATTTATTCATCTCCTCCTTTTGCCATCTGGCAAACTCCTTCCTGGACCTCTTTGCATGGGAACAGGGCATTTGCAAGAATTAGGTCACATTTTGGGCAGAGTCTGGTGGGTCCCTTGCCATATCCTTTGTTATTTCCCAGTTTGTGCCTCCCCAGGGCACTTTGAACTCCCCATCTCACTGTATGTGGGGACTGAAGGGGCCCACAGAGAGAAATAAATTTAGGTGAAGGTACTTTGGAGCAGCTGCAGGTCTCTGCCCCTTCCCCTGTTCCAAGGTACTTCAGCATCACTGGAGATCTGGGTGAGCACTCAGGTGACAAACAACACTGAGATGGGAGGATGCTGTGAGGGATCATTCCCTGGGTACCAGGAGGCAGCTCACTTAGAAACGGGAGCATCTTTTTCTTGCAGTTTCATTGCCTGCATTACACAGGCAGGTTTTGTGGGTGCAGGAGAAGGGGAAGGAAAATGAGGCATCATCATTTTGGTTGGAAAATTCATCGATATTCCAGTGATGGACCAGACAAGTATCCATGTCTGGACAGGGTGCCAGCTTGCTTTCCCATTTTCCTGCCTCTTAAAATTGCAGGCAGCCTGGTGCAGCTTCTCTTGCCGGATGTGTGACCACGTGGCAAATGACTCCTTCACCCATCCCCTCTGCCAGCACAGGAAAATGAGGGAACTAATTTCCTGGCTCTGACACTCCATCATTTCCCCTGTTTCTCTGAGCTGTTAGTTCTGAGCTCTCTCTGAGCATCACTCCCACGGCACGCTCCAGCCCTTAGCCCAAATGCATCCTTGGAGACTGCAGGTATTGTCAGGGCATACTGAGATGACTCCCAGAGCAGCAAACTCCTGTTTTCTTGGTCATTCCCAGCTTTGCATGTTGATGTGAACAGACTGCCAGGGTGTTACGTGCTGCCAGATCTCCTGTGGATATGTTTAGGAGCTGCAGCTCTGCGTGAGATAAGCAGGGAGAAAGTAGATATCAGGAGGTGGAAAATTATAGATGGGCACGACCCAAAAGAGCTTTTTTGAGGCCTCAGAAATTCCTAGAATAGGAGTTCTGAAATTTTTTTCAGGACTGATTTCATGGGAAGGCAGTAAGATTTAGAAAACTTGCTGATCAGGACTGGTTTTTTAGGCTGGATGTGCTGTGCTGAGCAGAATTCCCACCTCCAGTTGCAGCCCAGTGCCTGTGGATGGTGAGAGCCTGAACTGGACACAGGTTTGATCAATTTACAGCCTTTACATGTGGTTTCAAGGTTGTCTAAGGAACTGTGAGGGTTTTAAGGGTGGCTGAGCTCTAGGAAGTTATGTATATAAGTTGGAGATGATGTCAGGTTTATCAGGAAATGATTGTTCAGGATGACGTGGAAATGAGACATTCTGCTAGGGTTCTGCATAGCCCCAGGTCAGAGATGGTCTTTACTACAATAAAACAAATACACCCAGAGAGATTATTTGTTTCCTTAGAGTAAGATCCACCCCCCTTACATACCACGTGATTTTGTTCTGCAAACATTTGAAGGTGCAAATTTCCTGGTAGCCAAGAAACACCAACATGACTTGGCAGAGCTTTGGGTGGGAACAAGTTCCCATTTCAGAGTCAGGTTTAACTAAAGTTTTACAGCAACTTCATCACCCAATACCAAGACTTTTCTGTGGCATTTTTTTTCAGTCTCATTTGCATTTTTGGACATCCCTTGGGGTTTTTTTCATGAGCTTGTAGCAACTCCCCAGCTAAATAATTCTTCATTTTTCCCAGACCCTCCATCTCACCAGCTGTTTTCCTTCTATTTATTCCTCAGCCTCAGTTTTGGGGGTAGTTTTCTGGGGGTAAATCCTTCTATGTGCCTGGAGGGTGATTTATTCCAGGGCTCATGGGACACAAAATGTCATCAGGCTCCTGGGACATTTGTGAAACAATTTAATGAAGAGACAAGAAATACTTGCAGCTTGGAAAATTTGAATCATCCCACCTGAAAAACACAGAGGATTTGGGCATCCAACCCCACCACTGATAAAGGAGAGGATGACTGAGAGGAGTGAGATTCTTTCTCCCTTCCAGCGGCACTTACATCTCTGGGAGGTGAGAAAGGATGGATTAATTGATAATTATTTATTATTTAAGGACCCATCTGTTTAAACAACATTATGGGACCAGGAGAGGGAATAGATTTTATGTCAATAAATCAAAATGGTAATATAATAATAAAAGAAAAAGACATGGGATTGCCAGACAGCTCTTCTAACCCTCAAGTCATTTATAAATCAGGGTTGATATATTTAAAATGTTAAAATCCGGCTTTCTTACTACAAATTCCCTGTGGCAGCTGTAGTTGCTCTCAGTGCTGTAAGTAGCTGCACTGCTCCCTAAAAGTGAGTAAAACCCAGGGCTGAAGCACAGAAGGCCCTGTCAGAGCTTCCTTTACAAATAGCCATAATAATGCTTCCCTCCCTCCCAAGGGTGTCATGAGGGTTAATTATTTAACATTTGTAAAGCATTTGCAGGACTGGAGATGAAAGTGGAAAGTATTATTAAGGATAAACTCGGTTTTATAAGAGGCCTGGTCAGAAAATTGCATTTGGAGTTGAAATATGGGTTATGAGTGGGGATCCTAGGAGGGGCATCCATCAAACCTGGGAAGCATGGAAAATGAAGTGCTTTGGAGGAATTAATCCAGTTAATAATTAATGCAGTGTTTTCAGGATGAGGGGTGCGGGGGTAATGCCCCACACAGCTCCCCTGTGTCCCCTGGGTCCCACCCAGCATGAGGTGAGCAATGGGGAACTCTGACAGAAGGAAATTTAATCATTGCACAGAATCTGAGAAAATTAGGATTTAGGGGGAAATGCCTTGAGACAGCCAGAATTCAGCAAATCACGGATGACTCTTGTGGGACAAAACTGCAAATTAAGGCACCTGGTGTGCTCGGGAGGTTTCTGTGTCCGGGGTCACCTTTCCCTCCCCGCTGGGGCTGGGTTTCCCTCCAGGCAGGGAGGAGGCCGGTGCCACGGGCAGGGCGGAGCACAGAGCAGAGCACGGATCACCTGAGAGCAGGTGCAGCACCGGGAGCAGCTCTCGGTAAGGCTCTGCTGCCACGGGAAGGGGGTTCTGCTGGGAAGGGGAGGGGGGAGGTCACCCTACACCATGGGATGGGAAGGGAAGGGAAGGAACCCCCTGCCTGCCTTTTAGGGACCCCTCAATTTGGTATCCACACTCCATAGGGAGGGAAGAGAGGGTGAACCATCGCTCCCCTTAGGAAAGCAAATTTGGTGTCTGGTGTCTCTTTGTTTGAGACTTAGGTGTCCTCAGCCCACCATGGTGTCCCCCTGTACTGGGGTCCCTGTGGAGGGGCTCAGGGGGGTTGGCTGCTGTCCCTGCCAGGCTGGGAGGCAATGGGACAGCCCAGCAAACCTGCAGCAACTTTTTCCAAGGAGGAAGTTGAAAAATAAACAAGGTATGTTGGGCTCCAAAGCAGACAGAGGTGAGAGCAGGGCAGCCTGGGGGCAGCAGGGCCCCAAAACCCCCTGGCCACTCTGCAGGAGCCCTTGCTGGCTCCCTGCTCCCCTCCCAGCCAAATTAAATGCAAACTCTCTGCCTCACAGCTAAACTGAAATTACTGCTGCGTGCACTGAACCAAAAACTCCCTCCCCACCATCCTCTCCCCACAGAAATGCCTGGAAAAGTCACTTCTAGTGCCTAAAACTGCAGAGACTGGGATCATAGAATCCCAGAATGGTTTGGGTTGGAAGGGACCTTAAAGCTCCCCTCATGCCACATCCCTCGCTGTGAGCAGGGCCACCTTTGCTGCAGGGGAAGTTTTTTCCCTTCTTTTTTCCATTCTTCCTACCAGCTTGTCATTAAAAACAACCAACCCCCCACCTTGGCAGTGCACGGTGCAATGGCTGAAGCTCCAGGTGCTCCAAGAGGGGGATGTTGGGGACCACAGCTCCGTGGTACCCAGGAACAAGCTGTGATACTCAGCAGGCTGAGGGTTATGTTTTACGGATATTTTGGGTATATATTGCAATGAAATTGGTTGTATTTCTTTGTCTTGGATAGTTTTCCTTGGGGAGTGTTGAAGGTACACAGTGCTTAACCTGTATCACGTTCTGGGGCAATTGGGACAATTTGAGGACAAGCATTCTTCTCCTTTTTGGAAAATGCCCAGGGAAGTTGTGGAATCCAGCAAAGTTGTGGCTTTCCCACCCCTGGAAGAATTCAAGGCCAGGTTGGACGGGGCTTGGAGCAACCTGGTCCAGTGCCCGTTCTGAGCCCCTGTAATTAGGCTTTGACTAATTTATTTTATTTCTCAGCTCTCTTTGCTGGGATGTAGTTTCTTGCTGCTTCCCTGATGGTAGGGCTCAGACCAAGGATAGGGATGGAGAATTCAAACCAGGGGTTTATAAAACAGGAGGCAAAAGGAGGCAGCATAAAGAAGAGGAAGCAGAGAGCAGTACAACTCCATCACTAGTTTTTACATCTCTCTCCCTCAGTGTCCAGGTGGATCCATTGTGTTTATTAAATAGACCTCCAGTCCAGTGTCCTGAATTTAAAGCTTTCATCACTCTTTGAACTTGGAAGTTGAACTTTCCCATTCCAGGAGGATGGATTATCTCGGTTTGTGTTCTCTGTCTGTAGCCACTGTACAAGTTCCTGCAGTACCTCATGGGCCTTCAGATACTTCCTGGCAGCTGAGCCTAGTTTCCAACGATGATAATAATTTTTTAACCTAAGTCCAAACCCCTTGAGGATCCTTTAGAGGCAGAAAGTTGCTTTCCTGCTTTTGCAGACACAGCTGAGCTCACCAGTATGAGGAAGATGATTGCTCAGTGTCACTGTTAACACTCCCTGTTGCGGACAGAGGGAAAAGAGAACCTGACAATAATGGGATGAAAAGGTTCAGAGTGGGGTTTTAGCCTGACAGTGCATTAGGGATCCAGCTCCTGCGGGAGCTAATGCAAGAGCTGCTATGATTAGAAGTGCCTCTGCAGACAAATAAGACAATGCTGGTAACGAGTGAGGCAGCACAGGGTACAGGAGAGATTCTCACTGTCAGTGATGCCTCCTGATATCTTTTGGGTGTCCCCTGCCATCTCTCTGTGGTCAGAGGCAGAGATATCTCACTCCTGTGTCTAGACCACTGCCATCCTCATCAGGTGCTGGATTTGGGCTGTGTGGTTTTTTTGTATTCAGGGATATGCACAGAGGACAGGCAGGATAGGGAAGGGGCTGACTGAGGATGGTTTTTTGAGCACAGCACCTCAGCTGCTGTCAGTCTGTAGGTCTCGGTTTGATGTGCTCCTGCAGCTGCAGATTCAGCACAAGAGCCCCTCTGGAAGGCAGGAAATAGCTTCATTATTTTCAGATACACATCTCAGTGGCATTCCCCAGCTCAGCCTGAGCTCAGCCTGGGTGGTTTTTTTTCAAGCCAAGACATTTCCCCTCTTCCCTGATTCTGCCTTTCCCTTGGGACCATCCCTGTCACCCACAGATGCTCTGAGAGTTAAGCACGGGTCCCACTGTGAGAAAACCAGTTCTGGTGTGTCTGACCTGCCTGATTCACAGAGGTTGAAGGGCAAAGTTAATTGTAGGCTGTGAGCTCTTCCCACTGGTGAACTTTGGACAGTAATTTCCAAGCTAGGGAAAATGGAAGTGATGCCCTGGCTGATACATTATCAATGGACTTAAAAAAAAAAAAAAACCCAAACAAACAAAAAAAAAAAAAACCACCAAACGAACAAACAAACCACCTCAGGAAAGCAAATGAGACATTTGGAATAGTAAAATGGCCCAGGTTTTGGCTGAAAATAGAATTTGTGGCTGCTAGGGTAGTGTGAAAGGAGAAGGTGAAAGCCTAATTGGGCTCCTTACCATCCTCCAGATGCCTCCCCAGGTGGCTGGGTGCATTAGCTATAAACCAAGAAAAAAACAGCTCCCCTGGGAGGTGATAAGAGCAGATGAAACAGTAAATCATTAAGCAGACACAGTGTAGAGCACCATAATAAACAGGGGGCAAAGAGCACTAATGACAAGCCAGCAGGGACATGGGGGTGTTGCCAAACATGCAGAGTGGGTGATGGGGGAAGGAAGGGACAAATTCATGCTTAGCAGGGATGCCCTGGGTGGTGGCTGTGGCCACCAACATCAGCACCCTCTGGACGTTCAGCTTGTTCTTTTCCCTGCTGGCTGTAAGCATCTCACTTCCTTTGGAGCTACAGGGATAAACAAGAGCTGTATGCCCCAGGGCACAAACATAACTGTGGTTGGTTTTTTCCCCTGTGCTTACCCACTGCATGTTTTCAGAGGAGGAAGAGAAGCAGGAGAAATAGTTTTGCTGATCACATGTCCCAGCTGAGCCATGTGCTCCCTGCTATCAGGCCAGAATGGAGACCAGGAACCCCAAAAGAATCCCCATTACCCCCTGAGCTCAGCCCAGATCACATAAGAACTGTAAGGTGGCTGTGCATACCCCATTTAGCTGATTTCAGTTGTGATTGATCAGTGTATTCTTCAGGTCATCCCAGTTTGACTGCACCAATCTCAGGTGGGAAACCAGCAGGCCCCACTTGATATCAGCCTTTAAAATGTAACTGCAACAGCTCCATCAGATATATAATTGACTGTATATTGCTGTGGTTGTGTTATAATTATAGCATTAATATGGCATGATATGGCTGCAATCCTTCTTGTTGTGGTATTCGTGGATGGGTTTGGTTCTGGTTCCAGTTATTACCTTGATGTTATACCATTCTTCCTTGTACCTAATCTAAATTTCCCCTCTTTCCATTTAAAGCCATTACCCCCATTTCATGTATATGATGATATTCTCTAGTCACCCAGAAAATACAGATTTTTCAGCCTTCACCATGGCTTGGGAATGCTGCTCCCTGAATCACAGGGAAACAGGTAGATGCCCATTCCCCAGCTGCCCCTTTCAAAGGACTACAGAGATGATTGTATTAACCCACTGGACTGTGCCAGCCCTGCTGGTAAACAGCATCTTGCTTTGATTTTCTGTTTAATTACCCAATGCGCCAACTGTCAATAAATCTTTCCTTTTAAGTCATGAAATAAGGCAGAACCTTGCAGTGCTAATAGTAATCTGCAAAGCTGCCAGCCCGTACCAAACCCTTTCCATGCACAGCTTTTCCACTCTTGGATTAAACCCCCCTAAATTCATCTTCATAAGCCCACTGGGATAGCTCAGAGGTGCTTGGTGAAGGCAGGAATGGAGAGCAGCCTGGTGGCACTGCAGGGACATCGGCCCCATGCGCTGCCATGTGTGGCTGCATGTACCAGGGTGATGTTTGCACATGGAGCCACTGTTTGCTTAGCTCGAGCTGCTGGATTAGCTGTTTGGTTAAACCAGCTCAGATCAGGCAGGTTGGTTGCAGGGATTTTGGAGATTAGTTCTAACCCAGTGGATTTTCCTGCTCGGGGACAGATTCCTCTGGGAGATGGTATCTGCACCAGCCATGGACTTCAAGGGATGAAACAAGGTGTCCCTGGGACAAACCAACCTGAAATCAGATATTAATAAAGCCGAAGAAACAACTTCTTCTCTCCAAGGCTGACAGCAACAACTCATGTTTGACCCCACATGCAAATCATCCCCTGTGCAACAGCAGAAGAAGAACATTTTTGATTTATATTTCCAGTGAGTGGGCACTGAAGCCCAAAATGCTGCTGAGGAAGGCGGTTTCAGGAAAATCAGCATGTCTGGGATGGGGAGGTCAGATCCAGCTCCAAACCATGCAACTCCTGCTACGCGAAGGGACAGCATCCACTCCACAAGGGAGATGGTTTCTGCCCAGTCTGAAGTGTGGATTGGCACAGAGAAGGAAGTCCTGGGCACCAGCAGCATAGCCTTTGTTATCAATTAAAACATTCCTAATTGTGGCCTGACACCACCTCACATCAAGGCAGCCCTCAAACATATGTTCGAGCCCACATGAAAGAGCTGATCAGTTCTCAACCTAATTAAGCAAACAGCAAACAGGAGCTGTCTGGGTCTAATTGCTGTAATTCTCCCAGGAAACGGGTCCCTGAGCATCCTGCAAACCGTGTGTGTGTGCACTCTGGCACAGAGGCTCCAGCAGCTTGGTGCAAATCCTGGTTTAGGGATGCTCAGGAGAGGGAAGGAGTGTGAGCAGATCAGGATGCAAGGAACAACTTGGTTTGTTTGCCCAAACTCACAATGTTTTGTTTTCAGCAGCTTTTGGGGTATTTTTGAAGGTATATTTTTAACAAAATGCTTTGGTTTGTGGAATAGATGCAGGGTATTTTTATTCCTTCCATGGTCTGAAAGAATTCCAGAGATTTAAAAAAATTTTGGACTTTGTACACCACTTCTGTGGCTGTTCAAGGAGCTAAAGAAACACACTGCTGTTTACCTCTAAACATTCCTCTTTTCCCTGCGTATCATCTCTCCTACCTGGTCCCAAAAAGCCCACCCTGCCCTGGCCTGCAGCAGATCCTTATGCTCATACTTGCAGAAAAGCAAGAAAAGCAGAACCTACTGCTGGGAGGGATCCTTGGAATTAAAGGTTCAGGCTGGGATGTGTCAGAAATTGCAGCAGATGTGGGGCCTTTTTGAAACAAATGTGGCTTTTTTTGACATTTCCTAATCTTGGGGCAAGGACCTCAGAGACGTCCCTGGTGTTCCCAATGCTCCTTCCTATTTCCATGTGCTTGCTCAAGCTTTCTCCAGTCCTCCCTGAAAGGGAAATCCTATTTTTTTCCAAATGTGTTATGCCAAATAACTTGTTATGCCAAATAACTTGTGTAAATTGAATAATGACATTGTTTTTCTTTGCCTTGTAGTCAGAGAAGGTTGACAGGATGGCGAATTTTAAGGGTCACGCACTTCCAGGCAGCTTCTTCCTGCTCTTTGGACTCTGGTGGTCTGTGAAATACCCACTGCAGTATCTCAGCCAGAAAGTAAATAAGAAATCCCACAGGACTTCTTCTTTCCAGCGTGTGGATGCCATTGAAGGGGGAATCAAAATCTTCTTTTCTCTAGTAGGTAAGAGTTGTATTTCACTTGCTATTCCATTATTCACCTAGCCTGCAGTGATGACTGTACAGGAGCCCTGACTCCAGAGAAACTGGTCTAGATGTGGAAGGATCAGAGAATCTTTAAGGCTGGAAAAGACCTCTGTGATCATTAAGTCCAACCATTAACCACTGCCAGGTCCACCACTAAACCATGAACCTGATACCACATCTACATGTTTGTGAACACTTCCGAGTATGGTGATTCCAGCACTCACCTGGGCAGCCTGGATGCATCCTTGATGTCCATCTTGCCTTGATCTCTGGTATAGTTTGATGTGGAAAAGCAAGTCTTACATCCCTTCCCAAAGCTGAGCTGCCATTAAACACAGGCCTAAACACATCCAGTCTTTTCTCCCGAATGCAAACTCACCAGCTCCTGCTTCAGAGCCCCCAGCAGCAAGGAGTGGTCTGAGCCATTGCAAATAAACCCCCAGAAACTCCATGTGCTTGGGTGTCCTGCAGGGATGCTGGCAGAGCAGTTCGTCCCAGACGGCCCCCACTTGTACCTGTACCACGGGCAGAAGCGTGACTGGGTGAAGCTGATGAACTGGCAGCACACCACCATGTACCTCTTCTACGGCCTCTCCGGGGTGGTGGATGTCCTCACCTACATCTCCCAGGTGGTGCCACGAGGTCTGGATCGCCTCATGTTGGCCGTGGCCGTGTTCGTTGAAGGTTGGTAAAAGGTAGTGCTTAATTTGGGGAGGGATACTGGGGACCAAGGCAGAGAAGGACTAAAATTTGCCTGACTGAGATATTGCTCCAGATGCCTCTGAAGATAAGACACATTGTAGGGGATATCTTATGGCAGGCTGGGATGGAATGAGATGGGAAATACAGTCATAGATAGATTCATATTTGGGATCTCTGGGGCTACCACAGTGCAAAGCAGCAGAATGAGGTTCCTTGTTATGATAAAAAGCCGGTGAACTCTGCATTCCTCTGCCATCCATAGGCTGTTCTCCTGCCCCATGCTCCCCCCGAGAGCCATTAATTGCACTGCAAGCACCATCAGCCTCACCTGTTTGCGTGGCACGTGGCAATTTGAAGTGATTTATTCTGGCTTCAGCACATCGTGAATATCATTCTGTCCTCAGGCTGCCTTGCAAGTCACCAGCTGGGAGTCCAGACCCCTCTTGGATCATAGAAAGACATGGCTTGGAAGGAAGCTTAAATATCATCTAGTTCCAACCCCTTGCCATGGGAAAAGAAGGTCATGTTTATACAGAAAGCTCCTTAATGAAGGCACAGCTCCTGTTACTTTCCTGATCACAGCAGTTTTTGAGGCAGCAGCAGCAGGGGCAGCTCCACATGCACAGTTTGGCATGTAAGGAAATCTATCATTTACAGCTCCCAAAAAATTGTGAAGTTCAGCAATAAGAAAGAAGGACATGGCAGAAGCCTGGCTAGAAGGGAAGGGTTGTCTGAAGAGGTGATGGCACAGATGTGGGAAGAAAACTACCCTGTCCTTGGTCCCTGTATTGCTCAGACCCTCCTGCCCCAAGGTTGGGCATTTCATCCTTCCAGGATGTTGGGATGCCAGGAGGCCTAGGTTCTATGTGGAGTGCCTTCTTTTTGTGGTGGCCTGTCTCAATTTGCCATCCAAGCAGGTGATTCATTCGACTCGGTGGCCATGGCTGTTGTTGTGAATGCTGCTCTGAGCAGGGCTCATGCTTTGGCAGGTTGTCTCTTCTATTACCACGTCCTTCACCGCCCCATGTTGGACCAGCACATCCATTCCCTGCTGCTCATCACCATCTTTGCCGGGGCTGGCAGCATCCTGCTGGAGGTTTTCCTGCGTGACAACATTGTCCTGGAGATGTTCCGAGCCAGCATCACCATCGTGCAGGGAACATGGTTCTGGCAGGTCAGTTCTGCCTTCCCAGAGCAACAAAGCAAAGGGAAAAGAGGAGAAGGAGTCGTACATCACGTATCAATCACACATCTCCCAAGGATTATTTTGCCAGGCTCACTTCATAAATAGCTCATAACCCAGAATGAAAATTTACTGATCACAGGTCATCTCTGATGGCTGCTACTGCTGCAAGAGCTGTTTGTCTTGGCTTATTGCTCCTCCAGGGGGAAGAGTGAAAGCAAGTGAGCAACATTTTGCAGTATCTCCTTAGATCAAGCACTAATTGCTTGATGTGTCTAATGCACCCTGCAGCCCTCCCTCTGGTTTAGCGGAAAGATACAAACCTCACCAGTAATAAAATAGCTGAGTTAAAATACAGCCAGCTGCTTGCTTTGGTAAGAGTTGGAGAAACAGAGAAAACAGTTGGAGATAATTGCTCTCAAAACTAAGCTGTCAAAGAAAACCCCAAACTAACAAAAAAAAACCAAACACACAAAAAAAAAAAAACAAACAAGAAAACAAAAAAAAAACCAACCAACCAACCAAAAAACCAAACAAAAAAACCACCCCAAACCCCCTTTCCCTTCTCTTTTTCAAGGCTGCACTAGCTTAATCCAGCTTTATTCAGAGGTTAAAAACTGGGCTGAGCTTGTAAAATACTAAATCTGGAGTTTTTAAAGAATGATTTGGAGTTTGGAATGCTGAGAGACAATTGTGTCTGGATATTGAACAGAAAAAGAGATACCTTGGGCACAGTTTGGCTTTGTGTGGCCTCTCATTGCAAGGATGGACTTCATTCTCTAAGCAAAAACCTCTGTCCTAGTCAGGGCTCAAGTTTCTTGGTCACAACATGAATAAAGGTAATTCACTGTGAGGGTGGTGACGCTCAGGTGGTTTAAACCATTCTGGGATTCTGGGATTCTATAATTTTTTCCCCAACATAATAAACTTCTTGTTCCACCCAGATCGGTGTTGTGCTGTTCCAGCCATGGGGAGGTCCAATGTGGGATGAGAACGACCACAGCAACATCATGTTCCTCACAATGTGCTTCTTCTGGCACTGGGCAGCTGCTGTGGCCATCCTGGCTGTAAACTACACCCTCACTTACTGGTACAGCTGGCACAGGGGCTGGGACAGCAACTGGGGCAGGGCTGGGGTGGGCAGGCAGGGTGGGATGTCTGCAGTGAGACACAGATGTACCCCAGCCCTTCCTGCAGTACAAAGTCACAGCTGAATAAGCAGTCCCAGGCTACTGCAGGTTTCAGGGCACGGTATTTGTTGAGTACACAGAATGCAAAACAGTGTCAGTGAGAGACATGGGCATTAAACAGGGAGAAGTCAAACTGAGTCCCTAGAGGTGCTCCTGGAAGTCACACTGCTTATTTTCCTCTGCACTGAGTGCTGAAGTCAAACTTTAATTTGACAGAGACATCAAAGCATTACCAGGACCTCGACACTCCATCCCCTGCCTCGCAAAAGGGCATCCCTGCCCTGCTTCAAAGCAGTTGGGGGTCACTGAATTATTAGAGGTACAAAACCTAAAACATTACCAGCCCCCAGTTTGGCTTTTCCAAGGGGACGGAAGATTATCCCACTTTAAGGGATGCTCTGAGGGATGTTGTGGGAGCTACAGAATGGAGAGTTCAGTCCATGCCATCAAAGAGACTTTATTGAGAACAAAAACCACTCAATCCCCCATCAATAGCATTTTAGGACCTCTAGAATGAGGGTTCTGGTGAGTGGCATTAGGTTGGGGGTTTTTCTAATAATGATTTATTGCTTCTGTGTTACAGCTGTCTCCAGAGGTTCAGAAGAGGCAGTGGAGAGCCCTACATCAGCCTGGGGGTCCGGCAGCAGAAGTGTGACAGCAGTTCCCAAGCTGCCTTCTTGAATTGCTCTGATGAAGAGTGAAGAGGGTGCAAACTCCCGCTCCAAACACATGAACAGTCCTTTTTTTCCAGAAGAAAGAAATCTAACAGAATATTTATGTTTTGGAAGAGTGAGTGGTGCCCCTGTGGTGCTGCTGGGAGGAAGGCTGAGCACGCAGGGGTGGCTGCCCTCCATCCACACCCAAGTATCGGACATGGGCACAGCTTGAAGTGATTTTTAACAGCAAAAAAAAGCATGGAAATTCAACATGACAAGACTGCTTCATCCTATGGGCTCCCCCATGTGTTCCCATAGGGATGGAGGGCATCCTTTGGCCTAGCTGACTTTTCCAATAGCCTGAAGGCTTTGACCTGCTGTGACTGAAGTCAGGGAAATCTCCAGGCTGAGGTCATGCATCTCTGGAGCAAGGCATCACCCCAAGGAGGACAAATAAGAGAGTGTTGAATGTGAGATTATAGCAATTTTTACAGTACCAGGGCTTGATTGCACACAATACAAATATTATTACTGAAGCTTTGAACTAAAGAGGGGTTTTGTTAATCATTTTGATGTTCACTTAAAGGCAAAGAGAGTGAATAAATGTGAATAAAAATCCTTGCTGAGCTGATATCCTTAAATTTAAGACTGATAAATGATAGAGTGTGTAATAATAGCTTAGAAAAATCCATCCCTCAGACCTGCAAAGACTGAAGAACTGTAAGATACATAGATAAGCAGCAGGGATTCATGAAATGTCCCAGTTTTCCATGGAAAAAAAAACCCCTCAGCTTGCAAAGTGAGATGAAACAAGCACATGGTTTGTTTTTAGGCTGCCTTTGCTAGCTAATTTCTTGCAAAAAGTGACTGGGAATGTCACCTCCTAGACAGGAGGAAAATATGCTAGTAGTGAGTAAGGGGATTAAAAAATTATATGTGTGTAGATATATATATATAAAATAACCACCAGCACAAAGTAAATTGCAATTGTTCATGTCTCAAACCCCTGAGCTGGAAGGATGCTCTGAACTGAGATCTTCTCCCTTCTGTGTAGTGGGGGATGGATGGCAGGAGATTTTTGTGCTCATGTTCATGACTGCACAGAAAAGCAGCTCCTGGAAAGTCCAAGGGAAATCAGATCTCATCTTTTAACCCCTTTCCCCTTGTGTAAGGAGCCTGTCACAGATTGCAGAGACTGACAGCCTGGATTGTCTTGCTTATTAACAGTGCTACAAAGACTAACTAGCTTCCCTTGAATGCCAGTTTTCCTGTACATCCACTGCTCAGCTAGTTTATTTTGCAGGGCTTGGTACTGGGAGGTGTAAACAGACTGGGCGTGATGAGAATGGAAGCAGCAGAGCTGCATCTTTGTACATCCATCTCATAAACTCATCTCATAAATAATTAGGTCTCATGAGTTGTAACCACTGAACATGAGGAGTATTTTGTAGATTTTTTTTTTTTTCTGCTAAGGCAGAATAGTTTTTCCAAACATCACTAATTCCTCTGGCTGCTGTGGGAAGACACAACCCATTCAGCAGATGCCACATGCTAATGGCAGAGCCCCCCGTGAGGACGGGCACAAACCGAGTTAGTTGGAATGCTGCAGGACAGGGAAGGCTTCACTGAAGAGCAAAAAGGCCTTGTGTGATGGTCTGAATTATTTCTGGTCTTCTCTGAATTATTTGCTTTTAGGAAACAGCCCAAGCATCACTATTTCCATTAAACAGCCAGGAGAGGGCAGCAGCTGCAGTTGGACCACGAACGGATCCAAGCTGGATGCAGTCATCTTCCTCCTTCCCACCCCCAAAAGCCGAGGATTTTCCATTCCAGGGCACACAAATGACAGCTGGCTTTGGTTTTAAAAACACTCCTTGATTTTGGAAGTGGGATAGGGTTTATTTAACTCTTCACAGCTCTTAATCATGCTGCTGTGTCCTTTCCCCCCTCCTTTCTTTGGCCCCTATCACTGTATGGCTAAAAACCACCTTTTCCCTCCACAGCAGCCGGTGTCTGGAATAGTTTCTGTTTGCCTCATTAACGCCCTGCTCCTACAAACATCCCAGGACTGTCAGCAGAGCACTTACTAATTAATTTTCCAGCTCTGGAGCAGATTCTTTTCCAAGGTATGAAGGTCAGCAAAGGAGGAGAGATCCAGCCTGTGACTGAGGAAGGAAATACAGTTGGGGTTCATTTCTGCATGAGAATTAATGATTTTCATTTTAACTTAAACCAGTTTGTAGATAGTTTAGGTACCCAAAAAAGGTATGAAGGTGTCTGGACCAGTGGTACAGAGATGGTTTATTATATAGAGGTGCAACAATAAGCCATCCTTACATTTATTTATTGAGCGATGGATATTTTAGGACAGGCCTAGATGGAGACTTGCTTTTAACACAACATTAACATCAAACATGTTCTGGATCATGTTTTTCCATATATAATGTTTGGACTTGATGATCTTGGAGGTTTTTTCCAACCTAAACAATTCTATGATTCTATAACTTGAGTAAAAGTGTCTCCGTACTGGACCATTGTCCATGCAGCTGGAGTGGACTGGGGCTGTGCTTGTATCCACATCCATACTGATTTTAAAAGGACCAGGATGCCCTGGGTGGCGTCCCAGGGATGTTTTTTCCTTGTGTAATTGTAGCCTGTTGTTCGATTTTGTCACTCAGGTGTCCTGCTCATCCATGGCCGGAAGGAGCTGCTGATCCTTCCCTTTTCTTACAAAGGAGACAACACCCCCAGAGCAGCCAAAGGTCCTGGCAGCTGCTCTTCTGCAGCTGGAAAGACAAACCCTTCATCAGGAGCCATCACAGCCCACCCACAAGTCACTCATTCCTGGGTCAGAGATAGGATCTCCCTCTGCCACCCCACACAGCCACTTCTGCGTGAGGCTGAAATTAAGGTGTAGCAGCAGAACAACCCCTGCCTCTGCTTTTACCACCTGCTTTACCTCCTGTTGCCTGTTTATGAAAGCTGGTGTTAGCATTCATCATAATAATAGTAATAATACTTTGCACTTCCCAAACAACCATCCATCTGCAGCACTCGAGCTGCTGGCAAACCTTTAATTAGATTGTGCCTCCCACCACCCCCAGGAAGGAGACAAACATTATCACATTTTTTCATTAGCACTGAAGCTGATGATGAACCTTCA
Source organism: Rhipidura dahli (assembly GCA_013399225.1). Taxonomy (NCBI): domain Eukaryota; kingdom Metazoa; phylum Chordata; class Aves; order Passeriformes; family Rhipiduridae; genus Rhipidura; species Rhipidura dahli. Next base: position 41,295 of record VXAC01006262.1, read on the forward strand.
GGGCGAAGATGTTGCAGTTACAGCTGAGAGAAAAAAAAAGAAAAAGAAGAAAAAGAAAAAGAAAAAGAAAAAGAAAAAGAAAAAGAAAAAGAAAAAGAAAAAGAAAAAGAAAAAGAAAAAGAAAAAGAAAAAGAAAAAGAAAAAGAAAAAGAAAAATTCAGTTCAGGGTTTAGCTTGAGGACATTAGAGGAGCTGGAGAGGGCTGGACACAACTCTGCCACCCCCAGGCTTTTTCTAGAGTAAGAATAGGTATATTCCCTAAGGAACTGGAATGGAATCGCATCCATTTGTTCCCACCGTGAATTTACCATGCACAGAGTGTCAGTGACCTGCTAGGGATTTGGGGGAATTTGCCATCTTTTTCTGGTTCCCCCTCACTGGGCTGTTCCCAACCACCTGTCAGAGTTAAATCCTCATTTTTCTCATGGGGATGGTTCAAAAGAAACCCCTTTATCTCAACTATTCAAGGCATTGAAAACATTCTTTCACCGTCTATAACTTAAATTGCCCTTTTTATAGAAGCTTTCTCTCTGGCCTTTACTCTTTGCTGGCCCTTTATGGAAAAAAGTACATTGATCCTCTGAGTAGATATTTTCCAGCTGGGCCTCGTTTCCTCCCATCACTCTCCATCTGCTGCACTCCCACCTCACTTTTCCCCACTTTCTCCAAAGACTTGACTCCTCTTGTTTGGGAATTGGCTTCTTGCCCTTTGGGGTAGTGGTTTGTAGAGGTGTGTGGTTGCAGAAAGGAAAATTGAGCTGAAAGAGGACCTCTTTGGATGATGGTGCTGCTGCTTTTTTCCCAGCAAAAATGGTTTTTGTCCTGCATTATTTTCAGGGGTTGGTCTGTAAGGAAGAACTCCTGCGAGGGTTGTATTTCTCCCTATGCTTGGATTTAATGCTGTAACAAGTTCCTAGGTTTAAGCTTGAGTGAAACTGCATTTGTGGAAGCCCCTTTGCTACTGTGGGCTTCCTAGGATCCTTTTGCAGGTGTGCTCATCCCTATTCCACTCATCCTGGTTCTCTGGCACCGTTGGAAGTGAGCAGTGCTGGGTGTACAGCACAGCCTCTTGTTTTCCTTCCTTCCTCCCACTTGATATCTATCTTCAGGTAATAGGAATAAAAGGCTCCTGGCTATGGCTTGGTGGCTTTTCTGGCTGTGCTGGACCACAGCCCATCACCCTGGGGAGGCTGCTTTGCTTCCATGCTGCTCCAGCCTTGGCTCACACGTGTGGCTCCAGGCAGGGCTGGCCCTGCAGGCTTGCTCGGGGTGGGTTTGGCAGCACGAGTGAGAGAAATACACAATTTCCTAGGAGAACTGCTGAGCTGGGAATGTGACTGCCCTGGGCTCAGGGGCCTGGGCAGTGCTCTGGGATGATGCTGGGTGTTTCTGCACCATCATCTCAGCGCTGTGGAAGGACATGGGGACACTCAGGTGGCCTGAGGTATTTATTTGCCTGAAGCACTTGCACTGCTCATCTCTGCAGCCATCAGTGGGATGGGCAGCAGCTTCGAGGTGGCTTTTGTCTGTGGTTACTTGGTGAAGGGCAATGTTGTGTTTTAGAGAGGAAAAAGGGAGAGGAAACAGCCTGCTGTGTCCTGCCTGCCCATCTTTTGGGGGAGAGAGGCCATGGCCCCTCACTTCTCAGCTGCCGTGGGCTGGGAGGTGGAGCTCACAAAGGCTCTGCTCTGATTTGTGAGCTCCTGGCCCAAAATCTTCTGCTCTCACGCAACTTTTATAAGATTGGACCCCCTAAAAGGGTTATTGTGTCCCTGGCAACCCAGCTCAGAGACTTCCAGCAGTGCCCTGCCAGACCTCAGTGCCGCTTTATCTCTTTTTGGCTCTTTCCCCAGTCATCCCCAACCCCACTGTAACAGCAGAATATACGTGGTTGCCCTGGGAACAGAAATTGGCTGCTTATGCTGATTTTTGTGGCAAACTCCAGGAAAGTTGTTGCTGTTTTTTAATAGCAGACGGGAGGCGGCCAGGTTGTGACAGGTGGTTGACTCAGGGTGCTTTGAACTGGCCCTCGGGATGTTCAGCTCCAAACATCCTGTCTGAGGGGCACCTCCCTGGGGTGGCTTCTCCCTTTATCTGCCTCTTCTGAGTAACAACCTCCTTGCTGACACATCTGGAGAGGGATAAGGACTGGCAGGAGTCACAGGTAAACTCTTCCATCCACACACTGGTAAGCAGCTGTGCCATGGAATGGACATGGCTGCTGGAACTTGGGAAGAAGGGATGTGGGGAGAACATCTCTGAGACACAAAGCTTCAGTGTGGTGACAGCTGTGGGTGAGGCTGGTGGAAGTGGTGCTGATGGTGCCAGAAATCTCTGGCTTTAGTCCTTTTTTAGGGGGGGTTATTGTGTTTTGGAGCTGCATCACAGCAGAGGATGAGAGTTGTTCAGCCCAGGGAGGAGAAGAGTCTGGGGAGCCCTCAGAGCCCCTTCCAGTGCCTAGAGGAGCCCCAGGAGAGCTGGAGAGGGACTCCTGGAATGTCAGAACAAGAGGAAATGGCTTCCTACTGCCAGAGGGCAGGGCTTGATGGGATACTGGGAAGGAATTGTTCCCTGGGAGGGTGGGCAGGCCCTGGCACAGGGTGCCCAGAGCAGCGGTGGCTGCCCGACCCCTGGAAGTGTCCAAGGATGGAGGAGTATTCACAAAGAGAAGACCCTCCAAATGTCTGCAGCCAGGTGCTGAGCTTGCCCTCTGCACACAAGTTGGCTGTCCTGGAATGCTGATGGTTGCACCCATGGGTGCTTGTAGGGAACTCTGGTGTGTCCAGAGGGACAGCAGCAATCCCCCCACAAGAGCAAGTGGGGTCAAAATCATGGATGGTGATGGGTCTGGAGCTGCAATGGCTCCAGGGGAGAGCCTGGAAGTTGGGCAGGAACGCTGTCCTTCCCAAGCTGAGCCAGAGGAGACTGCAAGCAGTCAGGCAAGGCTCTGTCAGGACAGCAGGCAGCTCCCCTATGGTGATTAAGCAGGAGCTTCACAGCCTGGAAGCCGTGGAGGGAGAAGGGCAGCTCAGGTAATACCTTCTGACTGCAGCCATATTTCAAGTGCTCTGACAGACAGCCCAGCTCCTAGGAGGAATAAATAACCTGGTGTCTCTGCTCTTTCCTGGCTGCCACTTACTTTGAGCTAAATGAGCTTTCATGTGAGTGTGGGCTCCAAAGCCGGAGTGGGGGAAGCCAGTGGGTCAGGGGGTTGGACGGGGGGCTCATTGGGCTGGTCGAGGGGCTCTGTGAATGTGGGGGGTTGTTTTTATGTGCCTCAAATATGTGAGCTGTGCAAGTGGACTGTTGCTTGGAAACGTCTCGTTTTGCTGCAGAATAGTGGCTGTTTCATAAAAGAAAGAGGAATTTTTTTTTTTCGGTGAGTGAGTTACATGCAAGTTTTCTGCTTGTCTGATGGTGGTTTAGGACATTTCTGCCACAAGAGGGATACCCAGGACATGGCAGGATTCCTGGAATTGTTCAAGGCCATGTTGGACGGGGCTTGGAGCAACCCAATCCAGTGGAACAAGTCCCTTCCCATGGCAGGGAGTTGGAATGAGATGAGCTTTAAGGCCCCTTCCAGACCAAACCATTCTGGGATCCGTGGTGGCTGCTGAAGGGCTATTTCCAGTTGCTGGGAAGCAAAGGAGACTCATGACAACTCCCCAAAGCCTTACTGGATTGGGCTGCAAAGGGGTTGCAAAGCAAAAGGGTCCCTGGCACTGCAAGGAATAGCAAGGCTGCTCTGCTGGGGAGGGGGATGGTCAGGGTAGGAGATTCCAGACAGCTCTGAAACAGCAGGTTGGGTCTGCTGGTAACTCAGGTGAAGGGGGAGATGGCAGGTGGGTGTGGGGCAACAGATCCCCAAGTTAATCCCAGATGCTAGCATGGCTTGGACAGCCTCTGGAGCTGCAGGTGGGACACATTTGTCATTTCTGGGCTCTGGAATGTCTCTGCTCTCCTTCTCTCCTCCAATTAATCATGTCAAATTAACATTCCTGACATGTCTCTCGATCAGGGTGCACTCCAGCTTCAGGCTGTTGCCCTTGCAGTCACAAGTAGGACAATGGTAAAACTTGGTTATATATCATGCAGTTGTGCTGTGCTTAAATGTGCTTTGTTATTAGTCACTTCAGATGTAGATGTCTGTGCAGGGAAAATAAGTGTCCTGGCTGGGATGTCCAGGCTATAATCAGGAAAGACATGGGTTCTCCTGGAGCATCAGCCACCTCATCCTAATGCAGGCGCCCAAAATACAGCAGAGAGCCATTCCTGATCCTCAGCTCCTGGGTGGGGCATTTCTACCTGAAGCCTTAGCACAGATTTGAGCCTTTCCCAGATCACCTGTGTCCCAGAGATGCAAAGGATGACAATGGTATCTACATTCCAGTCCTGTGTTTGCCACGCAGAGCTGAGCCAGTCTGACCCATGCTGGCTCTGCAGCCAAAACCTGACCTGGAACATCTTGCAGAGCTCTCCCTCACCTCAGGCACTTGCCACGCCACATCCTACCCTTGTTTTGCAGTGCCTAATTACTTTCTAGTGGGGGAGGACTAGGAGAACGTGCTGGAGTTGTTCATCCAGCCTCTGTAATTTGCTTTGGTATTTATAAACACAGTGAGGATGTGATTTGGAATGCAAGGGCAGGTCTGGAAGCTTTGGGATGAGTAATGCCTTCCTCTGTGCACACCTGAGCTGCAGAAAAGGACCGGAAAGCCAATGAGAAGGAGAAAAGTGAGTCCTCCTTAACTGGTAGAAGCTTACAGAAAGCAAGAAGAGAGATCTTTCTGGAGGGAACAAGAACATCCCAAGGTAAAACAATGATAGAAAATCTTAGATCAATATTTATTCCTTTCTGTGCTTGCTACACTGGGATTTTTCTCGGGAATTTTGGTATGGGCCGAAATACTTTGTAGGATATAAATTTGCTGTACCTTTGCTCCTCTCCATCCTTCTTGGTTGGTATTCTGGCATTGATCTGACTTAGTCAAGGCTTTTTTTATGCCTTTAGTCTTCGAGCTCTTCCTATGGAGAGGAAATGTTTTGTGTCAAATCACCACTTGTGTGCCACACAAAGGTTGCGTGGAATATGCATGAGGCTCTTTTTCCAAATGTTAATGGTTCCTGGGTTGCCTCCTCCTGCACAGCCTAGAAAAGCCTTCACTGGCTGGAGCTCCTAGTCCAGCACTGCATTCACACCCTGATAATTGCCTCGTTTGGAGCAAGTTTATAGTCTAAGGAAGTAATTGTCACTTTGCTTTTTATTGGTAAAAACTTTGTTGTGTTTCCTCTCCTAATGGCTGTTACATTTTCTTGGGAACTAATGAATTGTTGTGTGGCACGAAGTCCTGATGATTTTATGTGCAGCCACAGAAATACAAATATACACACATATACACAGTGTTGCACAGTAGCAGCTTCCCTGTGCTGATATTCATCTCTGGTACTCCCTGTTTGACCTGAGCCATGTGCACCTGCTCTGTCAGGATGGGGATCCCTGGGGATACTGAGCAGCCCAACAACTCCCTTGGGGATGCTTTAGGTTGGCCATCAGGCAGTTTGTCTTTGCAGGTCCAGAGAACAAGCCTGATGCCAACGAGTTTTCTGGGCAGTGCCCTCCGGGGTACTTTCTTCTTTGCCTTTGGCCTGTGGTGGTCAGTGCGGTACCCCCTGAAGTACCTCAGAAGGAAACGTGATGCCGAGGGACAGCCGGGCCACGGGCGCACAGAGCTCTTTGAAGGGGCAGTCAAAGCTTTATTTGCTCTAGTAGGTAAGAGATTATGATGATGAGTCCCTGACTCAATATCTACTGTCACACCAGCCACTCTCCCCCACAACACTGGGGCTGTTTGTAGTGGGAAACCTCTGGCACAGTAGGGCTTGGGGACATGCTTGTGGCTTACCCTGGGAAAGGACCTTGCTGTCGTTCTCCTGGGCAAACGCCACTATGGTTTCACCCCTGCAAAGGAACATTCCCTCAGGTTTGTATCATGTATATATTTCCTCGTGTATAAGGAAAAGTGACCTTTTCTCTCTTTGCCCAGGGATACTGGTGGAGCAGTTTGTCCCCACGGGTCCCCACCTGCAGCTGTACAGCCCCAAGATGCACAGGTGGACTGACCTCACCCCCTGGCACTACTCCACCATCTACCTGTTCTTCCTCCTCTCTGGCATCACAGACGTCGTCTCACACTCCCTGCTCAAGCTGCCGCCAGGCTTGGACCGGCTCTCGCTGTCCCTGGCTCTGCTCGTGGAAGGTGAATCGCACCTGGTGCTGGGGGAGAAGGAGACACGGAATAAAGAAATTGCTGCAGTGCTCATGGGTGTGGCAGCTGCTGGGCAGTCTGGGGGCCAGAAAGGCAGAGCTGGAGGGGGCGTGGATGCACGATAGCACTGGCTGTGTGACAATGTCACCCTCTCCTTGCTCCTCCTAAATTTGGATCCAGCCACAGTTGGATGCCACAGGGGATGCTTGAGGAATCTGTGCTTCTCCTGGTAGCCAGCAACTCACTCACTCTGGAGTTAACAAAAAGGTGTTATCCCCCCACCTTGGTTGGATGCAGAGGGACAGACCCTGATACAAAGCTCCCCACTATCTTTTGAGCTCAAGGTGCACATCCCTGTGCCCCTCCTGCAGCCCTTGCTGGGGCACAGGGATCCCCACGGGCACAGGGAGCTCCATAGGCACAGGGGTTCCTCGGGGCAGAGCAGAGCTGGTGCTGGGGCTGCCTGGTCATTGCAGAGGGAAGGTGGTGACTGCAGCTGGTGACTCTCTGGTTCTTCCCCCCAAGGCAGATCACGGCGAGGTCTGGAGCATAGTCTGAGTTTTCAGATTATTTTTAAGAGAACAAATCCCAGAGTATCCTTTGCTAACACAGGGTGGATCTTGGCAGGTTTGCTCTTCTGTCTCCGTGACTACAGCAATGCTGTGCTGGACCACCACCTCAACTCCCTGCTGGCCATGGCTATCTTTGCTGGAGCCTTCTGTGCCCTCCTAGAGGTGTTCCTACGAGACCATATCATCCTGGAGACCTTCAGGACAAGCTCCTTCCTTCTCCAAGGCTCTTGGCTTTGGCAGGTCAGTGTGTATCCAGCGTTCTCCTCAGAGCTTTGCACCCAAGAAGGCAAGTGGGGCTGCTCTGCCCCTTCAGGCACATCTGTTAGGGTTAAACTTGTAGGTTGTTCAAATATCCTTGTAAATAAGAAGAGAAAATGAGGCTCAGTGCCAGAGCTGCCATTGTGAAGAAGGGCATGTGTAATGTAGCAGCATGGACAGACCTGAAAATGAATGGAAAATGGAAATCGGAGCTCACAAGGGAAGGAAACCACAATAGTGAATTTTTATTAATTTTATTAGGTCCATTTTCTTCCTCTTCCTTCCAAGTAACTGAAAACATCTGGAAATCTCTCATGTAATTGCCCAGCTTTTGGTCTAGCGGGAAATGTACAGACTGGCAATGTCACCTTTGGGATGTCACCCTTCTCCAGGATGCTGGGCTGCACTGCAAGGCCTAAGGTTGTCTGCAGAGAATCCACCTCCTCCTGACACCCTTGTGTCAGTCTGAGGGGACAAGGGTGCTTGGGGAAGCCAAGGGCAGTGCCCCAGGTGTTACTTGGGGTCATAGTGCCTCTAGTTCACAGTCAGCTGCAGCAGGTGGGCTGAAATCAGGAGGAAAACAGGAGGGATGTGCTAAAGCCGGACTTCTTTTTCATGTGACCAGATTGGGTTTGTGCTGTCCCCTCCGTGGGGAGGACCAGGGTGGGATCAGAGTGACCCCAGCAACCTCTTGTTCCTCACCATGTGCTTCTGCTGGCACTACCTGGGTGCTCTCGCCATGGTGGCCACCAACGCTGCCGTGACCCGCTGGTATGAGGGGTCCTGGGACAGGGCATGGGCTGGGGGCCAAGAGCAATGCTTAGACCCAACACTGGGGTGGGAAATCCATGCCTGAGTGTGTCATGGGATAAGGAGTGTGGGTGTCCGTGTGTATCCAAGTATGGCTTGGCTGGAAAGGGTGGGCTCCCTGCCACTACAGAGCAGCCTTTCCGAGTAGGGTGGTTCTCACTACCTCCAAATCCCTGACCAGTGTCACTGTCTCTCCTGCAGCTGCAATGAGTCCTGCCAGCTGAAATTTGGGGACATCGACGTGGAGCTGGACTGTGGCTTGTGCCTCCACAGAGGGAAGAAGAGCTCCAGTGGCGCCTTGCTGCCTGAGAGCAGCTCGGATGACAAATGAGGCTATGGCAGGCATGGAAATATCTTCCCTGCTGTTTTAGAGCTCTTGAGATGAGAATTTTAATTACTCTTGATAAACTACAGTGGCACTTGACAGTGAAGCATCAGAAGTAGGAGGCAGGACCTTGAGTGGAGCATGGCAGGGAATGCAAAGCCTTTTTTTGTGCATCCCTTTGGCAGCCACAAGTTTTTAATTCTCTGAGCTGCAGCCCAGACTGCAGACTGCAGAACTGGTTTGCTGGTGGGATCCAACTGGTATGGCAAATCTGACTATTTTTTTTAACATTATTTTGCCTTCTGCTTCCTCAGAAGGGAGCCAAGCCAGCATTCAAAGCTCCTGGTGGCTGTTGCTCACTCTGGTGTTAATGGAGAGGGTTTTGTACACAGCTGAACATACAGAGTATCTGTGATCACCAATAAAGTGCTTTAACACGCCTCCTCCATGGATCTCTTGAACACAATGCTGCAGACTAAGGCAATGTTGGCTTCAAAATGGTTTGGGTGGTGGATGAAATATCTGAGGGGTGGGACTGTGTGTGATTTAACGTGGACAAATCTTCCCAGGAAAGGGTGGGTGGCCAGTGGATGGAAAAGATGGAGGGTAGCTGCTCTCCTGCTTGTTTTCCATCAGAAGCTGAGTTAGGCATGTGAGCCAGGGGTGTGGTGGTCCTGGGAGATGGGATATTTGCTGGGCAGGGCAGGGGGCTCAGCTTGGAGAAACAGCCTTGAAGCAAAATTATGGTTTCAGCTGGCTTGGGGTATATGGATAGCCTTGGTAAGTCTCTGAGAGTCCCACGGTGATCTCAGCTTTTCTCCTACATCTTTATTCCACCTTTGGAGCTGGTCATTTCCAAACAAAACCTTCCCATTAGGGGTGCCTTGCTGTCAGTGTCTCCTTTTGTTTGCAGCAGAATAGTGTGGGGAGATCCTTCCTGCCACTGAGAACAAAACCATATTTAAAAGATAGCATTAGGAGGATTAGTGAGAGAACATCACTAATCATTGTCCAAAAGTTCATCATCAACATCTAAAATGTTTGTGCCATATCCTTGGTTGAGGGCTGGGCTGGGTGAACAGGGGAGCACAAACAGCATTTATTTTATTATCTTCCAACACCTTTACTGTATTCCCCTAAGAAATGCAAGAGCCAGTTTAGTCTGAAAACATGCCTGCTGGGCTGCACAGGCTGGGAGGAAAGAAAAATCCCCCCTGGCTCAAACCAGTTGCAATTCCCAGCCCAATGGGAGCTCCCTGGAAGAGTGAGTATTGCCTATTTAATTTTATATTTGGCATTTTTGGGGTTTTTTTAGTTTTATTTTTATATTTTCTCCTTTTGGAGCAGGGCTGGAAGAAGACCAACACTTCGTATTGCTGGCAGCTGTCCAGAAAAAAACCTTGAGGAGCAGAAAAAACCGAGTGCAAGTATTTTGGGCTCACAGAGGATGGTTAATTGGGGTTCTAAAGCAGGCTGCCCTCCTGAGCAATGGTTTCTCCAGGCTCTGGTTGCCTTTAAGTCGGGCTGATGTGGATCTCCACTACTGGAGTGAGAGCTTGTATTGTGCCCTGTGGAGGTGATGTGTTCCCATTGTTAATAATGCTCCTAGGACTAAAAGTGGGGTCATTGTGTCAAGTTGTTATAGACTGGCTGCCACTAATGGGAAGCTCAGTGCAGAGGTTGCAACCTGGTGTACTGAGCTTGTATTGAAAAGTGGGGGGAAAACAATCTCTTTCCCTTTTGATCAACTAATGTTACTTTTTTCCTGTTTTGGTTTTTTTTTTTCCTAACGTTATCTTTGCAGTGCTGAATCTCTTACTGAGGGTTTTGCTGCATAAAATGTCGGTTTTGCTGGTGATGTTTCTTCTTTGAATAAATGTGAGAGCAAATAGTAATCATCCTGCACTGTGTTTTGACAGGTTCAGTGGGATCACTCTCTAAGACCAAGAGAGTTTCTTTGAACAGGGCACCCCAAATTACCTGTTAACCATGTTAGGTGATAGAGCTGCCCCATATTTGAGATATGACTTATGTTCATTGTGTCAACAGAGTAGAAAGAAGACATGAGGTTGTTGAGGCTGTGGCTGTATTTGTTGAACAGTTCCCAGCTAGCCCGGGTGTGGGATTGATATTTCTTGAAACATCTTCTCTCCCAGTGAAGGTAGAAAGGAATAAAACTCATTGAGTAGAGAGTCAGCCCATGGCAGGGGGTTGGAATGAAATGATCTGTAAAATCCCTTTCAACCCAAACCATTCTGGGATTCCATGACTAGGCAAGGTGCAAGCAATTGTTAAAGTCCCCACTGTCCACCCAAAACTGTTGCTTGTCCTGTGCTGTGGGCACAGGGGACCCTGAAATAGGTGGGATCTGGACACCTTGTTCCATTGCAGTCCCTTCCTCTCCAAGGTGGGTTAGGATCTGTGCCCGGATGAGTTTATTTACTGGGGACCTCATTATTTATTATACACAGACCTGACAGATACTATTCCTTTTATTTTCTGACAGAACATTCAATTCCTTGTGTAGCTCCTGTGGCCTGTCTGCACTGTTGATCCCCAGGGAGACACAGAGATGTGGATGACTTTCTTTTCCCATGGACTGTGGGCTATGATTCCCTGAAAATACCTTGGCCAGAAAGTGATGTTGTGTCTCTTTGTTGTTCCACCCATTGTTAAACTTTAAATGACGCTGCACAAGCCAGGATCTAAGGTAATTCTTACCTGAATTTTACCTTTTTTCTTGTCTGTTGGCACACAGAAACACTAAGACTGGTGGTTTTGATGACAAATATTCTCTGCTGCACAACTAAACTTGGAGAATTGATCGAGGTATCCAGAACACACGTGCTGAAGTGTTTGGAAGGAATAGGGACCCCTTGTGCTTCCAGACTGAATTCACAAGTTGTCTCACAGTAAGGTCTGGGAGAATGTCATGGGAAGGGGGATGTAAAAGTTTTCCCATTTCCACAAATCCTCTGCTACTGGTAAATGTCAGGAACAGGCTTTTACCCTGAAGGAATTGGCCTTTGGAGGATGGCTGGATGTGATTTGGGTACCCTCTTGCCTCAGCTGGAAGGAAGAGAAATTCTTGAGACCATATGGAAAAGTGCTGCTGGACGAGCTGAGGTGCTTTACAGACCCTCAGTATTTGGATCCATATGCAAAACCTTTGCTATTGCTGAGAGACTTGCTGGAGATTCATGGTTTGAAGAGGAGTTGAAATTAGCACTTTAAGCACCACTAAAATCTACTCTTTCAGCCTAATTATTAAGCTTAGCTTCCAAACTTAATGCAATTGCTATTCAGAGGACAAATGGATTTTCTAGGTCACTCATCTCTTCCAGAACTTACAATTTTTCATCACTTTTCTTTTTCTTTTCTTTTCTAAATCTTAATGCATTTCTTGCTTATTAATCCATGTAATTTAAGAAACAACAGTCAGCAGTACATGGTTATTTTCCTCTATGAGGATGCACAACTTGGATCTCATTCAAGGTTGTGATGAGGCTGCATCTCAAATAGTGTGTTCAGGTTTGGGTCCCTCACTACAAATAAGACATTGTGGTGCTGGAGGTTGTCCAGAGAAGGGAACAGAACTGGAGAAGTGCTACCAAGGAGGGGGAAGTTTTCCAGCTCTGGATGGAGTAGTGCCGCGTCCCCTAGCCAAGCACAGTTTATAATCCAAGAGGTGGAAAGCCTCCGAGCAGAGGGAGGGACGCCGCTTCCAGGGATCGGACCCTGTGACCGCTGGCAAGGGCGAACAGGCTCCGCGTCTGAAGGGCGGATCCTAGTAAGGGACCTCGCGCCTCGAGTCCGCTGGGTCCCAAAGGAAGCACCCTTCCGCTGGGTGTCGACACCTCCAATGATACCGAACACAGGCAGGCGGCTTGTGGCTTTCGAGGGAGAGAGGAGTGGCGAGAGAGAGAGGGAGACCAAGAAGGGTAGGCAAACAGGTTTATTCCAGGTGAGGGTGAGGGAAGATCTCCGCCGATTTCTAAGCAGACAGGATCTTTTATACTCAGATAAAACCAGGGAGGGGTCAACCAAGGGAACCAATGAGATTAAACATTACAACATCATTAACCAACCACGTCACACTTGCGGGGGGGGGAAAACACATCAATCAAATAAGAACCAATTACTCGACGCCAACGGGGGAACCTTCTAGAAACTTGGCCTGACTGACAGCCTTGGCCCTCCCCCAGGGGCGTAGAACCAGCCTAAAGACCCTCCCGAGAACAAACCATTATCCCGAGAGGAGAACAAGGATTATACCAACAGGTCCAACATCAAGTCCTTCTTTATAATTCAGCCTCTGCACTGTCCTCCGTCTTTATCTCCTCCAGCCATCTCATGGCAAGGGCTGGAGCAGCTACTGGAGCTGTTTGGGCCCCTTCAGAGTAGTTGTTTTGGGAGGCTGGAGGTTCTTGGATGTGGCTGGGTGGTGATCATGAAGTGTTTTGTGGAGAGGAGGCTGCTCCAGCTTGCAGGATGCTCTGGATTCCAGCAAGAGTTTAACAGTGTAACAGGGGTGATAAATTCATTGTAAATTGTTAATTTATTTCCATGTACTTTTGTGAGACTTCAGACCAGCAAACAGTTTGCTGAATGCATGTGTATAATGAGATGCTCAAATATGATGAATCTGAAGAGTTAGAGTGGCAGTATTGAAAAATACACAATTTTCCCCTGAAGGTGTCATCTGTGCAGTCTCATAGTGCTCACATGACTCACCTCTTTCCTGACTTGAATTCCTGGTAGGTGTTTCTTTTCCCAGCACTGCTTTGAAAATAGATACCAGATACTGTATTTTGGGGGGGAATAAAATTTAAAAATCCAGGTGTGCCAATGTGTTTCACCAACACAAATTTCCCTGTTTATTAACAATATTTATTTTCTCTGCAGGCCATGAGGTGGTTCATGCACTCTGTGAGTGCTAAGGCTGGCATTAGGATGCCTCATCGAGCCAAGTTTCTGCTGGTTCTGTGAGGTGTTTTGGGTTCACAAAGAGCATCCTGCTCAGCACAGTGGAGTCTGGTGAGATGGTGATTACACATCCTACTGATTTCCAGAAAGCAACTTGAAAACATCTTTGGTGCAACTACTAAAATCTGGTGAACCTTTTGTCCTCAGGACACCTCAGCAAACCTAAGCTCGTCTTCGGAGTCTCCAATTGCAACAGCAGCCAGGCTTCTCTCTGGCCTCTTGCTTTAGTTGAAAGTTGGATATAAAGATAAAGAAAGGCTTTTCTAATGCCTTATATCATTATCCAATACTTTCCTCTGGTTCAACTGTGTGTGCTGGGGAGAAATATCCAAACATGGTGATACTGTGGTGGGGGCATGAGTTACCTGGATTAAAAGGTGAGTTATTTGGATTTGAAGAATGAACTGCCAGCACTACTTGGAAACCCAACTTAAGCCATCAACAGTGAAGCAAAACCTGGAAAAGCTGCTCTCCAGAGCTGGTGCTGGGATGCTGAAAGAATAGCAGTTGCCTCTTGTTCATCTTCCTCCACTGGTGACTTTAATTGCCTCTCATTTCTCAGGGTGATACTGTTGGAAAGTAAAGTATGTAGTTCCTGCATTTGTGTGTGAGTGTAGGAGGTGTTGAACCTATTAAATAACGTAATTTTTATTTTATTTGCAGCATATTTGTGATACATCTGTTCTGCTGACCTGATGTGCTGCCTTACACAGTGCTCCACCAGCTGTTCCATCACCTGGTGAGTGCTGTCACTGCCATGAAGGGGTGGGAAAAATGTCCTTTTGTGCTGGGTTTTGGTGGCTCTCTTTTTTTCCCCTGTGGGCTGCTGGCATCTGATGGACATGGTGCAGCTCTTGTTTCTTCCTTTGTTTCTTCCTCACTGTGAGACTATCTGCAATACAATGAACAAAACCCACCTAATTCTGCAATTTATCAGAAAACATTCTACCTGGCCAAACTGTGTCACAGCTCAGGTGGGGGGGTGGGTCTTAACTACACCTTGGGCCCCAGCAGTGTCACAGAAACAAATGGCTTTATTCTTAAGTAAATGTGAAATTGATTTAGTTTATCTTGATATTCAAAGTATTTGTCTTAGATTGTGTAATGTTCTACTTAGGGCCATAAGTTTGAGTTTGTTGGGTTTTAAAGAGAATTTTAGTTGGCTTTAAAAGAGGGGTTTAGGAGTTTAAAAGAGACAGAGTTTTTTAGGTTTAAGAAGTTTTTGTGTTGTGCTGTAGTTCTTCTTTAACTTAATGCTGTATTGACGCTGTGCTTGTTTGTTGGAGCCTCGGCGTGCAGGGGGGACACAGCCGTCCCTGCCGGCGCGTCTCCGGGGGGAGCAGCGCGCTGGGCATGCTGCGAGCTGCGGCTCTTCAGGAGAGGCACGGCGGGTGCCGAGGGTAGGGACGCAAAGAAGCAGAGAGGGGCCTCCCAGGTTCCCCAGGTCTATCACAGGACATTCCACGGACCAGGAACAAGCCAAAAGAAGGGCGATGCACAACCTTTTACAGGGGTGGAGAAAGGGAAGGGACCAATGGGACACAAGTGGAGGGGAGGATACAACTCAACAACAACCAATACGGAAAACAGGGAGGCAGGAGTTATATGTGGCCCATGGGCAAATGAATGCAGAAGAACTTTCTAGAAGAGGGGGAGGTGCTTTGAGTCCAGGTGCTGCCCAAGGGGCTGTGGCTTACACTCCAGTGCCGCCCATATATCCGCCCATGGATCCGCTGTTTTGGGCGAGAAAATCCACCCAGCTTGGTTGGCAGCTGGTAGGCACAGCCCAGAAATAGGCTGGGTCACTGCAACATGTACAAAACATTTTTGCTACAGAAGCCTTTGGAAGGTGGGAGCAGAATAGAGGAGTCGGCCCAGAATCCTCATCATTCCTAGGGATCCAATGAAGCACGGAAAACACCCAGCTGCTGGTTTTCATTACTGACTGGAGGAAAACTAAGTTACAGTGTAGATGTCTGTGTACAATTTAAGTTTCTTGGTGCTCTGTAGCAAATTCCAGGTAAAATTTAGATTCAAATGGCAAAATAAGGACTGGAGATGCACTTCCCAGCTGTTGGGGTTTGAAAGTTCTTCTTTTCTGTTCTTTTCTTTTTCCCTTGAGGAATTTTTCCCTGGGTGCGTTGCAGAGAACTGAGGGCTGGGTGCTTACGAGAACAAAGGGGAAGGACCAAGGAGGGTACACTCTGGCACCTGGGGGTGGGAACTCAGCTCGGAGGGCCGGTGGGCACTCAGCGCTGGTCACGAGGTGAAGAGAGACTGCTGCCTGCCGTGGTGGTGAGGACAACGCTACGCTGAACCTCTGCATTTCTGGCTGCTTTCCTTCCGTGGGAGAAGCCCCGGGATTCCCGAGCCTGTTTTGTTCCTGCCCTGCTGGGAGTCGGGCTGTGGCCACCGTGTCCCTGCTGCTGCCCTGAGCCTGTGCTACACTGTAGCCCGTGCGCCCTGCCTGCCGAGAGCTCCCGGGATTCCTGCTGCGGCTCCGGACTCATCTGCCGCCCAGAACTGGTGCTNTTAACTCCTGGAGGCACAGCTGTAGCAGTTTAATTAACCAACTGATTAATTATCACTTGAGCACATGGATTACTTGATTGAGCTTCTGTAGAAACCAGTTTTTATATTTTAGACCAGCTTTAGCAGCAGAGCTGGAGCCTCTCAGAGAGCACTGGATGTGTAAACATGACTGTAAAGCTCATTTGTGGTCAAAGAAATTCCTGTTCTTGTTTGGGCAGAGAATGTTTATTCTATGTTTTGTGTTTAATTGGAAGGGGAGAAGCTTCACAATTGAAAATTATTTAGACCAAGTGCATGGGATCTTTATACAGGCAAAACACATCAGCTTTAAAATACTTCATTATTACTTTTATTTTTTAAAATTAACTTTTGCTTTACTTTTAATTTTCGCTTTAAGTTTTGCTTTAAGCTTTGCTTACTTTTATTTTCACTTATTGTTATTTGCTTTAATTTTCACTTATTTTTATTTTCACTTCTACTTTTTATTTTAAAATAAAAATATATTTAAACATAAAAATAAGAATTCCAAACACCATCAGCTGCCCCCAGACTTGTCCCACCCCAGCCAAACTCCAAACCACTGACCTTTACTACTGTAAAAATGAAAATTGCAGCTCCCCCTCCCCTAGAGTTTATACATTTTTTAAAAAATCCCCCCCAGTAAAACATGTAACACACCAGCTACCTGGAACTGTGGTCCTCTGGTTTATTAGGCATCCAAAACCACAGAATATAAAAAATTCTTGCAAGTGAGACAAATTCTAAGTTCTTCATCAGAAAAAAATCACCACTTTCCATGCTGGAGCTCCTTTTTTCAGCAAGATATTCCAAACATACCAGTAAAGTGTTGTGGTGGATGGACACATCCCAAGTTTATATATAGTTAATATATATGTATAAATAAATATATATTTACAAATGTGTATAGTCTGTAAAAGTAAAGAACACTTGAACATCCTCCAATAACCTTGGAAAAATATGAACTGAGAGCACAGGAATAAATGCACCATCTAAACTCAGAGTGTAATTCAGAGCAAAAACTGCTTCCACTTCATTGAGCCATTGGAAATTCAAGTATTTTCTGATTTTTTAAAAATAAACTTGAGCAAATACGCCTGAAATGAAATGACAGGGACTTTTCTCATCTGTGGCATGTAGTTCTTGATGTATCATCCTGAAAAACAACAGATGCTTCAAGTTCAACCCTAGAAGCTGGTTTTGGTGTTCACTCTTCAAAACAAGGAGAAAGCAATTAGGAAAAGGCAAAACAAACAACATTCCCAGAATCAGGAGCAGAGAAAGGCACTAAACACATAATCTGTACGAAAAGGATTGTTAATTAAGCAACTGGAATAGCTGAAGGCTGGATCTCTGACCAAGCCTTGGGATAGTCCCAGTCTACTTCTTGATTCTCAGTACCTGGAGTGAGCTCTAGTAACTCACTTGTGTCACCAGCAAGGGCTAAACCCAAAATTCAGCCCTCAAACTATGACTATGGGGAATCCATCCCAGCAGAGAACAGCTGGATCATTACTTTACCTGTGGTTTATTTCTTTTCCAGTATCCAAATACTCACACGGCCATATGGAATATTTCCTTCCTCATGCCTGCTCAAAACTCATGTCCATTGACTGCATCTTCACAGGATAACACAAAATCTAAAGCACATGATCCCGTTACATCCAAAAAAATGACACCACAAGATGATACAGCAAAGGCTGAGCCCCAGAAAGAGCTACACACAAATAAATTTGCCCAAATAATAAATAAAGAGGAGGAGAAAATGATATTTTCATGTGGCCTGCTTTCAAGGTGGAGTAGGGATCCACCTTTAGACATTCCTGACCTCAGATAATAATTTACATCATTTTCCTGCCCCAAAACCCATGGATACAAGCAGAAGAGCTGCTGCTGAAAAAGACAGCGTTACATTTGACTACCCAGGGACCTGCTCTGACCCAAGTTGGGAGGTCAGTGTGATGCCTTCCAGAAGTGCTTTCCAGCCTTCATTTCCCCACGAGCCTGTACCAGCTGCAGGATTATGCCCCGCTGAACCACCACACTGGAGAAAACAATTATTCCTCACCTTGCATTTGGAGAGGCAGTGTTAGCCCCAGGAGAACCAGCCCCACTCTGTTCTCCACTGCAGGAAGCCGAGGCCCTGGTCAGTACACAGGAGGACAGCCCCTGCCCTCCCCTTCACACACACCCTGCAAACCCAGGCAGCAACACTAAAATCCCAATCTGAAGCACCTCTTTTCAACCAGGCTGCTCTAAGAACTGGCCTTCTTTTTCAGATGTTCACAAACACACCCTGGAAGCACCAAGCCCAGCTCCAGGATGGCAGGTCTGTGCCAAGTCCTCATCTCAGCAACCACCCAGAGAGCAGGTGAGACAGCCAATCCCTCTGTTCAGAAGCTTTTTCTCCCTGGAGGTGTTTTCTCTGAAGTGCCTGTGCTTTCAGCTAAAAAAATAAATCCACCCTGGCACCGCCCAAGAGACCAGAGTTTCCCTCTTTTTTGAGCCTGCCATAGGCAGAACCCTTCCTCTCAGAGACCTTACAGGATGGTACACCAAACAGCTGCTACAGTGTAATCCAGAAGGGATATTAAATCCAAATCCAGCATCTGCATCTCCCTCACCCCACACTGATGCTGTCTGGAGCACCAGAACTAGACGCACTCTTAGCCTCTTTGACATCAGAGCAATATGTTTTACAGTTAGAGATTTTTCACAGCCACATACACATGGGATGAGCAGAAAGTTCAAAGCCAAGAGTAAACACATTCAAAGTCTCAGGTGTTTCACTTCTGCTGCACAGTCAGGCAGAGAAAAGCCCCTGGTTTACAGGCAGGGACTCAGAGGAGGGAATAGATGAGCTCCCTGCCAGGGAATGTTCCCAGGGAGCAGGTGAGGAGGAGGAAGAAAATGCCTGATCTCACATGAAAGCAGGTGAGATGCTCCTGAGAAGCTCCTGCCTCCAGAGTGGCCTCCAGCCCAGGCCCAGAGGATGGATTTGGATCAGCCTGTGTTGCTGTGGAGACTGCAAGGATGTTGAGGATGCCAGGAGGATCATTCACAAGTAAACTGACTCCCCTTGCTCCTTCTGCTCTCAAATCCAGGGATCATCTGGGGAAGTCTAAAACATGGAAACAGAATATTGGCTAAGGTTTCTACAGGCTGTGGGACCCAGGAATCCATGAAGCTCTAACATGGGAGGATGAGGAAACCTTTAGAAAACTGGGATATCCCCAAGCTGTTCCAGTCAGACCCAGAAATTCAGGAAGATATTAAGTTCCACAGACTCTGTCCCATCATCTCTTCCCCTTAAGGGTCTTTACCCCCTCCCACTGACACACATCACGGCAAGATTTTGGAGAGATGGGACCACTTCCCTCAGGTCCAGCCTCTCCCACCACCTTCAGCTCCACACTCCAAGCACCACAGTCTGTTCAGACATGAGCCCAGGGAACCTCCCTGATGCCATCCAGAGACTGGTGGTACTTAACAACCAGTTTGTTCAACCCACAGCTTGTTCTCAAATTGCTCTCAGGAGCACAGTGCTGCTGTAAATAAAATTCTACATTAACCCATCCTGGCAGCACACATGGAGAGCCTCTGGGCCAGGGGTTAAGTGCTCCTGCTACAAAGCAAAGTCTCCACACAGGTCACTGGTAAATAGAGCAAAATGCCCACATTTTTAACCCACTCACTCCTGAAGAACCACATATACATGCATTAAACCCTTGTTTCTGTCAGGTGCTATGCTCAGCAGAAACTTCCCCCCACCTCTGCAGCAAAGCTACCAGCACCTGCTGGGATAAAAATGTGAATTTACGGAGAGGTGCCCAGAAGATTAAGGATGCTCTGACTCCTGCACTGGAGAAACAGCTGTCGAGCCTGCTGCCTTACAGCTCCCTGAAGCTTCCATCCCATGCTGCTGCTAAGCATCACAGCCAGGTGATCTGCACATGGTCCAACTGAAAGCAGGAATGGCTCCACTCACCCTCGCTTTCCCTACTTTACTATGCCCTATAAAAGCTGCCTTTTTCTGGCTCGTCACTGTTGCCCCTCGCTGTGCACATCTGGCAGCCTTTGTCACCACAACAAAGCCGCTGATGCCACTGACCGAGTTGCACCTGCTCTGGAGACCACCCAAATTTCTGTGGTCACACCAACCTTAAGCACCACACTCAGGCTGGACCAAAGGACACCTGCAGCTCTCAAACATCTATCTGAAACACCCCAGGTCAAAGGATTAGGAGGGTTTATGTGCTCCATGAGGTGAGTGTCATCTTTTGATGGGGTAACAGAGGGAAAGGCTCTGGGCACTGCATCACCACCTCCTTGAGCTCCTCATGAGCACCTTTAATCTCTTCTGCTGGCTGGAGCTGAATGATCAAAATCACTACACAAATGTTGCTCTGCACATCAGAGGTAAGTAAGGCTGGTAAAATCAATCCACCCATGTTCCATCCACTTGCTCCTGTGCCCATCACTGTGCCCTTGCAGAAGGGCTACAAACAGCTTCAGGAGAAGGAAGACAAACTGACCCAGCACTTCCTCTGCTCAGCATTCCCAAAGGCTCTTCTCAAACATCCTGTTTCCTCATCAGAGAGCTACATTGCTCCTCTTAAAGAACTTTTCTTTTTTCTTAAAATCAGTTTTTCTTTTGGAATGCAGCTCTCTACAACACCCTGCAGGTCTTCCCCCAACCAACTGCTCCACTGTGCTCTGAATCATTTAAGTGTCATTTTGCCATGAAACTGCTGATATTTCCCCAAGCTACCCCATCGCCCCTTTGCTTGCACAGCTGATACCAGGAACACCTGGGACCTGCCTTAGCATCCATCTTCAAGCAGCTAAGTTTCAACATTACTTTTCAGAAGCTGTAGTCAAAATCCATCCTAAAGAATCAATCCTGAGTGCTTGGTAGTCTGTGCCAAAGCATGGCATTAATAGACTTTGATTTCAGCCTGACGTATTTATTTTGCAGGACTAATAGAATTTATCAAAGAAAAAATCTAGTACCCAAATTCAATTCTGGAATTCAATCTGCAGCCTCTGTAATTTGTTTCTCTTGCAGGTCACCCTACCTGAGGGTGCAGTCCAAGAATTGCTTTGGGCTGCAGATATGCTTTGGCATCATTTAAAATAAATTTAGTTTAACATCAAAACTCTTTCCCAAGTAGTTGTGACAAGCCAACAGACGGCATTTTCTAGGACAGCATCTGCTCTTTCCTCAGTGTCTGAATAATTTAACCAGAACATGGAAGTTCCAGTGGAACCAAGGAGCCCATGTTTAAGGAGAAATACGACATGTAAGTGCTTCCTATTCAAAATTGCTAAATCTTATTTCCTCCTCTCCCTCTCTTCCTCCAGACCTATTGGAAACTGCACAAATCAGTATGGAGGAAAATTAATTCTATTGACCTCTAAAATGACATTCAAGTGGCAATGACTCTGGTCATTTCACTGATGTGAGTGACGAATCTGTGCTTGAGGTCCCACTTCTAAGAAGAATAGAGAGGAATGACACACAGGAGCAGAAACAGCTTTGAGCTTTACAGGCTGTTAGTTTTAGGTGTTCTGGAAGAGAGACTTAAACCAAACAGTTATTTCTCCTCATACAACAACAGCAGCGATACAGTGAACGCTAGCCATAATTAGTTGATTCCTGCCCTGGGCTCTATGACTTTAATTATTTTGGATCTGGCCATCCACAAGAAGCATCCACGGAAACTGTGTCGCTGTGAGTCTTTTTCCACGCCCTCATATCTAGGAATTTTAAGATTTCTTGCTGTCCTTCTGCCCAGTCCTGAGGCCTGTGGGTGTCACAGGCTCTGCGCACACAGCCAGCACAGTCTGCAAACCAGGCCCACCCCTGTGCCTCCAAAGGAAGTGTGGGAGGACTGCCAGGGACAGGAACAGCTTGTCACCGCAGAGAGCTTTGGCTCTGCTTGCTCCCACAGGCAGTGCCAGCAGCCACCTGCATCCTGGGAAGGGAGAGAACCCTGCGCATGGTCTTCCACGAGCAGCAAGAGAAAGCAGCAGCCCCAGCTCTCCCCGACCTGCGTTCCAGCAGCTGCTTTAACGCTACTCAGGATCCAGGCCCTTGGTTTAGCATCCTGCCTCCTCCGCTCTACAAAGGTCATCAGGATCTGGAAATACCACAAAAGACTCCAGGCATGGTTATATATCAATACCTGTACAGTCCTTCTCACTGCCAGGGAAAGGTCTTGTGGGTTTGGCAGGACATGGTGGGAGGAGGGGGAATTGAAGCGAGCCCATGAATAAAGAGAAGAAACGATGTGGAAGTTAAAGTGTTTATTGATGTGTTTAAACTTTGTACATTCCCCACAGACCACACTAAGGAGTTTGCAGGTAAATCTGTGCATAGTGGGAAGAAACACGGAAAGGGGAAGAAAAATAAAGTCACAGGAAAAATAGAAAAAATACACCACAGGTTACCAGAACCTCCAGATTTAAAAAAGCCGTGAGCATTAACACCAACTATACAAGCATTACAAAGACATGATGGTGAGTGGAAAAATGCCCCTTTTGGTCTTCTTGGGGCCTATGCATCCCATTTCCCTTAAAGTGGGCAGCATCCCTTTCCCAACGTGTCACTGTCTTCCCTCCCCAGCTAAGAGAGCTCTGTGTTTGTCAGCTCCCAAGGTCCCAGTTACTGCAGTGATTTGTCGTTTCTGGCCCAACATCACCCAGGGAGATGCAGAGGCTCAAAAACCTGCGGCTCTTAACTACTTACCATGTTGGTGAGGCAGGAGAGCTGGGGAAATTAGAAAGTAATAGCAAGAGGGGGCTGTTAATGCCAGGTGAGTACTGAAGGAAACTGGCTGAGAACAGAGGATTTCAATTCAATACCAGAACTTCCAACTCTAGAGCAGAACTGAATCTGGAAGGGGAATGTGCAGACCCCAGTATGCACAAACCATGTTCTAACATTCCACTAGAATAACTATAAACAGAGATGCTAGAAGCCTTTTAACTCCTTGCCTCCAGGGAGTCTTGATTCCTAGAGCCCGAGCTGCTAAGCAGCAGGGTGCACACCACTGGCATATGAGGATGGGGTTTTTTCTTTTTTTTTCTCTTTTTTTTTTCTTGTTATAAGGAATTTTGTTAGTTACCATTCCAAATTGCTTCCTTGCTTATGCTGTAATAGCTCCTATCCCTAAATTAATCTCTTTGCAACTCCCAGTGAAATTCACTTAAAAAAAAAAAAAAAGGAAAAAAAGAATACTGTTTTATATATAAAAGCCAAAATTACTGAAGAGCCACAACTGTCTCCTTTTTTCAAGGTGGGCTGGTACAAATGACCCTCAATATACAGGTGGTCTATCAGAAAAAAAAAAAAAAATCAACATTTTCTATTTTTATATATATAGAGCTTGTATCAGACAACAGTACAACAGAACTGGTATTTTTCAGATTATTAAAAAAAAAAGAAAACTACATCTCAGTCAAATATCTGCAATAGATCCATTTTTTCCCATTTAAGGAGATTTATATATCATATTGTTATATTATCATTTCTTCACCCATTTAAAAGAATGGAAATTGCAACTCTACAGTAGTAATTATAGTCTTAATGATCCAGGAGTTCTGAATGTAAGATGAAGTCCTCTTGAAGCAACTGTTGGTCAGTAGTTGATCCAAAACACTGGACCACTTTGGCCCTTCGCCCTGCACCTTTTCCCATCAGGGCTATTCTATCTTCATCTCTTTTATATCTGCATCTGCTCCAGGTACTTGTAAGTGGGATTCTCATAGCCATGGTTTTGCATCTTGCTCAGATGCCGCTCCTCAGGGGTGAGCATTGGGTCAACCTTTGGAAAAAACATATGATACTGGTCAAGAAGAAACTTGCAGATTGATTCCACAGAACAAGAGGCAAGAGACAAACACTGAGTGAACACCATGGTGAGCAGTAAACAGGGAAAAAAAGTAAACTGCAAAAGGTGATTTGTTTAAGGTGATGCCTTCTGCCCACCCAATCCCCTGTGGGGATGTTCTCACAAGTCTGTCATTGCTCAGCCAACACTGCAAATCAGGGGCCCACTTCTCTCATTAAAGAGGTTGTTATGATGGCCTGCACGGGTGGGGCAAAGGGAAAAGCAGCTTTCTCTGGGCTCCATTAAGTTGTCATTAGAAATGTGCAAGGCAGAAAGAGCTGCTCTTTAGCGTTTGGCCAATCACGACATCTTAGTCGTCAATTAACCATGAGGACAAATTGCTATGGATTGACTGACTGACTGCCCTGCTAAAGATATCACCCAAAAAGCTCATTTACTGCTAAGTCCTACCCTGAGCCAGCCAGGGAAGCCTAATTGAATCCTAGTGATAAGCAAATGGAGCTATGAGTGGCAGGTGCCAGCACAGCACACTGGGGACTGGCACCTGCACACCGAGGAACGAGCAGTGATGGTGTCAGCAGGGACAGGGTTAATTCCTACCCACCCAGGAGCAGAACTGTCCATGGCCTGGAAGCTCTTGCCATCCTTTACCCCCACACACAACATGTGATTCAACACTGACTATTTTCATCCTTGGTTATGGAGCTGTTTCTCACCTCCACAATTCCATGGCTGATGGTCCCATACTGTCTCTTCCTCAGCATCACCAAGCTGATGACTATAACAGTAGCTATGGCAACAGCAATCACCAACAGCCCAATAAGGGCACTGCTGCTGAAGCTGAAGTCATCACGGAGGGAGCTGTCATTATCCTGGAGGGAAGAAAACAGAGCAGGCTGAGGAAGAGCAATGAGGGAGATGCACTGCCGAACACAAACCTAAACCACGGGCACTAGGAAGGTCTTTGACCATCTATGGTATCAAGCTGTATGTATTTCACCTCTAAATATTCCACCCCTAAATATTTCATCTCTAAATATTCCACTGAAAGGATAACAAACACAAAATTCTTTCCCCACTGGCCCACAGGACTTCCTGTGGACAGGCCCACTGGCCCACATCACTTCCCTATCCCACATAACACTTTTGCAGTAGGAGTCAGGTTAGCATCTAACGTTTGTTCACTGATTACATCATTATGCAGAAGGGCTGTTCTGTGTTTCATGCTGCATGAGCCCCCAGAGCAGCATCCAGGCACCAAATCCAGAATTCAGCAAAAATGGGGATCAAAATCCAGCTTTAGGAATTTGCCAGTCCCTGGATTTAGCAGCCACTAACGTACCGGCTCATCCACTAGCCCTCCGACACGCTCTGCGTTGAAAATCATCTCCTTCACATCAAGGGTTTCATCAATTACCTAAAAATGGCCACAAAATCATTTTATGGAAGGATCCACACAAAACAGGAAGGAGAAGGAAGAGGAAGACAGACAAGAGACCTTTAATGAACACTAGCAAAGGCTCAGGACCACTTACCATCTCTCCCCTGCTCTCAACAGCATGGAATGTTTTCCAGCTCTTATACAGCCACCAGAAATTGTATTACAACTAATAACCTCCAGACTACCTCAAACTAAAGCCCCAAAGAAAAAAACAATTAAAAAATAGGTCCTAACTTTGGACCCAACATTTCTGTCATGTAAGATCTAACCTGTGGCTTTAAAACCGTATTGAAAGAAAACTCAAAACCTCACTTTTTAATTTTTTCAAACCCATGGAACTGAGGCCAAGTGGCTGTCATTAGAACCTAGAGAATTCTTAACACTGTGTATAGAGACAATTCCTGCTGGGTTGCTTGCTTTCAGAGGAAGGTGAGGCCTTTCCTGCCATGAAAAGTAAGTGGGAACACAGATGGAACACACCAGCATTCAGTGTGTTCAGACAGTGAGCTACCTAGTGAAAGTAAAGGGACATAAAAGGGTCTCTTGCTTGGGAAAAACATTCCTAAATCAGAGTTCTCAGACTGCCAAAGATCTGAAGCTCTCTCCTTCCCTCCTACCCTTCTGATGCGAAACAGTATTAAGAACCTACAATAGTCACCAAACCGACTCCCCCACACCATATGGATAATGAACACACTGACATTCTGTGAGCAGGAACGAGACACGGAAACAAGCTACTGCTATTAATTAGTGTCCACGGCAGGATTAGCTTCACAAAATAAAGGTGGAGAGCTCACCACATTTTCATCCACTTTGTTCTTGCTGTTAATCACTTTTTCTTCAGCGCCAATCAGCCCATCCAGCTCAGTCATGCCAGAACCTGCACCAAAAGAGCAGGGAGAACCCATCAGTCCTTAAGAACATTTTGGAAGGGTCATCTACTCTTTGTAGAGCTGCCATGGCTCGTGTGTTTAACTGCACAGACCGCTGAGTATTAACCTGTTCTGATGCTGCTGTGTCAGAAGGCAGCTCACAAGCTACAGTGACAAATGATTAGGAGGGCTGTTAATGAGGGGAAATGAGGTGGCAATAAGAGGACCAGACAGGACTCATCACCAAGATCAGGCTGAGGTGTCAATCCAGACAAATCACACTGTTAAGTGCTTCTGTTAGATGGCCCCAGACAAGGCGTAACACACACTGAGTGCAGTGTCATCTGCAGGTGTCACCGCAGGTCACCAACACCCCTCTGTGACCCTGCATGCAAGTGGACAAACATCCATCTGCCAAGAGCCAGCACACAGGGAATGCTCTCAGCATCACCCATTCTGGTGGGATCAGGCGCATCAGCAAGTGCCTCGGGAATGAGAATTCCAAGGTCACCCAGCGTGGCTCTGTAATGAGCTGCTGTCCCGTATCTGGCAAAAGCCCAGAAACAATAAATCCCAGGGCAAGGGAGAAGCAGAGAACTACACCAGCCTTTGTACCAGAACATTACTACCCTGTTTTCAGGCTGGAGCCAGCACTGGTTCAGGAGAAGAATATCAATTAACAGAAGGCTCTGTATAAACTGTTTTGATCCAAAGTGTTTATAAATAGATCAGATCAGTAAGAGAGTCTGATGCAAACTGCCCTGACCTGACGGCATGTTAGGAGAAAACCAGTGTTCCACTGATGGCAGAGACAATGTAATGACCTGTGACGCACTAGTACAAAAGCAGGACAGTGAAGCCTCAAACCTGCAGTGGGATCTTTCCAATTATGTGGGGAAGGTCTACTATAGCACTTCAGGTTTTTCTGGTGACTGAAACCCCCCCCCCCCCCTTGCACAAACTGCTGAGCTTGCAAGGTGCCCAAGACGTTATGTCAGCTGCTGCTGGAATGAGCAGCATGTTCTTTGATGAGATGCAAGGAAAGGCTACTTGGCTATAAGGCAAGTTTTTACAGTGACAAGCTTTTATTGCCTGAAAATGCCACAGAAATAACATTTCCCTATGAAGCATCTCAGGTTTTAGTGCATCACATTTTTCTTTGGAGGCAGTAATCAGATTCCAAGCACAGCCAAGACTGCCAGTCTGACTTTTCACAACTGTCAAAGCAGGTCATGTTATTATGGAAGTCAGTGACTGGGATTTTTGGGAGAGACCAGCCACAAATAGTTTGTACAGAACTACTGTGTCAGGTTTTGGCCTATGGCTGCTTTATTCCAGTCCCAGGAGCCAACCCAGCAGTCTCCAGGGCTAAGAGTTCAGCTGCAGCACTGAGCTCTGCTATTTGTCTCAGGGTGCTGTACCACGTCACAGACCCAGTTCTATGCAGCTCAAAGGCACAGTTTAAATTATATACCTCCCAGGGGAAAAAAAAACCAAAAGCACACACCTGCACAAAATCCTCCCCAATCCAAAACTCCCTCGAAGCCCTCAAGCAATTCAATGTAAAGGGAAGGGAGAGAAGGAACAGGTGTAGGACAGTAGTTGTCCCCAGGTCATCAGAGACTCTTACTTTTACCCAGACAGGAAGAACTAGCACAAATTTATCATCTTCAAGTCAACAAAGCAGTTGTTCAAAAATTTAATAAATAACAATCAAACTAAAGTCTGTCCAAATTCTTGCCAGAGCAGTCAGCACACTGAATTGGCTATACACTGTTCCACAAGAGGGATGAAGGTGACTTATATTTGTACAGAGATGGAGATAATGAGAATAGTTTCAAGCTATTTAGCCTTCACCAAGTTACAAAACTACGTGTGCTCACATGAAATGGTTATTAGCAAAATCTTTTGCTCTCCGTTGAGATCTACACAATATATCTGGAACCAAAGGCAGATTAAAGCACTGGGTTTACTCCACACACAGCTCACGTAGCACTACTCTGCAAGAGCCTCGCATTTCTACTCATCTTTCCCTGATTCCGTATCAATAACAGAGACATTATTTAATGCTAATATTTCTATGCTGCTCTTAAAGCCCCTTTTTAGCCAGGCACTGAGCTACTGCAGAATTAATCCTGAGCTAAGGGAGAAAGGGAAAACCATGCACATTTTGCTGGTATGGAGAGATGCTACATGTGGGAAGCTGATGCCAAAGAAAGAACAAACATGGAGGAAGAATCTCCTGATTTATCTGTCCCATACTAGCTGCAATCTGTAAGGACATTTAGATGGGAAACAGCCTGTGTCCTGAAGAATGCTCATTCCTAGTTCAGTGGAGTCATGGGGCATCAAGGACAGGTTCCACAAGAGGCAGAAGAGCCTCTGGATTATTCCCCACAAGTACTGAGAAGTGTCACACACGGAGAGATGCAAAGCACCACTGCAGACACTGGCCAAGTCCACCTTTCTCAAGGGCTAAGAGCCACTCCAGGCACTCAGACACCCTAGGGCACCCATCAGGGAGGAACACACACACAATTAGATGCTCAGACTAGCTGGCTTCTTTGACACTAGGCCTAAACAAGCAAAAGTGAACATTACTGATCTAAGTGAAAGCACAGAAATGAAAATCAAGGTGAGTATGGAACTAAAATGAAGCTATCAAACACACTGAGGAGGTAGGAGAGTGATTGAAAGCACTGTGAGGGAGCAGCTTAGAACCAACCTTTTTTCATTGGATGGTACAAATCCGGCTGAGGATCTAGCAGGAGGGAAAACAAAAACAAAAATAGCAGAGAAAGGAGATTAAGAGAGAAAGGAAAAAAAGCCTTGTGCATGATTTCTGACTCAGACCCTGGGAAAAGCTTTTAGTCTATAGCTTTAAGCTCAGGAGTCTGTTCAAGCGTTTTTAAAATAAATACACAGGCACACACCAGCTGTCAACACCCAGTGATACAAAAAAATAGATATATATATATTAAAAAAAAAAAAAGGGAATTCCTGCAGCCCTTCAGCAGGTCACAGCACAAAGATTTAACATTACATGAGAACGTTTTTGTTAAAGACTGAAAATTAATTCCAGAGTCAAGACATGCTGTAAAAACTTAACACTCGCTGAAAAATGAAAAAAGAGGACAATTTTGCAAAGAGAAGAATTAGAAAATCAAGGGAGCAGCTCAGCAGACATTACTCGCAGCACTGCTTCTCCAGTGAGTGAGGGGTCCTGTCAGGGCAACTGCTTTACTCTCCATCACCCAAAGGGATGGAGCTTTCTCTGTTTCATCTGAGCCTACTAAGGAAAGGCTACTAAGCCTGTCTAAGGAAAACCACCAGTGAACCCAATGTTCAGTTCCACATACCTTCACTTTCAGGCAAGGCTGGGAAGGTTTTCACCTGGAACGGGCGGAAAGGTTTGCCATCCAGGGGAATTTCTTCACTCTCCTCAGAGCTCACTCTGACATCCACCTGGGACTCAGAAATGGAGGATGTGAACTGATCCATGTCTGCACGCTGCTCCTGAAGCAGCTCATCTGAAAGGAATAAGAGGAATTATTACATGAAACTGCATGAAACCTGGCAGGGACAGAGAGGGGCAGATGGTCTGAACCAGGCTGAGGCAGGGCGGCAGGGGAACACTGCTCAGGGCTGCCAGGTTATTTTATCTTGCATATCTCATCTGGAATTCTCAGTAAAGGCATTGGTTAGAAATACATTCAAATAAGGGCCAAGAAGTTCAATGTGGCAAGAGGTTTTGGCAAGATGGGATTAAACTATAAAGGGAGAAAGCATCTGGGTTTTTTTATGGGTGTTGTTAATCTCCCTCGGAGAGACAGCTTTGCTATTCTGAACATTGTTGATTTTGTTTTAAATGGACACTTAAAATTATTGGGAACATATGCAATTGGAATTATTGCTATTCTGACTGGTTGTTTTATACCATCCAGAGAGTACCTTCCCTGAGCCCAAGCACTTGTTGTCGAGGGCACCCCCAAAAAGGAAATAGCAATCTTTTGGGAGCTCAGTGGATATAAAAACTTGGAGTCTTAACACAGCAGCATAGGGGTTGGCACACACACTCACCAATCTCATCCTGGATTTCTTCAGCCACATATGGCACCTTGTAGAGCAGAGACAAGCTTTGATTCATCCGCTCCTCAATCACATGAAGATGTGTCATCACCTGCAGTACAAGAGTGTGTTGGAGTAAGCAAAGACTGTCAGTCACTTCACAGTCCCCCAGTTCTTTCCTTGCTCAATAAAATATCTATTACTCGTGGATCTGCCATCGCAATAGAGCAATAGGGGACACATATCCATCCAGTCCAATTCTCTGACTGATGCTCTCATGTTTCACTGGAACTGGCTGTCTGTACAGAGTGTATCAGGAATTGGAGAAATGCTGGGAATGAGAGATGATTCAGCTGACTTTCACTGTAACCAGCTCTCCACTGGAAACACTAAAATGCCACTAAAGCTGGTATTTCCCATACATAGTCATAATTCATCTCCTGCAGCAGCTACAAGTGAGTGCCTTATTAAATGGATTATCATTCCTGACTGCTAGAAAAGATACAGGCAAAAGGAGCAGACAGGATATTTTATCAGCTCTGGTTTCAGAACAAAGGTGCCTTTCAAACTGACTGTAGCATTACATTTGTCCTACACCCACTCACTGGCAGCAGTGTTCTCCCTTCCTTTGAGAAATACATTCAAGCTCTGGGCAGGCTCAAATCACTCCTCCCAAACACATTAAATCCAGCGGTGAAGTCAGGCCTGACCTGAAGAGGGTGCTGCATAATCAGGGATCATGGAGAGCAAGGAAAATATTTATATGGCTGGCCAAGCATTGCAAAAAGCTAAAGAGTCAGATGGACCTGTTTCACAGTCTTATGTGTGCCTGACCATTAAGAGCAAGGATGAAAACAATTTAATTTTGCATGTGGCAGCTCGTCAATCAAAGGGAATCAACTGAGGAGCTTAAAGTGCATCTGAAAAGTAAAGGGAATGGAAATTGAATGGTACCACCCATACCCTCACATGTTGATTTGTTCACACAGCAGCCTTCAGAATGAATTAAGGACTGTTTCAGGTTTAGCTTAAGAACACAGTTCACACACTCCCTCCTGGGCTGTGGCAGCAGCAGAACAAAGCGCTGTGCCAGGCTGTGCTTGATGTGTCTCTGAAAACATGACCGTGACTTCCACATAGAGAGCCAAGCACCATCATAACCACCACCTGGTTGCAACCAATCCTCCTGGGGATGTGCAACTTAACAAGAATCCCACAGGCAGTGGGAAACCAGGAGACATGAGGTGAAGGTTCACTGCCAGCACCCAGAAACAAGGTGGAACCCATGCAATCTGCCACCTCCCAGTGTGATGTTTGCTTCTGGAAAATCACTGTGACACCACTCTGCCCCTCACCAGAAGTGACAGCAACAGGCTCCAGTCCCTCTCCTACCCTTAACCCAGGACATTTCCACCTCCTGATTATACAGTTTTTAATGCATTTTTTTCTCAGTGTCAATTTCTTCCTCTTGGCAGTACTGGATGCGCTCCACTGCATCATCTTCCTGCAGCTCTCCATTCTTTCTTCTTGCTTATCTTTCATGCATTGCAGAATTCAAAAACACTCCAAAGCAGCATACCAGCCACAGACTGGGACTAGGAAAACATTCCTAAAGCTGCAACTGGACAGTGAGTTCTCTCTGAACCTGAGAAAGGGCACACCCTTCCAAACAGGTCTTTCAGTGTTAACATGCCATTCTTGATTTGAATTTTCCATCAGTTGGGCCTTTCAGCACATCTTTCCCCATTTTAAAACAAGTGAAAACAAGTGTCAGGACATAATTCGAAAAATCTGCAGAGTATCTGCAAGTCCTCTTACAAGTATAGTGGCCAGGTACAACATAAACTTACCAAAAACAGACTTTCTGATAAAGCAAACAACAATGATCAAGTGCTTGGAAAGGGTTACGAATGATACTTTGGAAACCAGGCAGTAATTCTGCAGAGGCACAAGAGAATTCCCACAAACCCCAAACACAGGCACTATGAAGAACAAGTCTACAGAAAGAAACATGCAGATACTTGGAAGAAATGAAGTCTGTTCAAGATAACCAAGTCCCCAGCAAATAATTTCAGAGGTGCTTGATAAAGGGAGACACAGAACTGATACTGACCTAGTTCTAAACCTCTCAACTTGTTAGTGTGACTAACAGTGTCTAAATCAGAGTTTCCATTTTTAATACTGAGTCAGGCACCAAAGAAAACCATGCAGGGAGTGTATCTGGTGACAGGAAGCAAGCACAGGAGAGAGGGAGTCCTCCACAAGGATGAAGCTGCTGTAGTACCCAGCAACACAGCTTCCAAAGCCTCTGACAGCCAGGGCTGGGCAACAATGGCTCCCTTGACAGAAACCCCCTCATACCTGGGATTTCATCTGCGCAGCCTTCTCTGGATCCACTGCCAGGACGTGCTGGTAGTGGCGGATGGTGTGCAGCCGGTCCTTGTTCTCGGCACGGACATAGCGCTTCAGGGCCTGCAGGATGCGGTGGGGCTGCAGGGTGGGAGCAGCAACAGGTCAAACCCCTGGAGTCAACCCAAACCCGCAGCAAAAAACAGCACTTCAGGTGTGAGCCTATTTTGGTGCTGGACAAATCTGTCACCTGCACTCGTCCCCTAGATTTTTTTTTTTTTAAATTAAACCTGTTTGACTCAGAACACTTAATTTTAAGTCTGTATGACTCAGAACACCACACCTTATGAACTGTGCCTTACGGACACCAAGCAAAGCAGAGGTTTTTTTCCCCAGGCAGGAAGGAGATAGAGTCAATTACAGACCCACTGCTAAGTCTGCAGCACCAATTTCCACAATGCAGAAGCTTTCCTAGGAACCAATTCCCAGTTTCTGCAAGCCACAGGCAATCTTCTCACAAAGACATTCCCACCTGCCATCCTACCCAGTGCTATCCTACTGGACAAATGTGTTATGAAGAAACTCACGCGTGGTGGGTCAGCCTGCAAGGCAGCCAGGTAGTTCTCCAGGGCAACGCGACGGCGATCGTTCAGCATGGCTTCCACACGAGCCAGGTGAGTCTCCACCAGCTGCTGCTTCTCACTTGCTGCTTCTTTCTCCAGAGATTTCACCATGGCCTGGAAGTGCTAGAGAAAAGAAAGTAATCTGTGTGAAATGCATCATGTGACCAACAATTCCTGTAACCCTTTAGAATTAAGAAAGGCTGTCAAACTTCATATGCAGCCCATTTACAGTTAGGAGAGAAAGGCATGGAGAACTGCTGATGCAGATCTCTGCAAATTCAGTGGTGACAATTTGCCTTCTAAAATTCCCTCAGAAGCCATTTCAAAGGTCTCAACAGGGAAAATAACCTTGCACATAAAGCCCGTGTTGGGGTTGGGAGATCCAGGCTGTGCTGCACAACTGACACATTAACTCTTGCCCTTAAACCAGGATGATCCCTTCAACCTGGAGCCATTAATTTGAATTTGCTGAAGTTTACAAAGGTATTGCATAGGGAATTTTCCATCAGCATGCCTTCAGATCAAATCTCTCTCTATTCTTTTAGGAAGGTCATAATCCTCATCTCCAAACAAACCAGAATAGTCCACTGAGTGTTATGTTTCAACAGAGATAATGACAAACTCTTGGATTTGCACATAGTTCCAAACAGTGACTGTATATTAAAAAAATGCAGAGAAAAAACTGTGTTCCAGAATAAAATCCAAAGTGGGCTTAAAAGCTGGAGTCAGTCATTTAGTTGGATATTGGTTTGAGAGAAATTCAGAGAGTTGTCAATGCCAGAAGAGCTTTCCCCTAATGATCCCACACTGCGAATACCCCTGATTAACTTCACAGTCCAAGTGAACTCTCCTCATAGGCACAAGATTGGCATTCTGGCAGCACACCAGCTTTATCTGCTGTCTAAGCAGTTTTCACTGTCTGCCCAAGCAGGAAATGTGTATCCAGAGAGCCAGGGCTGACTCTGAACCAGGCTCTGAGACCAGCGGTTAGTGCAGAACAGGCCAAAGGTCTGGAATTACAATTTGGCTCTGCTGTCGCTATGCTTGAGGGGCAAGATCACTTTCTACTAGTGTGTCTTGGAAAGAGCCTGGCATAGTACCAGATCAATCTCCTGTTTTAAGAACAAAGCAAGCAATTGAATCAAACCTCCTCTAAAAGGCAGCTGTTGACAGAGCAGGAAGGCTGTTCTTGCATCTCAGTTGTCTTTTGGCTCTGAATATTGCAATTTCTCTCAGTAACTTTCCTCTTTAGGTCCTTCCATTCTTACCTGGATCAGAGTCTGCCTTTCTGCCTTGGGGAGATTTACAGCCTGGTTCTCTGCCTCCTCCCATTCCTTTTTCACCTGGGCAGAAAAAGGAGAGAACATATGAACAAGACACATATTTAAATCAGATCTTTATGAGCACATTTGCCTTCACAGGCAGATCCTAGCACAGCCTGGCTTTTTGAAGGCACAAAAAAGCTGTTGTGGGGTTTAAACCTAGCACTTAATCCCTCTGAGCAACAAGCCAAGCTTCGCAGAATCCCAGAAGGGTTTGGGCTGGAAGGAACCTTAAAGCTCATCTTGTTCCACTCCCTGCCATGGGCAGGGACACCTTCTACTAGACCAGATGGCTCCAAGCCCTGTTCAACCTGGCCTTAGACACTTCCAGGCATGGGGAATTCACAGCCTCTCTGGGCAACTTGTGCCAGGGTTTCAGCATCCTCTGAGTAAAGAATTTCTTCCCAGCATCTAATCTCATTCCTCTCTCCCAACACTGGAGAAATAAAAAACTGACTGCCATGGTGTGGTCATACTGAAAGAAACACAGAGAAGGCTACAAACTGGAAAGCAAGTCACTTCACCGCCAATTTTTCCAGTAAAACAGGAGCAGCAACCTGACACATGAACAATGGCACAGTACAAAGCCTGAAGACTGACACTCACCCGGTCCATGCGGTTATGGTGCCTGACCTCCAGCTGCTCCTTGGCCTTCTGGAAGCGGGCATGCTCATTGTCATCAGCAGGGGTTTCAAAGTAGACATCCACATCATCAGCTGGCACTGCATGAAGAGGGAAGGGTAAGCAGAGCATCAGAAACCCGTGATCCTGGATTGCAGAGGGCAGGGAGAGGAATCTCCATGCCTGCCTAATTAATAGCCTGGCAAGCTGAGCCTACTGAACCACCTCCTTCCAGAGTCCATTTTGGAATCTTTACGGTGCCAATTTTCTGTCCAACATCAGCTCCATCAGCCCAAAAGGCAGCAATGACCACAGCTCCCAGCACTGTTTGGCCTGCTCAGTGCTGAGGTGAGTAGCACTCAGCTCCAGAGACACGGTGCCTGGCATGGCAGGATAAAAAATTCCTTTTCCCTCCCCTTCTACATTGCCTTTGGATGGTTTATTCTGTGCATTAGCTGTTTGCTGACAAGCTGGCTCCAGACATCATTAATATGACTGGGGAGCTTGACAATAAATCTGCACAAAACCAGCATTTCCCACTTCAAACCTACCTTCCCTACCAGATGCACCAGGCAGGACCTGCCAGCAATGATATTAGACGAGACAGCGACAGAAGGAGGCTCAGCGTGACAAAGTGACTTGTCCAATACACTGGACGGTTTGTAACTTCAAGACATCCAAATTCGACAAGGGGAAAAACAAAATTTCAGAATGGATAAACTTCAAGCATCTGCAGAATCCACAGCAGGGGCTCTGTATTCTATACACTGCAGCTCAGGAAGTGCTGAACACGTTCCTTTGCTACAGTTTTAGAAAGTACACATCCCAGAGCCTTTCTGAAAGATCTGTGGCAAACATGATGCCCTCTGTTGTTGCCCTTCGCCCGAGGGAGGGCCCAAAGGGACACTTAAGGCAAACTCTCATCCATATTAGTTATTTGGGTGGAGAAAACCTCCAACACATCATTAAAGACAGCATGCTTCATGAAAAAATTTACCTGGCACTTCAGCATGAACACTGGGTAAGAGTATAGCATGCACTGCATCCACCAACCTTCCCTCTAACTAGGGGAAAATAATGACAACATACACCACAAGCACTACTGTTGCGTGAAAGGGACAATGTCATATCAGTCCCATATTCTCGGTCTGCTCCTGGCATTTCTGAACCAGGCTTGGACAGAGAGACCTCTCTTCCCAGCCCAAAATCCTTCTTTAACAGGACAAACTTTTGTACAAAAAGCTCCTGACATCCACATCTTTTCTTTCACCGCCTCAGTTAGATCAGCCCAATCTAAAGCACTTGCATGAAGCACATTTTGTAAACAGGATTATGGCTGTATAGTTGGGCTGCCAAGCCCCAGATAACACAAAAAGCCTTTCAAAAGGCTTTAATGGTAGCTGAAGTGGAAGTGCTGGAGTTCAACAATAAGATTAATAAGGAGGTTAAAATGGTTTTGGTAGTTTTATCATCTGACATAAAAGCCAGTTGAAATTGGTGCCAAAAACCTTAAGCACTCAAAAACACAGGGATTGAGTTGTGATTCGTATTTCATACCAAGCTGAAAATGGGAATCTGAATTCTATACTACTTGTTTGATATTTTCCAAAATTAAAATTGCAAGAAAATGCCTACTACCAGAACAGCAGTCTGCTTTTCAGGACCTGCTGTTGAACATATGCATGGTAACACGACTGGGGAAAGCAAGGGCTTCCTTACATATATTTTGATTAAAAAGCCAGTTAGGCAAGAGGTCAGACAGCCCCTGGTCCCTGCTATAGACCTGGAAGAGGACAGCTGAGCCCTCAGCAAGAGCTGCAAGTCACCACGGAGCACAGACATCATATCGTGAGAGCCACTTTCCCCAGGAACAATCACCCTATGGACCTAGGGGAGCGGAGACAGGAGGAGACTGCTGCAAAGGGACAGACACCAGAACCAAAGGGATAAGCTACAGACAGCTCCTGTATTGCCCAAGGCAAGGAGGAGGAGACACCACACGCCAGACAGACAGTGGCCAGCTGCAAAAGGCCAGTGGGAGGCAGGACTTACTCATCTTTTTACACACAGCCATACAATACTCCTCTGACTCAAAATTGTTCCTGTTGCCTCCGCAGCCTCCATATATAAAGCGAATGCATTTTCTCTTGTTAGGATCGAAGTACCAACGAGGCATCACAGCCCGGCAGGGCCCTGTCATGGCCTCCTGGGAGCAGACAGCTGTGTGGAGACGGGTGAGAACATGAGCTGGTGAGAAGCACAGGCCTTGCTAAGTGATTTACATAATGCCGAGGTGGCTCTACTTCACCCCTTCCTCTGAGGCACTGGTCTCAGCATCACTGCTGCACTGACCCAAGGGCTTCTGTCAGTTTTGGGGGGTTTAACATTCCAAAGCATCCATCACAGGCTGGTCAGGGAGATGCCTGTACATGGTGCTTTGGAGACAGCCAAGCAGCTCACTCTGTCTCCACACGGAGCTCTCATCTGTGAGAGATTTCTCCAGAGCCAGGGGTTGGGAAAGCAGGAATCTGTTCTGCTGATGCCACAGCATTATGCCCCGGGTGCCCCAGTGGGAGAGCCTCCACTCTATAAAACCAATAGCATGGAAAGCCAGTCCACTAGGGCTGCTTAAAGCATCCAAGGATGTCCTGTTCACTGCACTCTGCCTGGACAGACACTCCACATCTTACAGGGGAGGTATAGGCATAAGTGAAAAAGCAGGCTAAACAAAGGGAGTGATCTCCATGCCAGCCTCAGACACTGAGGTTTTAAAGTTGGAAACATCTTTGCACCAAATATTAAAACTCCATGCAGCCATGGCACCGGGAACACTTCATGGTGAGCCAGCAACAGCAGCTGGGCTGTTTTGAGGCAAGAGAGCAGATACAGTGTATGTATTAGCAACTGTTCATGGTACTTCAGGGAAAAAAGACTGCATACCCCCAAAACAGACACCCCAATCATATTCCTCCAAGCCCCTGCAAATCTGTAGCAGCCTGAGCTAAGCCTTGTTTCAGAAAGGAAAATTATCTGCAGCATGCTGGCATTTTACCAAAAAGATGTAAGAACTGCTGGCAATGATTCAATGATCTGTAACTAACTGAATTTCCTTCTCTCTCTGCTCCTCCCTCTTCTGCAGACATTTCTACATTCAAAGTGCAGAACATCACATAATGCTGAGGCACCACACCATGAGCCCTCTGCAAGGGCACCTACCACTCAACAAAAGCTGCCACCAGCAGAGTAGATTCTACTGCTGCAGAAAGTATATTTTAACATATAATAAAGTTGCATCAGTTGTGCTGGCTGACTTTCTTTTGTGGAAGAGAAGTGTTTATGCAAAGGCAGCACCAAGGATGTTCCTCATCCTTAAATGACCAGATGGCACCTCTGCACAGTATGGCCCAACACTTTTAGCTTCCTCATTTTAAGCTGGTATAAACCACCAGATTTTAAATTCACAGCATACCCCAAATGTTCCTTTAAGAATTTCCAAAATTTGCAGATATGGCTTTTCTGACTCATCGCTGCACCTTCATGGAGGTGCTTGTTCAATATGCCAAACACCAGGCTTCCCGCCAGCAGAACTGTTGTTTATCTGGAAACATATGGCCCATGCTCTAGAGAGTTAATTTCAACACTTGAAACATAAGCATCATCAGCTTTCCTCTGTTTGCTAACTTATCTGGCAAACAAAACTTCCAAGTGGCATTTATCGACTTGATCAAAACCCCATCACTAACTAACAGCCAACAGGAATGATCTCAAGGGAGCAGGAGGCCTGTGGACTGGAATGTGTCTTACATTTCATGTCGCTGCTCACTTCTTTTTCAGCCATAGCCTTGTCGCTGCTGGGCTCTGTGGGGGTCTCTTCAATATAGTCATCAACCTTGTAGCTGTCGTAGTAGTAATCACGGTCTTCCACCACGTCCTCCTCCTCTTCCCCTTCATCATCCTCATCCTCATCTTCCTCCACAGCTGTTCCTGTGAAGTCTTCTACACCTGCCTCTGTAGGGAACTCACTGGAGGGACACAGATAAATTAGGGGGTAAAGTTAAGGCTAATCACTTGGATGTACCAGAATAATGATTCTCTTTCCATCTGTTCTAGAAACACCAGAAATGGGAAAAATAAGTGTACCAACTATTGATTAGCCCATCAACCACAGCAATGGGACATCCCTCATTACAGACACTCCTGCTGCTGCAGGCAGAGCTTCTCCATGGATGCGACCTCTTACCATTTTTCAGTAAGTGAAAGTCTAACCTTGGGGCAGGTTCCTACTGTAGAATCCCAAAATGGTTTGGGTTGGAAGGGACCTTAAAGCCCATCTTGTTCTACCCCCTCCCCTGGGCAAGGACACCCTCCACTAGACCAGGCTACTCCAAGCTTCCTCCAACCTGGCCTTGGACTCTTCGAGGGATGGGGCAGCCACAGCTTCTCTGGGAAACCTGTGCCAGGGCCTCACCACCCTCACAGGGAAGGGTTTTTTTTCCCAATATCCATCTAACCCTGCTCTCTGGCAGGGTGAAGCCATTCCCCCTTGTCCTGTCCCAACAGGCTCTTGCCCAAAAACCCTCTCCAGCTCTCTTGGAGCCTGTTTACGAATTGAAAAGGGCTTCTAAGGTCTCCCTGAAGCCTTCTCTTCTCCAGGCTGAATGACCCCAACTCTCTGCAGGGATGAAGGGAGAGCAGGTGTTTAGCCCTCCAGTAAAAGCGGCACTGCAAAGTCTTTTGTCCTCTCCAGGCTCAGGACACTCCTTTAGGAAACTCAGAAGCACAAGAAGTTCTCTCAATCCTCACCACAAGGGAGTTGCCTTGTGAAACATTCCCAAGCAGCAGCTTCATGTACAAAGCTGTCAACATCTACACCAGTAAGAACTCTTACCTCTTGTAAAGGTCATAGTCTTCATCCTCGTCTTCATCCTCTTCCTCTTTGGACAGAGTCTCATCCACAACCTTAGTCTGAGGACAGCACACATACTCTGTTCCATGGAACTGGTCCACTCCACAAGGCAGCAGCATTCCGTAGCTGTGCAGGATCATCCCTTCTGTCAGACAGGCCTGAAAGGGGAGCCCATTCATGTCAGCTCAGCATCAAGCTCTTCCTTTGGATAAAGCTCAAGTTTGCCTATCAGAGATCCCAAGAATGGTTTAAATTTTACGGCAAAAACAACAACAACATATGACCTAAATCTGAACATCAAAGGAAAGTGGATTTGAAATTTGTAGTGTAAAAAAATCCCCAGAGAAGTCCCAGATTCAGAACCACACAGTGCTTCCTGGTGTTAACATTTCACACCCTGGCCCCAACAACTGCTGGTTTGTCAGCCTGGCAAAGTTCAGGAAAAAAAAAACCTAAACATTTTATGCCAACTCAAGGGAGAACACTTGAAAGGACCAGCAAGGGTGTTTGCTTTTCTGGGCTGGCCATTCCATTAAACTTTATCTATTAAACTTTACATTGGAGCAAGTGAATAATTGCTCAAATGGACTTTGTACCAAGATTATTTTACCATCCTGTAGATGAAAATCAATCAGATAATTCAAGAAAAAGCCAAACGTAAACTATGCTTGGACATTATGTCCATACACTTCTCTTAAGCTAATACTTGGCTTTGAGGTGCCCAGAAAAGAATGAAGAAAAGCTTTATTATGCCCCTTTTGTGCTTTGTTACAGCACGGATTTTAAATGAGACAAATAGTGCTGGAAAAGTTCTCCAACTACATTGAAAGCAAATGATTTTTCAATTTGCTAGACATTAACAAGTCTACCCTCAATTACAAGGCAATTCCTCTAGTACAGCTTTATTTAGACGGATTTTTGCTCACAAGATTTTAAAGAGGTAGGAATTTTAAGTGGAGCATCCTTAACCTCATCTGGTTAACAACTGGTCCTTGTGTTGCTGTTTCTACAATTGCTGCTTCTACTAAATGGAAAACATGCACATTCTGTCATGATCTTGTTTTTATTACCCCTGCTTCAAATGGGAGTGCAGAGCTTTTGAAACAGTTTAGCTAGTCAGATAAAAAACTACAAAAACCCTCCAAAACCATGGGCTAGATTTATTCTGAGAATATAATCCATCTCTTATGTAAAACCTCTGCTAATCAGTCCCAATGAAACTCAGATTGCTCCCAGGCAAGACCTCCCAGCCAAATCCTCAGCAGCAGCAGGTACATTAAAGCAAAATGTACAAGAAAAATAGGAACTATCCTATGCCCACTGTCTCTCCCTGGAAAGAGGAAAGAAAGAGGGATGAACCATTGGTTAAAGCAGTATCCTAGAGCCCTGATTTCAATTCCTAGCTCTACGATATGGATAAGCTATTTAGGACAGCTTTTCATAAAGAATAATTCAACTGCTACACAGGTTTTTAAGTCACTTGAGTACTTTTAAATTTTTATTTCCTTGCGGTCTGCCTCAGTTCATTGACTGGAACATGGGAATACCAAACCAGAAACACTGCTAGGCTCCAACACTACAAGCATCCAAGTGGACAGATCCAGAACAAACAAATTCCTGTCCCAGCAGCTCCATTACCTCCTTTGCCACAGTGTGCCAGTGCTGGTGGCTTTCACAGACATCCATGCGTTCCTTGTGGAAGAACCGGCATTTCTCAGGAACCAGCAGTACGTCGCTTACAAACTCACCCACTGAAAAACACAATGGCCACAGTTCACACTCGTCCAGCTTCCAACAGCAAATAAAGCCTCCATCAGAACTCCCCCAAAGTGCACTCTGTGCATGTGCCTTGAGGGTTTAGTGTATTCTTAAAGGAGCCAAGTCACACCAGCTCTGACAATTATCTCTGGAAATCTAAAGAAAAACAGTGCCTCAGAGATTACAAGGTAAAACCAGGAGCACATGGTGATCCTGCTGACCCCTAAAGCTGAACTGAAGGCAGAGTTTACAGTGCAAGTTAATAAATGGTTGTTCTTCCATGAAAGGATTGACTGAAGAGATGTCACTCAAATCTTTGAGAAGATTGTGTCTGCACTCAGAAGTTTCAAACCACTTAATCGCATACTTCCAAATGACATGTATCATACCGAAGTTCCTTCATGCTCTCTGCTGTAACAGCCTGGAAATTTTTATATGCCGAGGGTGCTGTCTCTGTTTCCAGTATCTGAGCAAGTCTTGTTTTGTTTTGTTTCCAGATGGTTTAATTCAAGATCAACTGCAGCACATTCACTGCCCTAACCAAAACACAGAGGGCTGGAAAATAAAAACTATACAGCCTAAATATCAAAGTACAACCAGAGTCAGCAAATACACTGAATTCCAATATCTAGATAACCACAAGCTCATCAGCACGAGGAAGCTTTGGCACAATCTTTGTGCCAAACTCAGACTTTTGCTTTTGAGGAGGATGGGAGAATCACTCTGCTGTACAGACTCTAGTTGGACTTAAAAGCTATTTACCATCAATTTCCACCATCATTCAGTTTGGTACCAACACATGTGAAATAAGGATCAGAACTAAATGAGCATCACTTCCTGTTCTTACCCAAGAAGTTCCAGCAAACACTGCCACTGGAATCCAAACATGAAATTTTCTCCAAGCTGAGGTTTTTCCTTTCTTTCTTGAAGATTCAAATGCTTCACTCAGTGATTTTAAAATAAGGAGAGAGCTAGATACTATGAGAAGACCAGGAAAAGATCTTCAGCACAAGTGTTTCAAAGCAGCATTTCCTGCACACATGATCAGCAGCTTTAGGAATCATTTGTTAAAATTGAAGAAAAGCTTTTAAGTCAAGACTTTTTCTCACAGCCTCCACAAAGCAGAATTTTTTGTCCAACCAATCTTTCACACTATTTTTCAAAATATATTTTAAATATTGTTTGCATGACCAAGTTTTTTGCAACTCCTCAGTGTTCATACTAAAAGCTTATGGACACTTCTACGCGATACAGAGAAGTTAAATGGTTTAGAGTTATATTAACCTGATAATTGAAGATAATGAAATCAAACGACCTTAACCATCCTTTTGCAATTACTTACATTTTAAACTAACAGAGAGATTGTATTTTCCCCATTTTCTTATCTCAAAACTGGCCAGTTAGAATTTTGAGATAATGATCTTTCGTCCTACTGTATCAGGAAAGGTTTCAATGCTTCTGATAACAGAAGTAAAACTGAGCAAACTTTAAAACCAAGGGACCGTGGTTCTGGGGGCTGAAGGCAGAAGATTCGCAGGTTCTTCTCTTCACCTTTGAAATACAAAGGAGCTTTCCTTTGTGGGGGAGGGGCAGAGACGATTAAACAGGGTATGGTGGCAGGATCCTACCTCAAGGTACTCTGGGCATTAATGTATCAGGGTATCTTGGGGATGGTTTATTATCCCAATTAATTTGGTGGGGGGAGTTGTTCCGTTTTGTTTTGTCTTGTTTCCGGGGGCTGCCCCCCCATCCTCCCTGGCTCCGGAGTACTGTAACCACTGGGAGCCAGGCTGGGGTTTCCAGGGACAGTTGGGGGCGGGGGGAGGGGCAGCTCCTTCTGTTTTCAGGCAGGCTATTCAAGTGGACACACACGGCCGGTATCTCTGACCAGGGATCCTGCTGTTCCTGTGGGTTTGGGGTTTTTTTTTTGCTTCGGCACTGTGACTGAGCCTCCCGGCTTGGCTTCTTTTACTGATCTACTGTCGGGAAGCCCAGAGCTGGTGG
Source organism: Rhipidura dahli (assembly GCA_013399225.1). Lineage (NCBI taxonomy): Eukaryota > Metazoa > Chordata > Aves > Passeriformes > Rhipiduridae > Rhipidura > Rhipidura dahli. The sequence goes on from VXAC01006262.1 coordinate 84,882, forward strand.
GCCCTCAGTTTGGCAGCGGGGACTGCTGCCCAACACCCACCGTACCTCTGCTGTTCCCAGCTATTTGCTACGCTGTAACTTTCACCCCTGCCTGCCAGGAGCACCTGCCCTTCCCAGCTGCAGAGTTTCTGCTGCCTCTTGCCTGCTACCTCTGGGTGAGCCCACCCTGCCGTTCCAGCTTCCTTCTCCCGAGGTTCCTGCTACAGCTCATTTTGCTATCCAGACAGGGCACCGGGATCAGCTCCCACTCGGAGTTTGTAAAAGAAGCGCCTTCTCCATCCCTCCCGCCAGCTGCGCCGGCATTACCGCGGGCAGAGAGGCAGCCAGACCCCGCGCCACAGCGCCCCCCGCAGGCGCGGGGAATCACCGCAGCCGCCCTGCCTGGCCGGGAGCCACCAGCGCCCCTGTCGGCTGCGCGCGGAACTGCCCTGAGGGAAGGGGCTCTAGGAGCGGGAAGAGACTTCGCTGGGTTTGCTGCTGTTGTTTGATGTTGTCACCATCGGTGTCACTTGCCTCGCTATACACACACACTAGTAAAGAACTGCTATTCCTTTTCTCATATCTTTGCCTGAAAACCCATTAATTTCAAAATCATAATAATTCAGAGGGGAGGGGGAAATATTTTCCATTCCAAGGGAGGCTCCTGCCTTCCTTAGCAGACACCTGTCTTTAGAACCAAGACACAAGGAAAATACAACCAAGAATGGGAACAAAATTCCACAGTTTGACTATAATCCCAGAGAAACATCCATTTACAACAAGCAATTTGTGTAGTGCTAAAGACAAAGAGATTGTAGAGATATATGGACTCCAGACTTGCAACTCAGATCTGAAAACCAAAGCTGCCTTCCAGGCTGAGGCCTGCAAGTCATGAACAGTGTGAAATATACTAATGAAAACCCTGAATAAATAGTTTAATGCTTATCAAATTTTAGGGCAGTGCCAGTAAAATCAACTTATTTTTCAGCTGGAGAATAGGCTCGGGGAAGGATTATTTCAAAAAAAGATGACTCCTTATAAATCCAGGGATCTTGCTGTCATTCTTATTTCTATCAGAATTTTTTATGATCAGTTGGGCTTGGTTGCTTCCCAAACCTGAATTTCCACATCTATAAAGACAAGCACCTTTCTCCCAGGATGTGTCCACAATAAATTTTATGTTTAATGAAGTGCTTTATGATTGTCTAGTGGAAGGTATTACATAAAGGACAAAGCACCCACATGGTTCTGCTGCTTTGCTGGTGTTCTTGTCAAATTGCATGGTAACCTGAGATACAGACAGAAATTATGAAAACTGGTTCCTACTAAATGCCCCCAGTAGACTCTTCCAAGACTTCCTGCAAGTCTTTTCCAGGGGATAACTGAAAAGAAAGTCAGTCAGCTGAAACTAAGCTGGGGTAGCATGGGGTAGTGCAGTGTCAGCCACAACCCACAGGTCAGAAGTCACAAGTTAACCAGTTAAAACACGTTGCCTGATCCCAGTGGGTGGGGAGATTCTGGAAAGCACCATGAAATCCACAGTTTATCTCATATTCTTTCACAGTTCAAAATGGGGACAGGGGATACAGCTGCAAGAAGCAGGGCCTCTTTGAAACAGCAACGTTTAAATATAGTCATTAAAATAGAAGAGAGATCTCTTGCCAAGACCAAGCAGGAAGCTGAGCACACTGAGCATTTAAGTCTCCAAGGCAACAAAATATTAAAGCTTCACAAAAATAGGATCAAAATATTAAATCCCAATGTCTTTGTGATACTCAGATACAATAGCCTTCAGGTTTTTATGGCAGTTGCAGAGAGAATAGGGATTTGTTTTTCATGCCAGGCACTATTATTCTACCACAGCTGTTACCAAGCTGTTGATCTGTTCCAGAAAGGCAAAGTTCCATCTTGTGGAAAGAAAAACGTTTCAGTGGAAGTTGAATGTGGAAATGACAACCTGATACAAGAGAAGTCTTATAAACTGAGTTCTCTCTGTAAGAACCCAGGAAGCAATTCCTTGCTTCTCCCACAGGAATGCACAGCACACCCAGCACACACTCACCCAGGCACTTGTAGGGCACAACAATGTGAGTGTGCTCCTTGCATTGCTTCTTCCCACGCTTGCACCAGCTGTCGATGCTGACGGGCTGGTTGGCTTCCACCACATTGGTGATCTGAAGGTCTGGGTACATCTGGGAAAAGGCACAGACAGAGAGTTTCTCTCCAGAAATGACAGAGAATGCGCAGAGCAGCCCCTACCTTGGTAGTGTAGTAGAGTAGTGAGGCTGATTCTCTACACAGGAACAAGTTGGAATTTGCATATGGACACATGCTCTCCTCTGGATCAAACTCAGGACAGCTAAAGACATAAAAAAAGTTCCAGCTGTCTGTCACGCAGGGCTTCAGAAATGGATATGCCACTGCTTTGAGGCAGGAGAAAGCCAGGTCAGGGCAAGAGTCCTCGCTGGCACTAAGCTAAGGGGTCTGGATTTGCACAGCAGTGGGGGAGGAGCATCTGGGTATTCAGGTTTGAAGGAGATGTAGCTGTTTAATTCTTTCTGGAGCAGCACAATATGCCCTGGAACAGCAATCACCAACAAACAGGGTTTAGTAAGATCTTCAGACTCTCTCATCACTTGTCAGGTTATGCACCCACTTCCTCAGGTTTCCTCATGCCTGGTCAATTTATGATGTATTAATCTGATCCTTATGCCCTGCTCAAGTTCTCAAGTCCAGACACTGACTTATATTTAGGCTTCTACTATGTGAAAAAAATGCATCCCCAATTATATCAGCCTTGTAAAACAGTTTAAAAAGTTTTCCAGTCCAGACACAGTACATTCTGTTGCTTTCCCATTAAAAAAAATGCATTCCTTGTGATATTTTACGTGCATGTCACCTCAGAGGAGCAATTAAAGACACTGGACAAGGCCAATATGTTACAGTATATCTGAAACACAGTAGAAGATGATTACATCTTTGGTAATAAAGTATAAAGAGGTTAAAAATACTGTCACAATTTGATTAAAATATTTTTCTGATATTCTGGCTGATCTGAATACATCACTGAGAACAGCACAGCCACATTCTAATTAGAATAGGTGTCAGGTTCCATTTTACACAACAGGGAGCAGATGCTAGTTAACCAGCTCAGGGGCAGAACATTTGGGTAAAGCCCTGCAAACATACACGAAGATACCTCTGACTTTACAGACCAAGGACCTTTTGTGGCAGTGTGGGCTGGTTTGAGGTAGCTTCTAAATCCCACTGCAGTGTCCTCCCTGCTCTTCCTGCGCAATAATTCAGCAGGACAGTGCAGGGAACTGGACTAGGGCAAAAGCAAGCTCATGTCCTGCAGGGTTAATTTGCAACTGAGCAGCTAAATTGGAATCCAATTCCTTCACAGCAGTGAAAAGTCAGGATTACACAGAAAATCTCACCTCCTGGCAATACTGCAGAATCTCCTCCTTTCTTCCAAAGCAGCTCTTGGTCCCAGAAGTGTCAGGTTCCCATTTCCCAGTCTGGATGTTCACATGCATATTTAGCTTCCCACAGAACATGGCAATTTGAGGCTCTGCCACCGCAAACCCTGTCCCAGCATTGGCTGCAAGGGCCTGTGAAGACAAATCAAAACAAAACACCTTGATGCATTATCTGATCAAAGGTTCAACAACTCAAAGAACGAGAAACCCTCTGGCATCTTCTCAGACAGCTCCTGTTTGATCCAGAGTATCAGTGGAGTCTTGCAAACTATTTTGTAACAACATGCTGAGCCCACCCCAAGTTCTAACCAGCAAGGCATTTGTTTTCCCAAACTCTGTTTTTATAACTGAAACAGCAGCTTACCAAACCCAAGAGTAATTCCCACTAAAAGGCAGCACCTACATGGGGTAAAACAGATGTCTTAAAAACTTATTAAATAACTAATACTAACAACTTTCAGCAGAAGGACCTCTGTGAGGTTACACACAAGCAGGTATTACTACTACTACTAAGATAACTGCATCCCACTGCAAGAATCTTGCTCAGAGTTTAAAGCTATGTGTTTATCCCAATATCATCAAATAATTGAGATAGAAATACCCAAGATTTTTGCTCTAACATACAAATAAATATGATTTCTGCTGAATCAGAAAAAATAGCTGTGGCAACCAGCTCCTCAAAGCCTGTTGTGTCCCATTCAGTGCACTCCTATGGGGAGCTGTTTCAGATGTGTATTCTGTGCACTTCACAGACTGCACCAGCAGACAAAAACCTGACAACCCAGGCCCACATTTGGGTCAAACTGCAGACTGATCAATGAAAACAAGGTCAGGGCCCCTTTCTGAAGTCTTGCTTGCTGACCAAAAGAGGAAAAAGAGGAGTACATTAAATTGAAGACTTTTTTTTTTTTTTTTTTCTGAGAAGGCCAAGTGGATGGTGGGACCTGAACATGCTCTCCTTAAATAACTACTAGCTGTTGTAAAAGAGGAAGAGGCATAAGGCAAAAAAGCAGATGAATTCCTAAATCAAAAGCTCTTTAAGGTGTTTAGGGGAATGAAATCCATTTCAACTACTCCAGATAGAAACAGCAATGCAGTGTCTGCTGGCCCTAAGCTGCTTTTCCACTGGCAGGCAACACAACCCCAGGCTACCAGTCCTGCCTTCATATTTAACTTTTTTTGCACTGAAAAATGTATAAATTACTGTGGGCACTGTTTATTCCCTACTGCCTGCAGACGCCCATCAACTCATACCAATATTTGTCTGCCTAAAGCAAATAAAGGAATAAAGAGTAGAATTCAACTGGACAACTTCTTTGTGCAGCTCCCAGTTACTGGATATTAGTAAAAAGAATAACTCCATTATCATTAGCTCATTTCTCCCCCTCCCCTTATCTCACTGCCTGGATGTAAGACATTTCAACGCTCAAAAAGTCAAGGATTGTTTAGTGCTGAACATAAGATTAGTGCTTGGGGCAGAAAACCAACCTGAGGCATAAAAGCATAAATTCAAGTATTAACTGCAGAAAAACGACCCCTTGAGTTTTAAGTACTATTCACCCATGCATCACTTAAGAGAAATAGACTGATACAAGTGGTTTCTACTTACTCTGACCCTTCCAACCAACAGATGCTCATGACAGCATACTTTAACACAGACCACAAAGCAATGAAATACCAAACTATATGTAACAGATAGCAACATCAATGTCCCAGTATCAAAATGCTGACAAGTTAACATATATTTTCAAGTTTAGTTCAGGTACATTTGCTGTATTCTCTGTCCAAAGGAAAAAAAGAGTCACATAGTTCAGGTACAGGAGGAACTCTGAGGAATAAACTAAGGCTGGGAATATGGTGCAGTAACTCGGTTCTTTCAGAAATCAAGCCTTTAATAAACAACTTACAAGTGCACACAACAGAACCTGTGACATGTCTTGCACCACTCTCCTCCCTGCTGTCTTTTCAGAAGAAAGAGGCAAACGTAGAATGATCCTTCATAACTCTACACACACAAACTTTTTAAGAGGCCCTTTTTATCTCTCTCCAAACAAATACCACTTTTGTACCGCTTTCCAGAAAGCACAGGACCTGACATGCTAAAAGAAACAATCCCCAAAACAGTTTTGTTTGATGACAACACTGCAACCACATCCAAGTTCCACCCCTGGAAAAAACCTAAAAGAAATGCAAGATCAAGAACCCAGGAAGCATTTTAAACAGTTTCAAGAATACAGGACACCAAAAGGGAATAAATTTACGTGCTACGATGGCACTGCTGATGCCTGAAATCTGTCTCCTTCAAAGCAAACTTAACAAGTGTGCAGCACAATAAGGGAACTTCCTGAGCAGGAGAGGTGCAGGCTCCATGAGAGGCAGAAGTATCCAACATGCGTTAGTAATCCATTCATCACAGCTCTTGCATGAGCAAAACTCCTGTTCAAACACATACCTACCTCCTGAAATCATGACCACCCCCTATTTACATACTGATTCGAGTCAGTGTTTGTTTTTGCTGCCTCTCTAGCTCGCTCCCTGCAAAGGTATCATTCTTCCTCCTTGGATTGCTCACATAGTTTGCATATCAGTTGAGTGCTGTTGCTGTAGCTACCAAAACATGCTAAGCCCCAGTTCACAGCTGCACAAACGAGACTAATTACTTGCTTGATTTCATCAATTTTAATCAACCAGCAGAAATCTTCTCTTGAATTGTGCTGTTGGGTGAGTTAATGAACTTTGAGATACACAAGTTGATTCTTTAACCCCAGGACCTGCAAGGCAAGATTTTTCAGCAATGGGCTTCAATTTTCCTTCACTGGCAATCCACTCCAGTCCTCAATCATACCAGTTATTTAATTTAGTACTTTAATCTCATTTTAGCTGTAATGAGAGAATACAGCACATCCAAACTTCATGGAGGCCACACCTTTAACACTGATACTTAAACAGGGAAAAAGGTCACCTACAAGAGCCTTTTGGGACCAAGAAGCTTTCTGATGCTTCCTACAATTGCCTTCAGGGTATCAAAACTGGAAGCAGATCCCTCAGGCTACACTCAAGCATCACTCTGCAAAAGGAAGGCTGCGGAACATGTAAACCAGCATGAAGCTTGGGATAAAGCCATGTCCTTAGTTAAGCTCTTTAGTACTTCAGAGAATTCACCCATTCCACATTGCAAAGGGATGAACAAACTGACAGCACATTTTTCTCTGGGAATTTCCCAGCCATAAATGGAAGCAGCTGCTTCTTTTAGCGCTGGGGAGCAACTATTCAATCCCTTAAATAAGCAGCCTGACAGATCAGGAGGGGCAACACACACATGATAGAAGAGAGTTCATCCAGCTGTGTACATCCTTGTTGAACATTATTTTAGTAGTAATTATTCTATTAATACATACCCATAACACAAGAACAACACAATGTTATTTGGGAAAAGACTGTTCTATAAACCATTACCTTCCTCACTGGCACTTGCATTTACAAGATGTTTCAGGAGAAACTGGGCTCTGCCTTTTGCTAGAATTCTGTAACCCAGTTTGCTTTCCAAGACTAAAAAAGTTTTTGATTCCATAAACACATCTCTGGCCAGCTAATGTCAGTTAAATTCCTCACCCTGCTATGCAGTGATTGATTTATGGTCTTGAAACACTGGAATTCAAGCCTCTAAATTTTCTTTTTCTCTGATGGAAGTGTCTGCCCAAGTATCCTGGCTTTTATTTACTACTGGCCTCTTCAGCTTGTGACACAGGGTTTGATGTGTGAGCATTACCCACCTGGAGGCCTGGGCTCCAGGTGCTAAAAAGGATCGTATCGGTTCCTCCTGCAAGTATCCCCAACCCCAAAGGAGCAACACAAGGCTAGAGACTTTAGTAAAAAAAAGAATATTTTACATCTACCCTTGAAACACAAGCAGTATATTGCAGTTTTGGTTTGTAAAGACCTAAACATGAAAACCACATCCATATCCTTTGCCTTCTGTTGCCAGGATCTGTTAAACCTCATCACAACATAACTTATTTCACATGCTGTCCATTCATCTCCCTATGGAAAGCTGTTCTGGAAAACCATCTGGCATGCTGCTGGGGGACTGGAGGATTGAAGGGTGGTTGGAGCTTTTATCTTGTGAACAGAAGCTGATAATTACAATTCACAGAAATTAGTTCCTGAGAGCTTTCCTTAATAGCACAAAAGTATCTGCAAAATGTCATATTTAACTGCATTTTCAGTGGGGTCAAACATGACCGTAGCCTTGTCTATCTGATCAGATTAGCCAGTATAAGCCTTTATTCCATCAAAACCAGAGTGGATGGGAGCTTGAGAAGCTCAAGTGTGGGGAGAACCCACACTGCCCACGCTTTCCATCAGGCTTCCCCTACAGCAACACAAGTAGCTCGCCACATAAAACCATGGAAGATTAAGCTGTTTAAAGACTGAAACTCCAGCCTCTAGAACTTATAAGGTGTTGAAGAAAGCTCCAATGGAGAATTGCATTGAGTTGGTGGCCTGAGAAGAGATTACTGGCTGCTATGGGCATACCCTGCCTTAAGTGACAAGGCAGGGCCTTTTGCAGGATTCTCTACAGGTCAGATCAGATTTCCTGCTCCCAAGCTACATGTATTCCACAACCAGTTGCTGCTACACTGACAAAAAAAAAGCCGAGCAGCATTTGAAAAGATTACTAGTGCTGTTTGTTTTTAATTAAGTGAAGCCCCTCAAAAGCAATACTGGTTATTAAATCAGGGTGGACATGAACTATAACCTGAGTGACTTCGGAACAGGCTGTTCAGCACTGTCCTTATCCACATAAATCACACTGCCCACCTTAATTTAAGGAAAGGAAGAGCTTTTTCTGGATTTACTCTTTTAAATTATATTTCCTACTCTATCTGGAGCAACTCTGCAAATCTCCCTATATCAGGGCAATACCCACAAATATGGAAGATATAAATCGAATGCTTTGAAGACCACTGAGGAATTCCTTCGACATAAAAATATTACTTTACCAGCCTTCCAGTGAACACGACTCTCCATGGCTGCTGCTTTTGAATGTGTGAGGATTCTAATGTTTTGCCCTTTCTACACTGAAAAATTGGTATGAATGTTTGTGCAGGGACTCAACTGCTTCAATGGCACACCCCATATTATTGTTGCCTCCAGCTGACATCTTTGGGCTTTTTTCCTTCCACATGGAGAGGCCAGGCCTTGGCAAAATGAAAATTAAGAGCTGCAGTCACAAACTGAAGCTGTTGGAAGGAGAACAGCTGGGCTAGCACTGGAAAGCCCAGCGTTCCTGGATCACAACGTGCCACATGGCCCTTAAATTAACATTCATTGCCATGAATCTCACCTAGGAATTAACGATAAGTCAGTATTCAGGAGACCAATACTTCAACTAAAAAGTGAGGGAAGTTGGCAGAGGTGCTTTACACACAAGAACTTCTGGGCCGAATACTTAAAACTCACCTGGTTTTGGATTTATGACTTGTAAACACAAGCAGAGCTCTCAATTCATGCTTCAAATGGTGTTTCACGCTTTGTTTTCCTTAGCTCCTCTTCCTGGTTTTATTCAGCAGATAGGTGGCTTGAACCAGGAAGGCTAATGAATGCCTGACACAGCAGGCAGTAAATCTACAGACTAGCAGCTCATCCTAGCTTTATTGCTTTATTTTTTTTAAATTGCTGATAATTACAATAATGCACATGGGCAGGGGTCCAAGACAGGAAGAATTATTGTCTGCAGGCAGATCTGGTGTGAGCTGATAATACCAGCCTGTGTTTGCTTTTGAATTTAAATGGCAGAAATCTCACTAAAGCAGTCTTTGGCTTGCTTTAACTTGCTGGAAGGGGTGGAGTTCTCATCTGCTTGTCCTTTATTGACTTTTGTGGTGGAGAAGTCTGCACCAGCAGAGAACTGGGAGCCAAGGCAGAAGCTGCAGTGGTAGCTGGGGTGCAGTTTATATTTAGATGCCTGGGTTTATGGCTGACATGAAGCCTTGAATGCTCGGAAGTTCGGTGACAATAATCCATGCACTCCTGTATGTGCTGACAGCAACCCAGGATTACAAAGACCTGCTGCAGCCTGAAGCATTCCTTACTGCTTTGCACATTCCACTGCCTTTCTACAAGGAAAAGGGGAGATTTCCAAGTACCTGTGACTCATGGGCAGCCTTTCTGCCCTTGTTATTTTACTTTGGAAGTATCAGACTATTTCCCCCTCCTCCTCTAGTTTATCCATGCTCCATAAACCAGGCATACATGAGTCAATGGGCACATAACCTGCCTGTGAGACATTTGCACTGGAAATTGCCACATTTCCATAGGGAGTGCCATACTGCAGGCAGTGCTGGTGCACAGCTAGGCTGGGGGAGAGGTGATCAAATCTAGGAAAGCCACGACTCAGCACTGCCTCAGCTTCCTGAAGTAGCTTGTGTAACATGGTTGCCTTTGGCATCCTCTTTTCTATCCCTGGAGAGACAAAGTTCATAACAACTCCACTGGAACATTCCCTGAACAAATGTTACTGTACCCAGAACTGTGTCCTTTGAAAAAGATTAACTGCAGAGCCTGAAGCTTTCAAAAGTACAGCTTGGGTGTAATGACTGAGACTGGAACAGTTTAAGACAAAGCCGCCCTAAAAATAAGGGCAAGAGAAGAAGAAAGCACAAACACTGATAATCCTCACACAGCGCACAGGTAGGCCCAAATAGGTTTAATCAGCCAGATCGCCTTCCACGTGTCCCAAAGACGTCAGGGACAGTTTCCAAGCTCTGACAGACAGACACACTCACAGCCACTTCCTTTCCCTCGCAGCAGAACACTGCCATGGCACTATTTAAAGTTCCCTTTTTATGGTGCCATCCAAAGTCCTATCCCAGCACAGGGAGCCAGACCTATTTATCACTGGGCTAAACTGAGGCACAAAGTCAAGTGACTTGCCTAAGGTCACCCAGCAGTGGGCTCAGCTCGGTTTAATCCTTGTCTCCTTGCTCCAATCTGTGTCATTACTCTGTCTTGCACAGCTCAACTAATTGCTGCTTTCCCACATTAATTATTGGGGCATCTGAGGCACAGAGACCCGAGATGTCCTGTTAGCCAGTCAGCAAGCAAACACTTGAGTGCAAGTTAATGTTTTCACATTCACTAATATTATACTGAAAAAATGGCCATGGGGCAATTTTGCCATCCTGGACAACCAGAAGGGAGATCCAAATCAAAACCTAAGGATAGCAGCTATGGCTTGATAGTGTTTGAAAAGTTTAACTCCCAGATCTTTCATTTCTGAGTTGATTGTTAATATGAACCATCACTCCTGACAGCACAAAGGCATCACTGAGAGCAGCACATGTGGAGGAATACTGGGAGACGCTATTTTGTAAGTGACTTCTCCAGGGTTTGATAGGATAGTTCATGCCATCTTAAGGCACTTCAGCTATACAAGAACTAGGGAATATAATCACTGTAGTTACCAGGATACAGATTCCATAATACACAGGAAAGTACTTTTAGAAAATTTTTCATCACTTCAAAGCAATTCGTTCAAGGCAAAAGTAATTCCTGGGCTAAAACTCATCACAAGTCACACACCACCTCAAGTTCCCCACTAGCTTTCCTAGTGGCCAAAACTGGAAGAAAGGAGACAGAATAATCTGTTAACATAAGACTGACAGAAAAATAAACCCCTTACTACTGATTCAAAGTGATTTAGCATTCCAGGAGGGAACAAACCGAAATTCCTTCCTCAAAACAGCATGAACATTTGTTTTACAGATCTTGCGAAGCTCACTGGGAGCTACACAAGAGTCACAGCAGGAACCTGTGGTTCCTCACTCCATCCACGTGTCTGACCACTCAGCTGACTCCAGATAAAAAGGCTGCAGAGATTGTGTTTTTCTCTAAAACACTGTGATCCAAAAGGCAAGCAGGAAACTCAAGGGCACATTTTCACAGAGAATTTGAAGTGGCAAGGAAAAATACCTGGAGGGAAAAAAAAAACCAAGATAAAAGAAGGATAACAAGCAGGAATGCAGTTTGCAATGCAGCCTGAGTTTGGTTCAAGTATCCATCCCCTTACAGATGCTGCTGAGTATCATAGATTGGTTATTTATGTGCACAGACTGCATGTATTTTGGAATATGATAAAATACTCGGGATTTTCAAGTCCTGCAATTAGGCTACACAGCAACTTCCTGACAGCACACATGAATGATTCAACAGGTCTTGTTCTGACCACACTGGAGCTCTGAGGGTCATGCTTACTGCTTTCCACCCCTAAATTCACAATCTTCTGTAAACCCCAAAACCCAACCCAATTAACTGGTAATTCTGTCCCCTCCAAACAATTCAGACGAAACTTCAAATCCGCAGAGGAAACCATGAGGTTTTTAAGTCTTGGCTTTCCATACCATGCTAATGACCACCTTTTGAAAACTAGAAACCACAGTTAAAATACAGGGCTGCTTTTGTCCTTGCTGCTGCTCTCTGAGCTCTGCCAAGCTTATGCTGATCTAGACCGAAATTAACAAGTTACCAAAAAGATTATGGAATAGCCTTGTTGTTTCCAGCATAAAAACTGAGAATATGTTTATACTTCAATGTTTTTAAGTCCACCCAAAAGCACAGCTTACTTCTACAAATTTCAAGTCTGTGAAAATGGTCAACAGTACCTGTTCTTGAGAATGGGTAGCAACTCTGGCTCCTAGTAAATCTATAAGGAAAATAATAGAAATTGGGATTTTAAACCAAAACCGTCTCCCCATACACCTCCTCCTATTATTTATTCAGAGTTGTTAAGGAGCATCTTTCAGGCAGCAGCTTACATGTCTGCTCACACACAAAACAAAATCTTTTAAGAACCTTTAATGTCTAGGTGTGCAAAAATCAGTGCTTTAAAGAGATTCCTATACTGACACTGTAAGTTTCTCCAGCTACAGTAAACAACAACGTTTTCCTTAAAGAAAACTTCAATGTGAACACTGCCCTAAGAAAGTTTCATTTACTGTCAGCTGCTCATTGGGAAAAGTTCCTACCACTCATGGCAAAAAAATAAATGTGAGAGAATTAACTTAGCAAAACCATCTCAAATTTCACCAAAACAGTCTTTCATTTTTCTGACTGCAGTCACTTCTGATCCCAGTAAACAGCAATAAAAGTGGTGAAAGGCTGCCAGTTGCCTTCCACTACAGCTGGCAAACTGAAGGTGAGAGAGTGAACCCACAAGCAAGGGGAGGATGAAAAATGCCAAGCACTACTCTGGTTAAGTAGGGCAGAGGCGGGAGTGCTGGAAGAAGGCTCAGAGCAACATTTCTTACTTCCAAGAGTCTGAGGGCAAAAGCTCTATTTGTTTATTTTTAAGCTTATCATACACAGCCAACCAGTCCTCAAAAGATCCTAGGGCCATCAGCAGAATTCAGGCTCAAATCTCACAATTTACCTTCTTCCAAAACAAAGGATGAAAAATGGACTTCCATAAATTCACTGAAACTCAAAACACCTGGATTGAGCAGTCTGACACAAGAGAAGTCAAATGACAAAAAGCCTTTTGAAGTACCCCCAAGATTTGTCAGCAGCAGGGTCACAGAAAGTAAAGAACCTCAGCAATGGCTTAGTGTACTTCCCTTTTTCCCACTCTTTAAAAGCAACCCTTAGTAATTTAGTAGCATTTTATTTCCAAAGCATTAATTCATCAGCTGGGGTTTAACAGTTACAGCACCACCCCACAGTTAGGCTGGCACACAAACTCTAATGGATGTATTAACCAGTTCCTCCACGGGAAGCAGCAGAGCTCTACTTAGAACAGCAGCTTAATGGTATTAGAAAATTAAGTGGTAATTTATAGAACAGACTCAAGATGGCTGTGCTGAGATGCCCTTCACTGATTTTGCTGATCCGGAAGTAAAACTACCTCCACAGAAGCAAGCGTTTCAGGGCTATCACTGCAGAACATTTACCCAGCTTTGCATGTTGAAAACCTGAATTTCTTATGCTGAATTTTATAGCTCTTCACTCTACTGAGCTGTATCGGATTGTGTAGCACTGCATGGAAATAAAACAAAATGGGTGAGGTGATCTTTATCTTTGATAAAATGATATCTTGTTAATAGTCTTTCCCAGGTTGCAGTGGGAATAATGATCCTGTGCACACTGATAATTATTTCCTTGATGTTTCCTTAAGCAGTTTCTGAAAAACTTCAAAGCAGGGGAGAGAACACGGATCTTTTCCATCTGCTTTAGCTGAAATACAATTGACCATAAGGTTAGTGGAAGAATTTACACACTGCACCCACTTGATGGTCGGGTCTGTGATGAGTTTTAAGTAATCTGACTGAGGGCTTCGAAGCACAAAGCCATCAGGTGCTGAAAGCTTTATTACAAAGGTGGAAGCAAAAACTGCTCTACAACAGCAAGGGAAATCTTCTTTGAGAAAGAGCAGGCAGAACAGTTTTAGACAATCCAGTTAGGCCTTAGGAGGCACTATACACAGAGAACTTCCATCGCCTCAACTGAAATTCCTCTTGAAGGTCTCTGAAATATACTAGTATTTTTATTTTTTTTAAACCCTTTGCCCAGGCTGCCCATCATAGCAGCTTTTTTTTTTTTTTTTTTTAATAAAGACCAGGTAGAGGAGCTGTAAAGAAAGCTGCCAAGATAAGTTATTTAGTTATTTTGAACACAAGCATTCCAAACAATTCTTTATTTTCCTGCTTGGAAAAGGCTATCAGGCAGGGAAAGAAGTGACTGTTGACTTTTACTTAGAGATGCTTTCTTTTGCCAGCTCAGATGCTCCTGGGAGACACGCTTGAATGAAAAAGAAATAAATGGTCAGCCTTCCAAACAAGTTTTGCTTTCCTTAACCCTACAAGCAGACAGGATAGCAATGGAAATGCTGACTTAACATGCAAATCCCATCACTGGGACAGTGGTTGGAGGGTAGATTGATCTGCCTATTGATGCAATTGGCCACTCACCATTTTCCTAGCCATGGGCTGAGTCATTTCAATAGCTCTTTCTCAAAGTCAAAGGATGAAAATGTTGCATAAAGTTCTAACCCTGGGGAGTGGTGGTTTTATGTTTTGCTGGTTGACTTCAGACATGGCCCACTATGGTGTTTTTTTAATTCAGAAACCCAGCTATGCACACATCTCAGCTGCAAACATTAACTCTGACAGAATTTGGCAAATCCATGATGTGGATTAGCTCTATAGAATCTATTCAGATGTCTCAAATCATAACAGAGCAGCACACCAGAAAGCTATGCTGAAATTATAGCCTGATGATGCAACAGCATGAGACAGCCAGAAACATACCTCATTCTCATATCCCTACTTTAGACATTTTGCCAAACAAAAAATTTAAAAAACAAAATCATTGAGAGCCCAACGGAGTTTCTTACCAGATCACACTTGAATTATCTTGGAGGCTGCTCCTCCCTGAACAGTTCCCAGCCAGCCTGGACAGCAGTGGGACCAGTACTACATGGATTTATGTTGTGAGGCTGGGAACATTATGAGAATATTGCACTGAGAATTTATCTGTCTCACTGTAGTACCTGTTGGAGGAGGAGAACAGGTTTGGTAACCAGCACAAAATGGATTTGTGGGTTTCAAGGCTGTGTGGCAACTCTACAGCCTGGACAGCAAAGGCAAATGGAGCAACTATTCAGTCACAGTCACACAACTGCATTAAAGGCTGTCCTTATTTCCACAGTTATACCTGTCAATTAAAGGATGCAAGTGTTAACCCAGAGAGGTGGGAATAAATAAGAACAGTCCTCTGCTTTGGGCTGTTCCAAATTCACTGCAGGAAGCATCCTATCAAGTAGTGACACCATTTTAAGTGTCACTCAGGAGCCGAGGTGGGGCAGCAGGGACCAACTATCCACTCAAACACAGCAGAGAAAGATGAAAGCAAAGAAGTGTCTACAGACAGCACCAGGCCAAGTGTCTCCGTATGCAAACTAAGCTCCAGTTCCATCTTTCTGTGATACGAGCATTTTAAATCTGGCTCAAGTTAAAGATGTTCCCATCCTGATGCATTCCAACAGACTGTACCACTCCAGCATGTTCAGTCTGTCTGTATCTTTATTTTGTACTTTACAGGACATGTGGTGTGTTTTGCAGCTTAATGACTATTTTAATCCTCCTCATCAGTGAAGAGCGTCATCCTGGACATGCTGTAGATACAGACTGTGAGATGGATGCTGCTCAGAGATCTATCTGAAGAGACACTCCAAAGCACAGAAGTCATTCCAAAGCAAATACTACAAAACAAAAAGAAATCTCTGCTTTGCTTGATCTGGTGTATTTAAAGCACGCTGTTATAAACAGTAAAAATCAGCCATCTTTTATGGCCTGAGAAACAGCTTAGAGTAGGTCAGCAGCATCCTCTTAAAAAAAGACAGAAGACTCTTAGTCACAATGCATCTCCAAGTCAACACGAGGGGAGGAGCTGCTGAAAGTTTAGCACGTTAAACCCAACTTAGCTAATGCTGCTGCTAGCTGTGGCTAAATGTTTGTTATGCCCCCAGTTATAAAATCAAAATAAATGTAAGAATCACAGCCTAATAAATAAAAGAACATTATGAGCAAAATTATAAAAGAGAAAATGATGAGTAAAGCTGTCAGCCACTTACATAATGAGGAATAACAATTCAAATTTTTGCAGAAATCTTGAAAGACAGTGACGTAAAGCTCAAAAAGCCAAAGTGAAACCAAGGATAGCAAAGCAAATGAAGTAAAATGGCCTGGAGCAAAAGGCCATTTAGGGTCTTGGAAAGCAGTGCTCCTCATGTCTCTGCTACAGCACACATGAAGCTCACAGCCCTAAATTTTCCTGGGTGTCTTCATATTCTTCCTTGGAGCACCCAGTTTAGCAGATTGCACACACACCAGTGAAAGTATGACAGTGATCGTTTCAGAACAGCACTGCTCCTGAAATCCATCAGCATCCATTACAAAAGGACTACAATGCTGCATTCTACTCAGGGCCCTGCAGTGAAAGAGGGAATTAACATGCTGTAGATGCTCTGTGGAAAGCCTCCATACAGTCATACTTTGAAAAGTATTCTCCTCATCATGCTAATTTCCCATGTGAAGCAAGTTGCAAAAGCTTGCTCAGTATAATTGAGCACAACAAATCCATCCAAACCCAGGAATTTCAGCCTCAACTTCAAATATCTTTTGTTTGTGATGTGGATTTTACATATATGCAAATTAGAAAGAAGATTTCCTGTCATTTAAAAGTCCTACTACAGGAGGAATCCAGCTCTTCTAGTTCCTGCTCCTGGCAGCCAGGATGCAAAGGGAAGGACCTGTTTTGCAGTGAGAGAAGGCAAAAGGATGCAGAGGCGATCAGCTGGTTAATGTTTATTTCTTTGTCTCTTAACCTGAGAAACAAAGATATACTCTGAAGCAAGATGCAAGGATTTAAAATGAAGGATGAATTACAAACACTATGCATAAAACACAGCACTATGGATTCAAACACAGGTAATAGATTTCAGCTCTTGTGATTAGTGCAAGTTTTTATTCACAAACTCAAATGTGCATACCATGAAAAAGAAGACAAAAAAGTGCACATAGGCAGAAGAGGGACACAACAGGTCCCTCAAAGCCAGCTGTGGACAAGGCAGGGATACAGCAGCATAAACCCTTCCACTACATCCAGCCTTTGCTCTGGCAGGCCATTCATCTCTGCCTCTGTTACTGGGAAATTGCTTCCAAGAAAGCAGCTGTGCCCCAAACAGGACATCCACATACTGACTAGCTTTGTTGCAGGGCAAGTATTGATGCAATTTGAACAAGACAGCATTTATCAGGAGTGACGGGGGCAGGAACACAGGGGTTTTTTACCCTTGTTTCCCCAGTGAGCGTCTCTTGCTGTGACATGATGTTCTGTCCCAAGCCCAAGCTTCACACACCCACAGGAGCACCACAACTTCTTTCTGTGACCCCCTCAAAAATTCCCTCAGTCTCTCCTGGGATCTGGCTCTTGCCCAGGCAAGCCACAGCATCATGTCCATCCATGCCCAGAGGCTGAGCTCTAATATATCAATATACTGCAAATGCAAAATCTCAAATTTTTTGCCTGGTTACCAAGGGAAAACCTTCTCCACTGCCTGACAGTTCCAGCATTGAGGCTGAGGCTCTACTTAAAGCCTCTGGAAATGAAGTGGTTATTGAAACCCTGCAACTCAAACTACTTAGAGGCACTTAAATCTTACCCCGAGTCCAAATGGGAACTGCAAGCATCCTGCTCCACTCAAGAGTAATAACCGATTTCCACGATAACATGCACCCTCAACAATTTCTCAGACTCCTTTTTTCCTGGCAGGCAGCGCATTTCAGTCCATGCACAAGCACTGTTGTACCCTGCATTTCAGAATTCATCTTTGACCGTGGCTGCTAAGGATCCGTGCTCTGCTTGGATCCTGACACCATTTCAATCTTCACCATTTCTAAACATGCTTGTGATCTTGCAGCGTAAAATGAAACAGCTATCAAATTCAATTTCTTCAGTGAGGGCTTTGATAAATTATGCAGGGAAAGACTCACGTTCAAATGCCATTACACTCTCGAGGAACACCAATCACAGGTTTGAATCAACATTTTGCATTTAATCTTTTGAGAGGAATACTTAGGAGATTAAAGCAAATCTGCCCCTCTCTATTTCAGGCCACAGTTACTGTAAGACAGCCAGTGTAAGAAGTCAACCAATGCATGGTATTAGTGAATTATCCTAATTCATGCAAATTCCTCTAGGACCATTTCTGGCAACTTACTAGGCCTGATATGAATGAGAGAAGATCAAATACTGATAAAAAACCCAACTACACTTAGATCTGGCAATGTGTCATGTCAAATCCAAAACCATACAGAGAATTTGGTGATTAAAAGCTTTATGCTAGAGGGTACCACACGTTGACGCAGAGACCAGCTTCTGTTGTGAATATGCTATCCAAATCCACTTGGAATCTAACAGGAGTGCATAATATTTATTGTAACAGATGGTATAAGTAAGATTTTTCTTTTCGTTGCTCTCATTTCACACTATGCAATGACATCATAACTAGTGCGATTCATCAACCCAAAATCCAAAAGAAAAGGAACAAAGCTTTTGGCAGGGAGCTGGAGCTAAAAATAACATAAGAGCCTTTAAAGAAAAGCCCAAAGATTAAAAATGCAAATGTTTGGCTTTTGATTTAAGCATCTCAGTACTGAAGTTAGCATAAGGCAACTCCTAGAAAATACCAAGTAGCTTGCTAAACCTCTGTTTCATCTCGGCAACATCACCAGATGAAGATTTTTGAGTTGTCCTCATTGGCTGCATTTAGAGCTTTGCGGTGATGGGTTAAAGAAGCACAACATCTTCATAAGAAAATGTAAGTCCTGCTATAGTAGAGTTAACAGAATAATAAAATTCTCACTAATGCAAGAATTTAAAGAAACCAACCCCTGATCCACACCTCAGAACATCTCAGACATTTGAAAATATGACATAACCAAGAAAATGTTTGTTGGAGGAAAAGAGACCTAAATGAGAACAGGAACTTTCAAGGTTAAGCACTGCTTTTATTTAAACATGAAGTCATCTGTAAGGAGATGATAATTAGCTACTATTAAATGGAAACTTGACTGAGTATCAACCTGCTGTTAGAGTCAAGTGAAGTACGGCCCCAGCCAGCTCAGTGTGCCTGTGCATGTCTGCCTGTCCCTGTCCTTGACCTGGATCAAAATACACTTTGCACTGCTGTAATTTTGTTACAGAGAAGCTTACTGTATGAAATTACCTAAATGCATCCCTGTCACAGAGCCAGAGCCTGGGATCTGAGTGCTGAGGCATGTTTATCCTCTGCTGCACCTTGGCATGATACCATCGGTCAGTGACACTGCCAACAGCTGTAACATACCAATGACTCAATGCCTCACCCCAGAGTTTCTCCAGCACAACTGGGAACCAAGGTGCAGCTCCCACCTTCTGTGGGTTTTGTTAGGTTTTTTTCAGGCTGCATCTAAGTTACGCCAGCAATTTTAATGCCCTTCATACCTGGTAGCTTGAAAAACAAGCTCAAAGTCATCATTTGCTAATGATTTTCCATTAGTCTCGAAATATAGTGAAGCCATTCAAGCCAAACAATTAATGACTTGTCTCTTCCATAAGCTTCTCTGAAGCTCACACACTGCATGGAATAACTTCAGACCCTGCTTCATCAACTGAAGGCCTCGTCTAGCCACAGCATCCCACCCCACAGCTCACCTGTGCAGGAAATCCTGACACTAGAAATAACTGGTGAGACTTTTGAAGGTCCAGAGGAGGGATCCCCCCAGGAAAGCACTGGCAAAGAAGGTTAGACTAAATTCTGTAAGCAGCTACTCATCTGTAGGTTGAGAGCTAAGAATTCCTTCAAACCCCTGCTAACAGATGTTACTGCACAGCCCAACACAGTCATCTTGAGAAACAAATCATCAGGAAAAAAACAGCTCAAGTGAAGTCACTGTCCTTGCAGTAAACACACTAACATCAGGATAGCCCAGCTGCACCAGTCCTCACAGACTACTGGGCCAGTCTTGCCAGAAGAGATCTCTAAATCAGATGAATACACATGTACATGAACCAGGTCTGCCTGTAGTAGAGTACAAAAGGCTTTCTGGACCCAGCAGTTCTCTCCCTCAGGAAACAGAGAGCCAACATGTGATTTGACTTCCCATTGTCACCAGTGAAAATGGAAAGTGAAATAAATCACCAAACTTCACAAGAGCAGCAGCATTTGACTGTGCACACCAAGTAAGAGTGACTAGGAGGCTACTGAAGATATAAACCAAAATGAAGGTCTGCAATACATTCATTTGTGCAAGAGCATTATCATGGCAGGCAAACATGACAACAAGGAGTTAAAACTCAATTTAGTCCATATATGGGTTTATCTTTCAAGAATAAGGAGTACATCCTTTTCCCCACTGGCTGTATACAAAACATCCCTGTAATACCTCCAAATGAAGAGCTGGTAAGCAGCTTAGCCAAATGTGCTCCTGATCAGGTGGACACCTGATTACATAAAGCCAAGCAGGCTGGGTTTGGCTGCTTAGAGAGATTAGGTTAACATCACTTGCAGAATATTGGTGTTTTGATCATTCATCTCAGGTTGGAACTTAAAACTCCTAGAAACGCACATAAAGACAAAATTTTACATTTGAAACATCAATCCTTTAGAGCAAGCATTACAACTTACGGGACATTTGAAAGCCAGGCTAAAAGGTGGGTTTCACTTCTGTATACTTTGGTACATTAGTTTTCCATGTTCTCACGTAAGGTAATATAGCTTAAAGAACACTCAGACACAAATATATATTTAACTCCATCTGAGAAGGCAGACTGAGGTGAAAGTAGTAAATCTAGTGCTAAACAAGTTAAAAAAAATGTGTCATTCACAAGCTAGATCTCCATGTGAAATATATGTGTGTGTATATATATATATATACACATATATATATATCCCTGCTTGCAGCAGGAATTCCTAAATTAAAAGAAATCAAATCTAATGTTAAGAAATTATTCTCAAAGAAAACCTCAGCCAAATTATGTCTCCCAAAATGCACTTTTCCCTGTGCAGTTCCCCTCAGGAGTGAAAGTGCTGCTCCTACAACACCAACCCTGAATGACCACCTGCCCTAGATAAGTAACAGCATTAACAGGCTAAAGTTACTTTCATTCTATTGTATCTGAGGAGGAGCCATCAGCTCTCCCAAACCAGAAAAAAATAAGTAATTTTGGTTAATTCACAATAAAGAGAAGCCTGACAATTTACTCCACTCACATCTTCCTTCTTACTGCTTTATAACTCACACTAGTAAGCATACAATAAGTATGTATCTACATATGGAAAAGTTGTAAGAGTTAGCACAATGTTGTCAACCCACTTCTCCCCACAAACCTGAGACTTATTGGCACCTACAGCAAAAACCTGAAAATACCCAAAAGCAAACTACAAAATTAATGTAGTTAATGCATAGTCACAGAGCCCTAAGTACTCCATTTAAGATACGCAGCAAGTAAAACCTGTGGTAGAAGCCATTTCACTTTGACAAACTCACTGCAAGTAGAGAAAGCAGAACATGTCCATTATGGGTGCAGACAACACTTCTGGGGAAAAAGAGGGACAATCTTGCAAGTTCAAGTACAGTTCTGAATTAGGAGCCTCACCAGAAGAGTTTCTAGGCCACTGTGAGTATTCAAAGCCTCCCAATCAAATTAACACCATGTTTCAGAGGTGCTGACTGCCTGAACTTAAAATCAATGACACCAAGTTTTACTGCACAGAGGAAGCAAGAGAGCAAGAGTCTGAGGGACTGCATCAATTTAGAAAGCCTGAGGAGTTAACAAGCAGAGAGTGAAATGCCCAAGTGTAGAGAGGGAAAGGCTTTGCCTTCTAACAAAAAATAAAGTTTCAGGTGGTGTATTTCTCTTCTGCTTTCAGCTGAGGAACAAGGCTTTGGTTTAAGTACAAGTGTAGAAGCAGAAGATTGAGTCCATATGCCTCCAAAAGACACACACAGAGGGAAAAGCAAAGGCAGAAGTTCTACAAGGCACATCTAGAGAGAAGCACAACTGGTACAGAGCACAGGGAACTGCAGTAATCCTTCCCTGCACTCCCAGGTGCTGGAGGAACAGCAGTGTATAATTATAAAACAGCTAAAGCCACCTACAGAACAGCTTTTGAATAACGTGCAGGTGATGCAACAACCACATTAACAAAAAAGTCATCCAATCCCTAGTAGAGGTATTAATGCCTAAATAACATTTAACAGAGGTGATAATTATTTCACAGGTGAAACAAGGAGAGCTGAAGGCTTCCTCTAAAGAGGAGCACTCACCTTTATGTGCCAGCCTACAACGCAGCATAAATTCCAGAGCCTCTCTGCAGTATCAGATTTGCTTTATTTCCATATCTTTGCTTCAGAGAAGCTTTTACTGAAGCTTAGAAGAGGCATTGCATATAATCACCTTCATAAGAAGGTGTATTTCCTAACACTGGGAAGCAAAGTTTTAGGAACTGAGAGAAAACTAAAGGCCATAGGCTCAAGACTGGAATTTTCCTGAGCTGTTTCTGCTCAGGACTCAAACACCGACGTGGAAATTTCCCTAGGTGGAGTTCTTTGTTCGATGCAGCAGGCAATTAGAAGTCCCCAAGGTCTGCAGAAATGGCACAAGGCTGATATTTTTGTCGGGGAGAATTTAAGCAATACAAGACAAAAATAATAACATGAAATTCTGCTGCAAAATGCACCCTTTTTTTTCCCTCCCCCAAATCCTGGTGATTTCAAGCAGGCAGGTAACAGATGTAAGCATTCAAGAGAGCTTTGGAAAAATACCAAACATGATTTAAAAAAAACAGTATCGAGTCTGCATTGCCTCAGATTTGATTACACAAAAAGGTCAAGTGATAAAAAAACTTTGCACCTTTAAAGGCCTTGAGGGCACAGCAGAAGTAGTTTATCATTGGAATACAGATCAAATTAGCATAGATTTTTTTTTTTTCCAGTTGGCATCAGTGTCCTGTTTGAGGTTCTTGGGGATTTCACAAGCAAAACAAGCAAAATTCAGACACATACTGCTATGGAAAGAAACACATTAATTGCTGGGATCCCTGATTTCTCTACACTCTTCCATTTGTATTCACGTGGAAGAGAGACTGTCAGAGGTTATCAGCCATCCCCAAACTATGACCTGAAAGGGAGACCAACTGTCACCAGCACCGACCCTTGGGAACGCCCTAGTCAAGAGTTCAGATACCACCAGTTCAAGAGAAAAAACAATAAACTGCCACTCCCCTTGCTCTGTGCAGGACAGAACGAAAAACAGATTGTAGTTGATAAGAAGATTACCGGGTGTTCCAGGGACAGGGAATGAGAGCTAAGATAATCAAGAGACAGAAAATCTACCTAATGCGACTGTGCCAATACAACGGAACTAATAATTGCAGACATTTTTACGCGTTTTCCGTAACTTTCAAATGTCTTCTTGATTACTGAAAAAAATCAATTGCTTGCATATTTTTCATCACATCATCTGATAAAATCCACTAACGACCACAGTATAAGACCCAGTACAGTAACCATTTACTTCCTAAGCTCTGCATCAAGAGCTATTCTTGAGCAAATCTGGCAGCAATAGACTTGTGAGCTGCAGTCCCCCCAACGACAAGACAATGGGAGAGGACACCGCAAAAATAACAATTAAAATGCCACAGTTGATATTTTATGCCAGCATACGAAAGTGGCTATCGTGCCTTTAGAGGATGCAAATTGAATTGCAGGAATGTTTTCATTTTAATCCCTTCCAGAAAGGTCAGTGCCCCCTTCTCCTGCTTCTGGGCTGCTGGCCCCTCCTGGAGCATCTAGGTGTGACACCGCTGCTCTCCCTCTGTGCCAATCCCGGGGCGGGCAAAACCTGGGATCTGCTTCATCACACAGACAGCAGGCTTTGGAATAAAATGACAGCTAGGTTTGTTTCCAAGCTGATTTTTCATGGCACATGTCCCTAAGCAGCAGATTCCAGAAGGGATGTGCATAACAGCCGAATTTGTCTCGGATGTAAGAGAGGAAGTGACCTACAGCTGGAGGAGTTGCCAAACAGGTGCAAGAGATTGGATGTAGCACCAGCAGCCAGGACAGTCCCCTGCCACCAAGGCAACGCCAAGGAATCTGATCTGGGCATTAGCTCCATGCCCTCAGAGCATCCTTCCTCCAAGGTAACCGATGCATAAGTTGTTCCACAAACAATTATCAACCATGTTCCATTGATTTACAAAAATTTAACAGGAGGACTGGTACAAAGTATGTGGAATACTATTCCTCAATAGCAACCAAACAAGCAGAAATCATGGACCAGACCAATTCCATACAAAACATATATCTAAGAACCACATTTACTGCCAATTAGGAATTACCCCCAGCTTAGACCTTTATGTATCACACTGAAGTAGATGTTCTGCTTAACCAAGTTTATTAAAATTTACTGTAAACTCTCAAATCAAGCCCTTCACAAGCAGCCACAAGCCTGTCCTTTATCCAGCTCTCAATAACCCAGAACCTTCACAAGACGGATGCAGCTGTTTTGCATTTCCAAACAACATTCAGGCGTAGAGTATTAAACTCTGTTTACGTGCTATGTCTGAAGCTCAGCACGCACTTTGCTCCTTATTTTGCTGCTTCCCTCTAATAAGACAGGTTACAGTGTCAAGTTTTTAAACCCGCAAGATTTTCCCCCACCCATCTTGCTGTTTGTAGAGCTAGATTACACCGACGTTTTGGATTTAGGATAGAGCTGGAATTTCCTCTGTCCAGTTACTTTCATATATGTAAACACAATACATATTTCGTATATACAAAAGTAACATATACTCGTATATGTGTGCGTGCATATATATATACATGTATACACACATATCCCTAAGGGCATCTAAGCCATTTCTATATGAAATGCATAGCCTTTACACTTGGCTGAAGCATCCTCGCCGAAAGCCAAGGTACCAGTTCCAACCCAAGATTTATTCTGGATCTATCAGCAACCAAATGGATTCGTTCAACCGAGGTTTTTATCTAGGGAATTGACCTCTAACAGTCTTCTAAGCTTCTGGACCCATCTGAAGCTCGCCGCTCCTGCTCCCGTGCCAAGAATGCCGAGGTCATGTCCCCAAAAAAACATCCCTAAGCATCCCGGTGAGACGGAGATCCCGTCCAGGTGTGCGGCCTGAGGGTTGCGGCTTTCCCGAAAACACGTTTAAAACACGAACTCACCACCCCGGGAAGGTCTCGGAGAGGCTGGTCAAGATCCAGGTGGTTCCACACCAGCCGAGACACACCGAACCCCGCTTACCTCCCACCTGCGCACCCGCCCCCGCACCCCCCACACACCTCGATGTATCCGGCGAGCGCGGCCGCGGGCCCGAGGAGAGCCAGGAGCAGCAGCAGCGCAGAACCCATCGCTACCGCCATCACCCGCCGCCGCCCGAGCGCAACTGCGGCCGCAGCGCCCCCGCGGGGACCCGCCTCGCCAGGCCGCGCCCCCCGTCTAGAGTGACAGCCCCGCGAGCTAATCGGGAGGCGGCGTGAAGCCGCACCCCCGCGCCGCCATCAGCCAGTGGGACGAGGCGCATGGCGGGCGCGCCCGCCCCCCGACGGGAAATGGCTGCCGGGCCTGACGGTAGCCGCGAGGGGGCAAAGTTAGGGTTGGGGTGTGGCCGCGCTTTGTCACCTCCATTACACCAGGCTGCTACAGAATCAGCCCCCAGGTAAAACTTCGCATAGGGGGGACCCGGAAAGGCCATGGACTGTATGGCTGTCTGTGGAGTAAACGCTTCACCACACCACTGCGGTGAGCAGGAACGCTCTGGGGTAATAAAAGCCAAATGAGACGTTTTCCTCATCTAAAAAATAAAAGAGTGATGTTTCCCACTCAAAAAAACCATCTCTGCGTCTATCCCTGATTTCTCAAAGCCCTTGATCCTTGTGCAAGCAGCAAGATCCCAGCTGTTCGGGTTTCACAATATAACTCAACACGTGTCCTTTTTTTTTTTTCTTTCTTAAAATACAGCTATTGAATGATTAGAATAATAATCATTGATGGCTTCATCCTGCCGCCAGCACCTGGTACTCACCAGGCGCTACCTGGAAGACAAGACATCACATGTGCTGCCACACATGCTGTTCTGTAAACACAGCACAGCTCTCCATAAACTTTAAACAGCATGCATGTTTTTAATTAAATATTTAATTAAACAACAGACACATCACCACCTCCAGTTTCTGTTTCTTTTGAACCAGAACGTGGCAGAAGTTCCTTCCAGTGCAGATGTTCTGGCACTGATGGTGCTGCTATTTCAGGACACATTTCTGGCTTTAAAACCAGGTTTTTGTGCCAAATTTGCATTATTTTAATTTCACCATGTTACTTATAAATAGAAATTTTATAAAATTAGAATTTTAAAATAAGCTGACCCTTCAGGAACAAAGCAGATCTACCAACTGCAGTTGCTGTTACTACAGACCTTCCACATCTGTGCAGAGCATTTGCTAGCCCCTTTTTAGTACTTTCCTTGTTTTTTCCATTGGAAATGTACTTCCATCAGTTCAGGGATGACAAATGCCCATCTTGAAGATGCAACCACTAAAGATCCCACTGGTTTCACAAACATGAGATCTTTTAAAATACCAATATATTTTAGACTTCTTGGATTTTTTTTTTAGCACTGACATGCAGTGAACCCATTGGCATTAAGTTAGAAAAGCAGTATTATGGAATCACAGAGTGGTTTGGGTTGGAAAAGCTCATGTCGTTCCATGCCACTGCCATGGGCAGGGACACCTTCCACCAGACAAGGATAGAATATCCTATAGGTTCCATGTATTTGCTTTCATCTTCATGTGAAGATATGTGATATGATATGCTTAAATGGGATGCAAAAAGATCTTAGTACAAAATGTCACAATTATAAAACATTTCCATTCTAAACTTCCATATTCCTTACTGGCTCTTACAAGTGCTATTTTCTGAAATAGGAACATTGCTGAAATGTTGCAGATGGGGTTAATCTGTATGATAGATCAATAAGCAGCCCAGTTTTAATTAAAATTGCTGACTGGTCCACTGGTCACTTATTATAGTCTCTTTCTTACACTATTTGAAAACGCTACATCTCTTTTACTGTAATCCTCTGGCATATACAATTTTCTTTTTAGCGTGGCCAAGTTCAGTTGAAAAATGGAGTAACAAGTTGCTTTTGAAAACTGACACATTTTAATGTAAATAATTTATTGTGCAATATGAATGCATGAGTAAATAACAAGACATTCTGAGTTAGGCTTTTCCCTTTACTTAAAAAGGAGGAATTTTTCTTCCTCCCCAGTCCAAGATGTACAAGTTCTTTATAAATCTTAGGGTAGGGGTTTTCACTGGAGGTTGAATTTATATAATATTTAAAGTGCTACATTAATTATTTTACTTTTATATTTACATAGTGCTTGGTGAGTATTAATTTATGTTCACAGCACTGACTCCAACAGTGTTATCCTTGTTTTTCTGAAAAACTTTCAATCTGGTGACTCTTGGGGAAGTCTCTCAGATAAGCACAAGGTACAACCTCAGCTGCGTTCTCTCCTGCTCCTAGTCCTGCACTGCAGACGCACCAGGATGTAAGAGCTGAAGTCCTGCAGCGATGCTGCAACACAGGATATTCCTCTTCAAGAGCAAGGCCATCAGTGCTCAGTTCACTACCTAAAAAGCAAGTGAGAAATCAAAGTTTGAAGAATAACACATTTCCCTTCATACGGAGATCAGTCCTCCCAGGACAAAAAGTCCCCAGAAAAAAAAGGTTTAATCTCCCAGATCTTGGTCATTCCTTGGTGATTATCAGGAGCTCTACATGCAGCTAAATTCACATGACTGCAGAGTGGCAGGGAGAGAGATTGAGATAAGAGTCTCCAGCAAGATGCAAATAGAATTCCATCAGTTGGGGAAAAAAAAGGCTTTCAGCATGGAAAGGCTTTGGGGATGGCTGTTTTCAGGTGCCTATTGTCCACACAGAAGCAGCAGGTCACTGCAGGCATGGTGACACTCACGATGGCCATGGTTAATTCAGTGTATAGCTCAATTTCAGGTGAGCACTAGTCTGTTGCCTGTGACAACAGCAGCAGTTTGAATCAATGCTGCAAGGCTGCAGCATTTCCTAGGACACCTCTCCCGCTGTTAACCTGTTAGGGAGGTGACAGCTTACATTTACTTCCAAGGATCCCATTTTACCCAAGTTCTGGATCTTTTAGTGCCCATTTCCAGAACATCTGTGTTAATGAAGCACTGAGAATCTCATCCTCACCTTTGGCTGTCACTGTTTATCCTGTAAGAAATGTTTCAAGTGAACATCTCTGCCCCTTACCACTTGCAAGACCATGATTGTGTAAACGGAAAGCACATATTTATGATTGCAAAAATTTGCTCTGAAAGAGTTAAATTAAATTATAGGTTAAAGGATTAAACAGAAGTCATCCAGGAATGCATCTGGTACCATTAAAATCTCTGGGAGCAGCAACTTCAGCAAATGGATGCACTGAGATCCTGCCAGTACCTGGAGAATGAGTTCAGAGAAATAAGGAAAATTTTGAATATTCCCACCACTCAAATTCCTGAAATTAAAGCATAAAGTTAGTCTAGCCAGTGAATTGTAATCCTTTACAGCTAAACTTGACTGAAAATTTAAATGGGGGATCACATCATTCATACTAGTTCTGTCTGACAGGTAGAGCTTGCAGAGGTAGAGTTGAGTCAGTCTGGGTTTTAGGAAGCAGAATGCAAACTGAAATTAGAAACAACAACAGAATGTGGTGGGATTAAGTAAAGAACTCCCTATTGCTTATTATTGGAGTATCATAATCATACTCCAATATTATTACTGCTGAACACAACTCAGCAATATAAGAAATACTAAACAGTGCTTCTAGGAAAAATATAGTGCACAACATGCACAAATGGTGCCCAACTAACTGCCCTAACTCATCTGGACCGATCCTGCCCTTTGGACAATACCTGTCACCAAGGCTCTGTAAGGGGCAGAAAGCAATGCAAAACTATTATTAGCCAACTCAAACTTTATCCAACATCCAGCTACTTAAGTGTCTATGGGAAATAATATTTCTCCAGACCCATAAATAACATCAGAAGGTTGCCAACCTGGTCTGGAATTGGACATCTGTATTTAGCTGCAGCACTTCTGTGTGGAAGTCCAGGGTTCCTGCAGCCGTGCAGCTTAGCCTTCCATCTGTGACTCAAAATGACAACACACTGGGGACAAGACATAAGAAATCCAGCAGCAGTGAGATGAAAGAAACTGCTGAAGAAACCGGGCTTAAGATATACAGTGAGAATGAAGATGCTCCACAGAAAGAGGGTAACAAAAAAAGCAAAGCCTTGAGAGGCAGACAGGAGCTTAAAAACAAAAAGGTGATTTCTAGCAGAAAAGTTTCTAGTGAAGTTTAGAAGACTGAAAGGATGGAGAAAAACTAAGAACAGATGCATTGCAAGTGGGGGTCACACCATAAAAACAGGGATAAAAAGAATAACTGCAGATGTGAGAAAAAGCAGCACAGGAATCTGTGAAAAGGAAGTGACACAGTAAATAGTGGTGGACAGCAAGCCTTTCTGTTTCTGCTCAGAGACTTCTTTAAAAGGGATTGGTAGAGAAGGGAGAAAATCTACCCTTTGTTATACCAATAAGGCCTTAACTCTTGATGGCCATTTTCCCACTGCTCTGGTCCATGCCTGGAACGGAGCCACTCATCTAGCTTCCAGTGAGGTGTTTGAAGTGGGCAGATCTGCACAGCAGCTTGTGCTGTGTTCATCTCAGACAGCACAATCCTTGCCTACAGCACGTAACAGACTGTTAAGGAAACAAGCCTGGCATTAAAACTCCTGTAACTGAAAACTTCAAAATAACCCTTCTGTTAGGTTTGGAGATATTACGGCTTTGCTGAAGCACCAGCACAGAAAGGTGCAATTGCATTGGAAAATGAAAAATGCATCAATCCAGGATACTTAAGGGCAGCTCAAGAGAGTGGCTGCTAAAGAAAGCTGCTTCTCCTTCAACACTCTGCATATGAATCTCAGCATCCAGAAAATGTGCTGTATCTATGATCTCCTCTTATTTCTAGATGGGGGGCAAACCCAATGGTGAACTTAACTGGAAAATTTGTTTTTCTGAAGACTATACAAGGCAAAAGCAACATCTGAGAGACACAAGGAATCCATTTTGGAATAGAGTTGCACATAAGTAGGATTCACTTCCCAGGAAAATAAATTACTGCTGATACTGAATTCAGTAATGAATAACAAGCCCACACTCAGACTGAGGATCCCAAATGCAAATATAACAGAGCCTAACCACCTTTTTAGCTAATACACGAACTGGGAATTTATGTTGCTCATTTTCTCTCTCCAGATGGATCCGAAGCTTTGAGCACTGGCAGGATCTCAAGGCAGAGCCTGATGCTTCTCCAAGAACTGAAAACAAAAATTGAACCTGACACAGGGAACTCAAAAGACTGAGGATGTAGAGGTCTACAAGTAAAGGCACAGTGAAGACACAGTGGGGAGAAAGGAAGGAGAGGCTGCTTTGCAGATAATACTTAGTGAACTCTCATCCATTTGCTCTGTGAGACATATCTTCCTGCAGTGGCATCCTGTCTCCTTTATCTCTTCTAGTCCACCTGTGAAAACTGAAGCAACATTTAATCTCTGAAGATGGCAGAATCAGTCATTCATGTATCAAGGCAACCAAACCATTCCAACATAAATAAGCTGAGCCTCTCAGCTGTGGTAGAGAAGCCATCTGAAAGCTTAAAGAGAAAAAACCCACAATTAAAAAGAATCCACCAACAACTGATATTAGCTCATTATGGTGCTGAGATTTCTCCTGTTGTCCTTGGATGTTTCTTCTCTTGCCCTGCTTGCCTGTCTCAGTCTCATTTCAGCAGTGTGACAGGTTCATTTTGTAGAGGTCTTTTATGAAAGATGAAAATTCAAATATGTTATAATTAGCTGCAGTTCCACATAAGTCAGTATTATTGCAGCTTTTATATTAGATCCTAATTTGTCCCACAAATGTGTGTGTCAAATATTACAGTAGAATGATTAACGACATCAGACATAATGGAAGGATTAAGCACTGATGCAGGAGACTTGCTTGAGAGGAACAATTTCAACTTCTTTTCACTCGTCATTTATTTTTGCCCTCTATGTTAAAAGAAACCTGAAATTGAAAAAAAAATCGCTTGTGTTACTGGCAAGCAAAAGAAGAGATCTGATTCATGATTTAATTCTTCATTCAGTATTCATTGATAATTCATTAAAAGCCAAATCATCTTAACAAATGGCACAGCAATGAACAACATGGAATATAAAAACCTCAGGACTTGTCCTGCTGAATAAATGTGGAATCATTTGCCGCTTTGAAGATAAGTGTAATTCAGCAGCAAAAAATTGATCCCTCCCCCACAATCAGGTCTGATTCAGCACCTGTTCCATCAAGCATCATGGAATTGCCTGTGCTAACAAGCTGCTTCATGGCACACCAAAGTCACCTTTTATTTCACCCCCAATCGCTTGTTTGAGCAGTTACTCAGTTTGCAAGAACAGGGTGTGTGAGGAAGGAACTAATGACATGGGAACAGGCAATAAGAAATTTAAAATGTCCAGGAGACATATCATGTCGGATAATACAAATTACTGGGAACTGTAGTTTTCCATCAGCTGCATGGTACCTTTAAGTGCTTTTTTTTCTGTTGCACTTAAAAGCAAAGTAATTCCAAAAAATCCCCTCCTTACTCTAATTTGGCATCAGCACAGAAGGCTGCAGTTTGCATCATTCTATTTAAACAAATATTAATACATTTCCTGTTATAGTCATCACTGGGGCCTCACAGCTCCCAAACACCCAGTCATCCTTCTTATTTCAACACGGGAATATTAACTTTAGGTGCTGGAAATGCACACCTGGAGACACAGGAC
Organism: Rhipidura dahli; assembly: GCA_013399225.1. Lineage (NCBI taxonomy): Eukaryota > Metazoa > Chordata > Aves > Passeriformes > Rhipiduridae > Rhipidura > Rhipidura dahli. The sequence continues at coordinate 116,891 of VXAC01006262.1, forward strand.
CCGCAGTTTTGCCCTCTGGCACCATCACTGGACCCGATGTCAGGAAGGAGCTCTAGGGTCTTATCTGAGTAGCAGCCTGGTCTTCAACTGAGAACTGGGGGGAAATCAGTGGGATATTGGAATTCCCAGGCATAGAAATTCACATTTGCAGACCTTGCTCTACAGGTTTTTTATTTCAGTGCCCCAAATACACCCAGGGCTCTACAGCACTATTGACTTCCTAACTCATTCAAGAGAGAGGCTTCGTATTGTACTCCTCCAAAGGTTATAAAAACCTTTGACACAGAGTTCTTTGGAAGGCCATAAGGAATTGAGATGTAGCAGTGCTTTGGCAGCTTTTAAACTCCTAAGGCAGCAAGACAGTTGGGTATAGGTTCTCTTGGCAATAAGAAATAAAGAAATACATGTATTTGAAGTTAGTGTCAGTTGAATAAAGGCAAAGACACAGCTGAAAGGAACTAGGATATGTGAGTAGAAGCTGAATCCCAATGTCTCCAAAAGAAGGGGACTACCTACAACTTCCACACCAAACCTGCGGCCTCAGGTTGAGAACAGCCTCTTTGTGCATCACATTTTCTCAGAAGATGAGTCAGCTCCCAAGAGATCTATGACAAAATCCCTGTCCTGTAACTTTCCAGTAGTTTCTGCCCATGTCTTGCAAAGGGCTGAATTTGAAGCTGCTTCTTTTATTTTACCATGGTATTACCTCATGGGAAGAGACAGCAGCCGGTGTCTTTTGCCATTGCAGCTTGCCAAGGCTTGAAGATCTCTTTTCTCCCCCAACATTAAAGACATTTTGCCCCACAAGAAAGAAAAACACCATTTTGCAGGAGAGCTTCACACTGATATCAGTGTATTCAGCGTTTTTGGAAGAAAATTACAAGGCTTCCTCCAACTCTAGGCTTTCCTGCCTTGTCCCATTCACTTGGTTGACTCCCCAAGGTCTCCACCAAGATGTAGCTCATTGGCAAATTTATAGAAAAGGAGTCTTAAGTAGAGCACTCTATTCCCTTTAAAATGCAAATGGCTGGTAGTTAATTCCCTTTTGGGATTTAAGAGCTGAATTTAAAAAGGAAAATGATGATACAAAAATATGCTTCAGAAAGCATTGCAGTGTGAGTAATGAATCCTTCGCCACATGAATGCAGATTCTTGGGGTCAGCAGACATCTTCATTTACCTGCATTTTAATAGTTTCCCTCAAAACTGCTTTTGGCTAAATTTTTCCTCAACATACTATCTGGTACACTCTCAGTGGACAACAACAAGGGCAAAATTTGACCAGGTTTTCTATTTTTGTTAAATCTCATTGATCATCATATTTAAACACATCAATAGGCTACTGGGTATGATAAATAACACCCTCATTTCTGTTAAGAAGTCTAACGAGACCTTTTCCATAGTTCCTCAAAATACAGCTGGATGACAGACCCATTTGCCAGCTCCTTGTTGACTGGGAAGGCTAAAAAACAATCCAAAAAAAGTAGCTGCTTAGCAAAGATGTTAAATCAATATTCACTTACCAATTGCAAAAGGATTGTCTTCCATCTCCCTTTCTTTTTCATAACTACCATTTTACTTCGGGGTGGGGGGTGGGGGAAGGAAATAAGCACATATAATGATGTCCCTAGATCAAATGATGTTTAAACACATAAACACACAGATATACCCCTGCAACCTTCTGGGGACCTGGGGATGCAAGTGCTCTAATCTGCATTTAAAATTCAGAGTGCTCCACTCCTTGCACGATCAGGCCTTAAGTAACGCAACCAGATTCCTTCTATTTGTTCTGTCTTCTGGAAAATAGATCTTTACATAACCCTTCAAAAGAATCGCATCTATGCACACAGACACTGGCACAAACACATACACCAGTTTTCATAAACCTTATCCCAGCAAAGGATGGGACTGCATCAGCACGGAATGGAAACTACAGATCACAACAGGGAACTGCAAAGTTTCTGGTCTGCATTTAGAAGGGCCTAAACCTGGGATCTAGTTGATAAACTAGAAATTATTAGTATTTGGATACACTTCCTTTGGCACATGGGTGCAGAGCTGTGGCCAGGGAGCACATATGGGGGGGGTGAAAGGGAAGCAGCCTCCAAAACAGGTGTTCCCTGGCCAACACCATATGCTGATCCAGCATCAGCTGGATCATCCAGCAAAAGCACACGGGGGCCCCTCTTTGCAGGGTCAGTAATTAAGTATCTGTACCACCTCAAAACCTAAAAAACCATGACTTACACAAGCCTTATTTCAAGCTTTCCCTCTGTCTGTACAAGAATATATCAAATAGTCAAACTTCTCCTTTTTGCCCTTCTTTTGTTTCCATGTTTTTCTGCACATTGAAAACTGTCCAAGTTCTCCAGGCTCTGGGTTTTTTTTTGGTGGGTTTTTTTTTTTTTTTATGTTAGACTGACTTCAGTCAAACCCTAGATCTAAAAGTCCCCAAACAATCAACAAAGAACTTATTTCAGTGTGTTAAATTTGAGAAGTCACAATAAGGGCTGTGGTATGATACTGTGATATCACTCACAGAGGACTGTTACTGCATTGTGAATGGAAACAGCATCTGGCACGGGCCAGGAAATCATTTACCAAAGGAGCATCCAAGAAGTAAAGCAATGAAAAATAAGATTCTAATGAGTTTATGGCTGTGTAAGTTGTTGTCTTCATTGGGAAGATGTTTCTTTAAAGTCAGGGAAGGAAAAATATTGCACATTATGTCTTTTTTACACCTTCAATTCCAGTGTTTGCCAATAAATAAACCCCTTAATTATTTCTTGGGTTATTCTGCCACACACTAGAAAACAAATACGCATGCATATTCTGTGAAGTAAAATATCAGTAAGTTGCTTCAAAATATAAGCACATTCTCCTTTTCACAGGCTGTTAAAATGTTTCCTGTGAAGACTTCTCTGTCCAAAGCACCAGAAAAAGATTTCAGGGTACATGGCAAGAGATCTTGTACAAAATACCTGCGCAAAGAATACCCACTAAAGTCATGTAAGCATTAAGTAATTTTCAACAATTGCATGATTTGCTATTGAATATTCCATGCTGAGAGAAACCAGCATTCTGTACAGCACAGGGCTCTTTCATTCCTTTTTATTTCATATTTCTGTTATCAACCAACATGTCAGCTGTGAAATATAACCTGGCAAAAAACTTTGAAAGGAGAGAAATTCCCAGCAGATGTCACAGAGATATTGAACTGACTTTTAGTGTTAATTACTTCCGTGTGGGTTTGCTGTGTTGCAGTTGCTCTATACTAAATGAAATAGTATTATTTTAAAATACTTTTTCTACACTAAAAGAGAAAGTGAACAGGTCAAAATAAAACTAGGTGATGGGGAAAAAAGGAAAACAGGCATCACCAGCACAGTTCCTAAAAGTGCTGCAGGGAATTAAATGAGGAAAGAGCAGAGTAGGGGAGCCAGAATGTGGAATTCAGTGCCAAGATGAATACAGGAAATCACAGAGTCCCAGAATGGTTTGGATTGGAAGGGACCTTAAAGCACATCTCATTCCACCCCTGCCACGGACAGGGACACCTTCCACTAGACCAGGTTGCTCCAAGCCCCATCCATCATGGCCACAAACACTTACAGGGATGGGGCAGCTACAGCTTCTCTGTGCATTTACAACCTTTTGAGATTGAGAACCACAAGGATATGAAGCAGCTCATTCAACTTTTAGGGTTTTCTCAGGTGAAACAGGACTTGCCAGGGAGATGAATTCAGTTCTTATCAAACTGATCCGAGAAGTGAAAAATGACCTTGTCATCTTAGGCCTATTCCTGTCCTTTGCCTTCCTGAACACCTCAGCAATTATAAGAATAACTTTCAAGATAATCTTACCACAGTGGCAAAGACTTTTCAGTGTAAAAATCAGCTACTGAGGGGCCAGGCCTACAGCTGGCAAGGCTCTTGATTAAAATTACTCCAAATTTGCTTTGAAAAATGCCATTGTTATTATCATGCTCCTCTATTATTCAGGCAAATTCACTTAGCAGCAGATTTTGGAAATCAGGGATCAAAGTCTGGGATATTTTCAAAAACCTGAAGAGTCCAGATTCTACCTGAGATCCCACTGGGGTGTACTGGCTTTAGAGATAGTCTTCCCAAGCGAACAGATATTAGAGCCCTGGGAAATACCAATTGTACTCTAACAGCAAAACTCTGGAAACAAGTCTCCAGGGGGATCCCTGCAAAATGAAGGCAGAGCAAACCTGACATGATGCAGGACACATGAACACTCTCAGCTGGAACTGCAGCAAACCTTTTATTGCAAACTGCAGCCTCATGCTCAGGCAAGCAAATCTGGAATTTTTCCACTGTGTGCAGGCTGGGGTTACAAGAGTTCAAAGCAACAGTTGAACAATTCCGTAATAACAGAGAAATGCAAAGTCTCGTCATAACTTTACCATGTAAATCTGCTGCTTTGAAGAAAACACCATTGTTTTTGGCCCGGCTGGCCAGGTGCCTGGGCACACCTGGAATACATAACATTTGGGTGCACCTGGATAACATCACCTGAGCTTTGACAATGAGGATTATTTACTGGGGGGAAAAAAATAAGACTGGTTCAAAATAACTAGGTTATTTTATGTTCACTAAAAGATTTTGGGGGAGCAAATTTGTTATTTCTTCCTAGGCTACAGTATCTGCATCCTTCCTCCAGTGTCGTTTCACTGAAGAACAGCAGAAGCCCTGCCAGCATTCCCTGTTCTGGGGAGTTCTCTGCTTTTCTCCTGAGTAGCATGTTCTTATGTTTTTCCTGTCTGTGTGACTACAGAAGTTTCTTATTTATAGCCATCTGCACAAGGGCAGAGGCTACAGCTTCAGTCTTAATGGCTGTCTGCGATTATATCATTTGGTTTTTATCAGCTTCAGAGATAAGGCAGCATTAGCTCCCTGACAAATCCTGGTACTTGCTCCATTTGATTCCTCCTGTTCTCCTAAAGCAGTTGTTTTCAAAGGCAATCAGGTATCTGTCCATAGCGTGGGTGGAATATACTTACCTTCCAACTCAGTTAAGTTGGAAAACATTGCCTCCTTTAAACTAATCACTCACTAAACAAACATCTCTCTTCTACCAAGACAACCACCCTCTTGAAGGACACATCCAACTGCAAAGAACCACACTGCAAAAATACTTTGAATACAGTCCAAAATGACACCAGTCCCACAATCTGCTCAGACAGCTCCTGCTGCAGGGTCAGGACTCACACAAGAAACCCTAGGCCCCAAGGTGGTAACAAGCAACACAACCCCACCCACATACCATAAAGGGGGGGTTCCTCCACTCAAAATCCCAGAATGGTGTAAGAAAATATTAGCAGTATTTTTCTTCTCAAAGACCTATTTTTTACAACACGATAGAAAATTAAGGAAGGAGTTGAGACCATGGTAAGTAAAGGCTTAAAATTAAGAAAAAACTCAACCACAATAGAATTTTTTTTTTTTTTTGCACCACTCCTACAAGCTGTTACCAAATAGAGTAATAATACAAATATTAGATTTAACACAGACTCAGATTACAACTTTATGGAAAAAAAAAAAAAGCCAAACCAACTTCTCCAAGAAGCCAGGGCTAAGTTAGGACTCAGCACTACCTTGAGAACCTGAACAATAATACAACAGCAAATTAGGCCTCTGAGGCCACTAAAAAATCCCCCTGATCCTGAGCAGCTTCACCTGGGACCACTTCCCCTGCCCCAAGCCCAGGAGTCCTATTTAAGCTGAGCTCAGGGCCGTTACTTCTTGTCTGAGTAATTCTAGAAGAGTACTGGGTTTCAGCTTAGTATTGATTGTAACTGGCTGTGGATCTTGAATCTGTGCTATTTTTCTGGGCTAGGTAAGTTACTAATGGTTTTTGTCTATATCATGACATCTAAATTCAGTTCCAGTTTTGGACTCAGGTCTGCCTTGTCCTCTTGAATGTGCCTGCTGACCTGTATTTTTGAATGCTCTCTGGATACTCTCTCTAGATGAACCTTAGTTATCTTTTACAGGTACTGAAGGATGGAATGGGAACTGGTGAGTTTCCACAAGCTTGGAAATCCAGACCTTTAGATAAGAGCTGGAGATATCCTAGGGGATGCTTTTGCCCTTAAAAATCAATTTTAAAACTGCATCGTCTATGATGAAATCTTCTCTGTAAAAGCCCTGTTGCCCTACTAGAGCAGTGGGGCTGGGTAGATAGCTGAGAATGAGGAATGTGCTGGATAGGAGGAGATGAAAGAAAGATGGTTTGTGTAGTCTGACATAACAAACCTCAGGGAGAATGCGACTGCTGTCTATAAATAGGAGAGTAAACACGGGGGCAAGGTTAAAGGCCCTATTTAAATGGCATGAGATAAGTAGAAATAAACTTTAGAAAAAAAACCCACCCAGCTTGTCTTCAGTGATATTTTTAGTCTCTTGTTCAAAGCTGCAAGAATAAAATTCTCAGTTTCTCATCAGGGAAGGCCTGCTTGGGTTACACACTGAGGTGTCTGTGATGGAGAGGACTTGGTAGCTTGGAAACCCTCCACCAGCTCCTACATCTATGAGAAGGTCAGACTTCTAATTTCTACCTTCTGAAGAAGGAGGAAGACTGACCATCTGACAGGTAAGTATTTCTATCCTTATAAATACTGAAAAAGGATACAGAGTTTTCCTAGCTAGAAGACTTACTTTTAGCTGTTCTATTAAAAGCCAAAATAAACGGAGTATAGAGTTAATACATGTACTAAATTAAGTCTGAAAATATGAGTTTTTTAAATGAAAATATGGCTGCTGTCTAAACATCTAACATAAGTTATCACTGAATGTGTTTTTATGTTGCCTCTTTTATTCATCTACCAAATATATGCAGAAGCAGGAGGAAGATCTCTGAAGATTCCTTCTTTCCCAACAGAGGTGGGGGAAATGAGATGACTCTGTCATCTCATTACCACATTTTGAAAAAGGCTGTATCAAATCCTTTCCCAGTGCTGGAGACAAACCTTCTGGAAAAGTTAGAAGTCTTGTATAATGCACTATAGGAATAATTTTAATAGAGAATATTAAACCTTTATTTAACTTTCTACTGAACTGAGAAACATCCCAAAGCATGGAGAGCTTCCTGAGTCATTCTGGCCTGCTTAATGGAAACCCAAACACCCTCTGTGCTCACTTTGCAGTTGTTGCACAAATGATTTGCTACTAATGGCAGTGCTTCTACACAACCAGGGCTGGGCCATGGAGACACCTGAACTCCAGTGGGAAATCAGCCAGTGGTGTTGGGTGTTGGCAGTTCAGTGCTGTCAAGATCATGGTAGCTGAGATCCTTCCTGGAGAAGAAATGTACGCATTAAATCAACAGTAATCCCAGCTAAAGAAGGAGCTGACCTGGATTTGAAGTTGAACTGCATGTGTCCAGCACAAATTTCTGGGAAATGCTCCTAAGAATGAACAAGTCCGGCAATGGAGAGAAGAACTGGGTTGCACTGGAGTTCCTGTACTTGCCTAAACTGGGCTGACTGGAACCACAACACACTACCTGTAGAAAGGCTGGGGCTCCCCAGGAGCAGCTGAGCACAAGAAGGAAGAATCCCTTTCTCACCCTGCAGAATCTTGCAAAGAGACAATTTGTAGCAAAAGCTGTGAAATTCTGAACTCCTAGTTGATTTCTGTCTTCTTAAACCATGGGATCTCAAGGCATCACAGGACCAGCAACTGCCTTTATAAATATTGTTCTGATGGAGTCGGGGACATATTGGTGTGTGAGTGGCAAAGTATTTTCCCTGCAGGCATTTTGGCATCAGGACTCATTATTCCTATCCCTACACACCAGCAGGGCTTTGCTAAATAGATTTTCAGTGAACTGAAAAGCTGCCTTTTCCTAAAACTTGCTGTATCTTTTACCAAATGCCCAGTGAAGATTAGGGGGTTGGCGGAATGATGCAAGTTGTTTCCTGGCTTATTTTTGTGCCTCTTTATTATTAAATGTTGGGGGATAAATGCCACTTACTTGGGGACAAAATGTTTCAGCTAATGGTATGTTTTTCATTTAAAATAAAATTTTGAGTTGATGCAGATGCTATTACAACACCCTCAAACTTGTTTTAGTCAGTTTTTTTCTTGTGGTTAAAGGAATTAATTCAGTGTGTTAAAAAAAACCCACTAATTTTTTGGGGGGAGGAATGATCCTGAGAACCAAAATAAAATAACTTTATTGTACTTGTATGTGTTTTACATGAGGCTGCTTTAATTAAATTTATTGTGGCTTACTCTAAACTAGTGAATTCATGTTTTGTATTCTCTGTGCAGGATGAAAAGTAATTACATTTCAGTTGCATTATAATTTAGCAGGTTCTAACAGACCCAGGGACAGAGCTGAAGTTTTTCCATCTTCTAGATTGGAGTTTTAAATCACAGCCAGCTGTTGACTTGCACAAGGGACGGGAGGTGGGTGCCACAAAGCATAGCCCAATTCCATGTGTAGTTTAATTTGGGAATCTAGACCTAAGTACCTCCTTGTCATGCACAGAATGAGGCTTGGGAGGTCACCAGGGCTGCGGAGGCAGTGGCTGCTTCTATAACTCAAATTAGTTTAGAGCACTTGAGCATTTTTCTTTGTCATGTTTAATCTATGTGCTCTTCAAAATGGGATTATGTCATGGAGAAAAATCCAATAACCCAAACAAAACCTGAAACATTCATATAGATGGGGGAAAAACCAGAAAATCTTTCTAGGGGATCTGAGACACGGTTAGGGAGTGGGGTCTGGGTGTGGGAGGCTTGTTTTTAAGGCAGAGACTTAAGAGTGTTTTTTCTGGGTGAAAGGAAGATGTGAGGGGAACCAAGGGTACGAGGGCAAAAAGATACTCATGAGCAAATTAAATGGGGTGGAGTTCCAGTGTGCTTTTCCACCTGGAATCTGAAAAGGGGGGAGAAGACAGTCAGTATACTTGCTTCCATGTGGGAACTAGTGGAAAAAGGAACCTTGGAGTGGCCAGAGGAAAGAGACGGAACAGGCAAGATGGGAGAAATTGCTGCAGCAGCAGCATCCAAATGAGATGATGCAGGGATGGAGAGATTGATCTGATGACCTAGGAGCTGAATGGGGAAAGAAGGATTTTCAGGAGCATTACAGCACATTCCAGACTGGAGGTGAGGGGGGGTAATTCATGTAGTTCACTTCAACTATGCAGATTAGAAAAATAAATTAACCTCATGTGAAGGCCTCTCCCTCTGCCAGCACAAGGCTGTGAGGCAAACAAAGCCTGTTCTGGAGCATCAGAAACAACACATGAAATGTGGGAATTACAATAAGCATTACATCAGATGCTGGATACTGCAGGGGATGAATCAGTGCAGAATCTGGCACCTTGCTGCATCCATGGTAAACTTGCGCTGATTTGACTAAAAGGGGAAAAAAATAACCTATGGAACAACTTTCAATATGAGCTGTTGTTGGGGTTTGAAAGTTTTCCTTTTCGGTTCTTCTCCGTGGTGGAATTTTTTCCCTGGGTGTGTTGCAGAGAATGATGGCTGGGTGATTACGAGAACAAAAGGGGAAGGCCAAGCAGGCTGCCCGCTCTGGCACCTGGGGGTGGGAACTCAGCTCGGAGGGCCGGTGGGCACTCAGCGTTGGTCACGAGGTGA
>VXAC01006262.1:129297-195312 GCA_013399225.1 Rhipidura dahli
CGGCGGCGCCTCGCGCTGGGGCGCGGCGACGGGAAGCGGGCGTTGTGAGCGGAGGCGGGGGGCACTCACGCCTGCTGATTGGGTGCGTGCCTCGCGCCCCTACCTCCCATTGGCCTAGTTAGGGGAAGGGGCGTCGCACCCCGTCTTCGGATTGGCTATTGATGGCCGCGGAGAGTATATAAGGAGGTGTAGGCGGAGGGGGGGGGGCCCGCAGTGTGATCTGTGGGGGGCAGGGGTGCGTCCTGTTTAGGAGGTCCCACCCTCATGAGGTCTTTCTGCCCCAGGGGGATTCCAGGGGGCCCATTGGGCACCAGTGTGGCCCCAGCAGGGCAAGGCTTTTCGCTGGGTGGTACTGAGGCTTGATGTGGAGGGAAGTTAGCCCCTTCTCCACTGCCCTGAGGTGGTTCCATCCATGAGGGTCCCCGCGTGAGTAGCAGCAGTCGCTGCAGGTAGAAGCTGTGGGGTTCACTGCTCTCCTGACCAAGTGGTCTTGGTGCCAAACCCTGTCGTCTCGAGTATGGTTGTAGCAAGTGGATGCTTGATCTTGGGGCTCTTTTGCTCAGTGGGTGTTGAGTTGTTCCGTTTCCCCTCTTGTGCCCCGGTTCCATTAGAAGTGAGTTGATGTGAGTTCATTAAATGGTTGAGTTGGAATAAAAGAACAAGGTCCTGGTGCTGTGCCTTTCAGAATTATTCTTGCTAAAGGGATAGCTCACCTTTTTAGGGTTATTTCCCTGTACAAGGGCTATGTGTGGTCATGTTTTACCTCTCAGCTGTGCATTGCAGAGTCTCTGGAGGGCTCTTACAGTGTCCGTAAATTAGAATATAAACTTGGTTTAGGCTACTGACAGTGAAATAAAGGGTCAGTATTTGTGATGCACTTCTTGGTACCTCGGCATCAACCTGTCTAGCGTATCACTATATATTTGTATATTTATGGTTCTTACAGGCATTTAAAGAATGATCAAGCACAAAGCTGGGTGTGTAAAATGCCTACCAATGTTTCCCTGTCAGTTTCAGTGGGAAGAGAGACTACACTGAATTTTGCTTTCTTCTGTTAGATTTTTAATAATTCAGGGTTTTTTTTCTTGTAGTTCAGTTAGAAGATGAGATGCTAATGAATCACCAACTGATTTTACAAGAGGATTCTTTGCATCTTTTGGGGACATATAATAATAGGAAGTCTTGATCCTTCTAATGCCTTCATTTCTAGGAAAAGTAATATAAGAGCATGTATTGCTTTAGTCTGTCCTTAAATGGAAAACTTCTCTGCAAAATTGTGGTGGTTTTTGGCACTTTATGGATGCGTCTCTTGTGTGAAAAGAGACAGCTTTATTACCTTGTTTTTAGGATGAGATATCAGTGTAATTGTTACTAATATTCTCTGATAGAGTAATTGACAATTTGATTTTAGAGAGAAACAGGTCTGTGATGTCATCTGCTCTCCTCTGGCACCCTTACCCCTACCCTCTGCAGAAAATCTGTGGATGAGCTCTCCTGGAGTAAATCGCTCTGCAGTGAGCAGCCACTTCGAGTGTGTTCCTGACCACCTACAGCTGCTGGCAGCTGTGTACACTGAATTCTAATGGACTTCTAAGTGTAGCTAATTAAGGGGGCTGGTTCTGTATGGTGAATTTTATTTGGACTTGAACATGAGACTGGGTCTATTTGTCACTTTTATCTCCTGCTAGTAAAACATGCAGTTGTATTGTAGCCCTGAAAATGGCTCTGTATGTCAGGCCCCACCTGTTTGAAGGTGCAGGTAGTCCATTTGTTCTCTGGGGTAGTGCAGAGCAGCAGCTATTCTGAAGAAGCCGTCTTAGGTGTGTGTTTTTATGTGCAGAAATAAGGTCGTTTTATTTCTTCGAATTTTAAGACAGAGGTGGTTTAATTCAGAGGAGATATGCAGGGGGGTGGGAGAGGGAGGGAGGAAGCAGCACCACCTGCTTGTAGGAAGGGGAAGAATCCCCTCATGACAATTCTTTCAGGAAGAATTTACTGGAGGAGAAGAAGGGATGGGAGACAAAAAAGTGGCTGAAGGAGGAAGCTAAAGGGGAATTATTTGTTTTCTTTCAGTAGCCCATAACAATGCCTTCTTGAAGGTTGTGTGGGCAGAACTGTAGTACACACTGATAAAGACATTTATTTTCCTTTTGTGTCATCCTGTACTTTAAATGCATGTTTTCCCCACTTCCTCGCTTTATCAGAATTTTCTCTCTGTGATTTATAAATCAAATCCTTTAAAGGCAGGGTCACTGCCTTGAGCAGCTGGAGCCTGAGAATTGCAGTGTGTGATTCAACAGCCCATGATATCACAGGGACCTTAGAGGATGAAACGTTGGGAAGACAACAGCATGAAGAACGTGGCCATGGATTCAGGAAGCTGAGGGTGGGAGGAAGGAATCGGTTGCGTGAGTGGATATGTAGATGTTGAGCAAATGGGAAGAGAGGTGACTAAAGAAGAGAGGTTTGCAAAGAAGAGAGGTTTGCATATGTAGAAAGTAATGAAGTTGACTCTTTGCCCACTGAGAGAGGGGACAATGTGAGAAATGCTTAGTTATACAAGAATTAGGACTCAAGAGAGATGTCCTTGGAGCATCGCTGAGTAGGTGTCTAAACCCAGCCTAGGTAGTCCCCAGGAGAATGTTAACATGTGTTCAGGCTGGTTTATCTCCTATACTCTGTGTCAGAAATGGATTTTCAGCTACTTGCTTGATAAGTTGTGAGAGAATAGTTACATCGCTGTTGTGCTGTCACCTTCAGTGCCTGGGCACTGTCCCTTTAGGAGAAGGACTGTAATGTGTGATGGCCACAGCAGTAGAGGGCTAGCCTTGGTCTAAGAGATCTCTTCCAGCTCACTGTTGCTTTGATGATGGATGTGCCGTAACGATATGGATATAGATAAATTCATTATGCACAATTGCAGTAAAGAGTGAGTTGGTGTTTGGCTGAGCTCTTCTATTTATTATATGACTAAATAAATTGAAGCCATTTTTCCTTTTGTGGAAATAAATAATCCTTGCTGTCCCAGCCCTAGTGTGATTTCCATTTTTAACTCACCAGTAAAACATAAATATTGTGGTTTTACATTACCCGATTGATAACATTCACGCGAAGTGCATCAGGACCGGAGTTCCTTGAAACAGTATATGTGCCTGTGATGGATGGGAATGCAGAGGAGGTGACAGCAGTCCTGACTCAGTCCTCAATGAGGTTAGAAACCTTCTTGCTGCAATGAAAGTGTGTTCCTGCTAAAGAATCTCAGGAAGTGCACTGGCTCTGCCTTCTAGGCAAACTGGGATAATTAAGTGTGGGATAAAGCTTTTTGCAGACACGTTATGTTCCTTTTGAGCATAATAAATCATTTTCATGTTAAAAGCTGGAGGAAGACCCAGAGTCATATAACCCTTTTTGTACCAATCTTCTTGCCCTTGCACATGGCTGGGGTGACACAGAGTTGTCAGTGAGCTCAGTCATGGGAGGATTAAGCCAATAGTCCCTGCTGTTATTGCTGCAGGGAACCTCAGGCTATGGCAAGGCTCTTTTACACTGGGGAGTAAATCACATTAGCTGGTTATGCACCATTATTGCAAAGTGGATTCTCATTTGAGATACTGCAGTGGCTTTATGGCTCCCTGAGCAGGAAGGTGGTCTTTTCCCCTTGCTCGGCTTTAATATTCCCCCTTTCTCATCCTGGAGAAGGGACAAAAATGAGCATTTGGCAGCCCCTGGCTTGGATTTTTCAGCAGAATTTCTTTAGTGAGCCGCGTAGAGATTGCTGCAGATGAAGTCCCCAGAGATTTTGTGTCTGTATCTTCTTGTGTAGTTGCAGCACTGAAGAAATTGTCATTCCTTAATAGCAGGTTTGCCAAGAAAATATGGTTATTGTTGATTTTTTTGTTGTTTGCTTTTTGGTTTTTTTGGTGTGGAGTTTTTTTTCTGACTTTCAGAGCTTTCCTTTGAAGCCCTAGGTGAGTTCACTGTGTTTAACTTGTGTTGAAAACACTTAGACACAAAACACAAACCAGCAGTGACTTTGCTCTTAGTGGTTTTCTCTTACAGCGCCATTCACTCCTGAGTGTTCGCGGTGGGGGTCATGGATGCATTCTTGAGGGGCCACACATGGAGCTGTGGTGGCTCAGGGTGTCTAATGCTGAGGAAGCAAAGGACATTGCTGTTGGATAGGGAATGAGGCGCTTTGCCCATCTGAGCAGTGCTCTCCCATCCTCTGGAGCGGCATGCAGTGCACAGGGAAGCTGCTGATTGAGTAACACAGCTCCAGAGAAAACACCATCCCACAGGAACAGGAGGGAGGGATTGGAGAGTGTCGCAGAGGTCAAAAGGAGGTTTTAAGCAAGATTTCCAAAAATGTCAGACAATGACACTGAAGTGCTTTCCAGGCATCAGGAGCAGCAGAAGACAAGTTTTGTCATTAATGACATTTTCTGGATTGGATATAAAATACAAAAACTAAAGAGAAAGGGCTGTGGATCTGTGACAGCAACAGGTCCCATAAGGTGTTGAGAAAAGGAAGGTAAATGTGAATGGTGTTCAGAGACAAACCTGTGTTGTCCTGAAGAAATGGTTAATTACTTGTGCAGCTCAAAATGAGCTAATGTTTCACTACAGGAGATGTTTCAAAGTCACAAAAGCTGTGCTGGTTCTTGGATCACGTTGTGTTGCAATTCACGATACATAGTGACATACGGGACTCTCACTGCTTCACCACTGCCATACTACCACTGGAGTGGTCCTGAGCTATATTTGTACTCTTTAGTTAAGCCTATTACTATTTCAGCTTGTGTCATCACACACCATGGACAGGGTGAGGCATGCCTGTTACTTCGGGAGGAAAATGCTGTCTCTGCAGTTACTGCAAATGCTTTAAGATCTCACACTAGCATTACTTCTTGCTCATGTTTGTGATGCTCATTGGGTTTTATGAAAGCATTAGGGTGCTGGAAGAATTTTGGATGACTATTGGGTGATGGGTCTCATAACTGACTAATCTTTCAACTTCCAGAAAAGTAAAATTTCATCACCTTCAAGTTAATGAAGCAATTGCTATAGGCATACTAAAAAAGATGATATATTTAATAATATTTGAGCCATATTTTATAGTGGAGCGAATATAGTTGTGACATATATAACACGTAAATTTAACATGAGTTTAAGCAAGATGTTTGGATTACTATTTTACTAAACCTCTACATGGATTTTCATAACAAAATGTAGCCTAATTTCTTCATACTGGGAAAAAACTGAGTATATCCTATCACAATGCCTTTTATCTTTAATTATCTCTTTTTTCTTTTAGGATTTCTGCAAATGAGTTTCAGTTTCTGTTACACAGATTTGTATGGTAATCCCTTGGACATAGCAGAGCTTCCCGTTGAGGTGCATGTCTTGGTGTTTATTTAGCTTGTCTGAAAATGTCTGATGTGTTTAATACAGTGAGAAAAATCAACAACTGCAAAGGATAATCCATGGGCAAACAGTGTGAAGAGCAAGCAGAGAGTGCTCCCTGCATGCCAGTGGTTTGGCAATGCTTATGTCCAAAGTTTCACATTTGTTTCTGCTAAAAACTACCAAAGCTGAGGGAAGACCACAGGGAAATGGTTAAAATTTCAAGATGCTGTGGCTGTCAGTGTCAGGGCTGTAATGGGTATTGAGAGTGGGATCTAGGGCAGGAAATAGGATTGTGCAGGATTAACGAGGAGGAGCATCCTATGGAGGATCAGTGAGCAAAGTTAGTTTGGTCTTTTTGTCATCAGTGTCAGAAAACTTGCTCAGGTGTTGGTGTTTTGTGGCAGTTCTGTTGTCAGTGACTTTGGATCAGATAATGTTATTCAGCTCCTGGCCCTGACTACAGGGCTTGTTTCATAGCTGAATTTCAACACTTGCTCTTGCCTCCTGCCATCTTTATTGGGACCTCTCTGGGACACGGCCTGTCTCCTCCTGCACTGTCTTTGCTCTTAGCCCATCCATGTTTCCAAAGAAATGTGCTTTTCAGGGTGTTTTCATGATTACAGATGTACTGAGGGAATGCGTACCAGAGGCAGATCCTAGGATGAATTCGGAAGTACAGAAATTGAAAGCATCAGCAAATCATGCAGCTCCTACTATTGTCCCTTATTGCTGCACAATTGGCTGGGCTGGGCTGAGCTGTTTATTATTTTAATTTCTGTCAAGAACATCAATAACTGGACTGTTGATAGATTCTGCAGCACTGGGCCACTGAATTTGGCTCAGCCTTGCTTTTTTTTTTTTCCCCCCCAAGATTTTAAATTAGTGCTAACTTTCAGAACCACAAAATTACTGTCTTCTGCTTTTCTTTCCAACTTTTTGGTACTTCTTTTTTCAGTGATTAATCTTAATATACAGTTTTGTCTATTAAAGACCCTGTCTGAACCCTTCGGTCTCCTTTGTACTCAAGTTGTAAGTTATCTGTGCTAAAATGGCTCTGCAGGAGTGAGTCAGCATCTTCCTTCAGACCTTCAGTGTCTGCTAGTGGGGAAAGTCAGCCAAAAATTCTGTTACTTGTTGCACCATGTGGAATTAGTTAGAACTGTGCCTCTCCCATAATTCAGTTAGTAGTTATTGTAATTGCATTCTTTTTAACAGGGTAATGATATATTTTTAAAAATCATACCACTCAAAACTGAAACCTCTAGTGTTTATTTTTATTTTTCTAAGCAGTTAGGTAATTGATTAAACTACTGGCTATTCCTAGTGCAATTACCTGAATTGGCTCTTGATTAATACTGGTAGTCTAGGAAAAGAGCTGTTTTGGATAAACCAGCCAAAGAATATCAACAGGATAGATGTTAAATTTTGCAAAGAAGTTTTTCACGGTGTGTTACTGACATAAATGCTGTCATGTTTCACATGGGTAGAGGTGATCATATACCTGATATATGTATATATTCATACAGTGGTGACTGTATACCTGATAAAATGAGTGAAGGAGGTCAGTGAATGAGGTAGGATTAGATATAAGAAAATTCCAAATTTAATCCTTAATAACATAACAAGTAGGTAGGTGAAAGGTTCTGTGTAGGCATGGATAGTATATATTTACAGAACTTGTGTGTGCTTGGATATATAAATAAATCATATTTATCTGTAGATTGCCCTGACTTTCCATACTTGGAGAGCAAGGCTGGTGTTTATCACTCCTAAATACTTGCTGCAGTTAATTTGTTCATGCTAAGGAGATCTGAGCTCAGACACTGAACACTGGTACATGGATTTTGTTTTAATTTTTCTCCTAAGTGCTTTTTGGGGATGTTTTGTGTCAAGCAATATTAATGGAGATGAGATTTCTGTCCCTGTATTCCCATATCTGAAGATGTTTGGATATAAGAGAAAGTCAGAACAGTTCCTCTGTGTCTGCTTTTGTGGGCCCACGTGTGCTGGGTTGCTCAGTGTGAGACAGCAAGTGTTAACTCCAGTCACCAGTAACAGCATGACTTGGTGTCTAGCGATGCCCAGAAATACCTTCCCCACCGTTTTTCTTTGTCTATATGTAAGTAATACTATTCTTTTGCTCCACCACACAATTCAGTGACGTTAGCCTGAGACTTCCCTGCCCTGGTGATTTATCCGTGCTGGCCAGGCCCAGTGGAACAGTCAGTGCTCAAGTCTGCATAGCTTAGTCCTTGCTGGCAAAATTAGGAGGAGACAGAAAGTGCCTGCTGCTTTTTTTACCTCTCCTTATCTATTTTTCAGTTTGTCAATGACAAGCCAAATGCTAGCATTTATAGGGATAAATTATGACTAAAATAATTTGCATTTAAAATGCAAATGAATGAAAGCATCAGCGAGGAGCCTTCTGCTTCCTTCCTGGTGCGCAGATGGGTACTGGCATTGGATCAGTCCAGCAAGGCACTGGATATAAAATAAAGATAATTGGAGTAGCTGAGAAATGAAATGGGCTCAGCCTCATGCTAATTCCTGGGCTGTGATTTAATATGACATTAGAGATGAAAGATTGGGAAGGTGCTGAACCACTGACTAAACCACTCACCAGAGCTGTAAATTACCCTTCTGGGATCCCAACAGCAGATTGAGAGGCCCCAGTAAAATTGCAAGAGGTGAATAAAACCAAGCTTGGAAGCAGTTTGTTGGGATCTTTGAGAGTTTTAAGTTTTATTGTTCCCTTTTAGCAGTTGGTTGTTGTAGCACTGCCTTGTACTAACCTGGGACTGGGATTTTGTCCAAGGTCAAATCCGTCTGTACGTGGAAAACCAGTTGGTGCTCAAACAAAAACTCATTCAGGCAAACTGAGGAACTGGTGATGCATCTCTGAACATAGTGTTTTCTTGTTGGAAGCCTCAGGTCCATTTTTTGCATTATTTATTGATTTCTAGGCCTGTTGGTGCCAGAAGGACAATGAGGAGAAGGTGGTCTGGATGGCCTGTGGTCAAGGAAAGACATGCAGGAAGAATTCAGTGTAATCATTCAGTGCAATTGGTGCAATGGTTGACTTGTTTCTTCCTTAATGGGATATGGAAAGTGGTGTACAGCAGGACTTGACCATGCTCAGTGAGCTAAGATTTCTGTTCCTTTATTCCCATAACTTAAGGTGTTTGAGTCTTGTAGGAAGTGTTTGTAAAGCCAAAACCTGCTTTACTCTGTGTTACTGAAGTGTAGTAGCTGATAATAAGAAATCCCTCTTAGTCCATGACGTGTTATGCTGGTTTTAATGTCTCTGTTCTCTGGTTTTTTTTACAGCCATGTTGCTGAAGATCATCTTGTCTTCTGGAAGCAGAAACACAGTGAACAGATGAATCCCTTCAGCCACACATTGCTCCAGTAGATCTCTTTCTCCTCATGGAGCACCCAGGCAGGGAGGAGATGGACTTGAAAGAGGAAAGTCCTCAGGTGTGGGCTGAGTCTGCAGCGCAGGAACAGAACACTGCTCAGGTGATTAGTGCCCTCCAGAGCTCCGCCTCTGCTTGGGCTGGATTGGGATTGGTGGCTAGGGTTAGTTCTCATTTGGCCCTGCCTCAGAGTCTAGAAGCTCAGCTTTCATTTAAGCAGGAAGAGAAACATTTCTGTGCTGATTTTGGGTTGTAGCTTCAGAAACTGAGCTGTGCAAACTGCAGCAGTGAAGACAGAGCTCTGAAATGAGCTGAACAAAACCAGGCAGTGGCTGTAGAAGTTTCAGTGTCCAAATATATCTGTAACCACGTGGGAGAGTGAAAGGGTGTTCAGAGTAATGAACATGAACAAAGTCTGTGCTCTGTGACAGCCCCTTTTGATGGCATCATTTGAATCAGTTGGAACTGTGGGTGGACCTTGGGGAAAGTAATATGAGTAATTTTTTCCAGCCAGACATCTGGGTAGTGAGAAAGGGAGAAATGTTAATTGTAAGTGACTAATGCAGTCAGGTTCTGCTGTATGCAGCTTGTCCCTCTGCCTCTGAGACATCGCAGCTGGGAATTTCTAGATTTCTGTAAACTGATTTACTCTTTTAAGTGTGGTAGGAAAAGGATGCTGCATGGTATTTGACCCACAGGCTGAGAAATTCTGCCTCTCTTAGTAATTTCCAGCTTTGAAATTTGCCAAGAAAGGCAGTTTTCAATGGCCTGTGTTCTGTTCTCTCTACAACGGGATAAGCGTGCTGTTGTTTGCACATGGCAGTTTTAAGGCTTAATGAGTATTTGCAGAGTGCTCTCCAAATGTGAAACTGTAGTGTTTGTGAGAGAATTTATTGTACACAATCAGTACTGAGCATCCACAAGGGAGTACCAGGTGTCTTCTGAAGCATAAGCTAAAAAGTGAAACAAAATAAATAAAATATGTAACTGTGGCATCGTTTTATGTGAAAGAATTTTATGTGAATATGAATACTTGTACTCAAATTAGGTTGCCTGCTAACTGTCCTGTTTTTCCCATACACTGAAAGTTCTTTTCAGCATGTAAAGGATGGCAAAAGCTAAATATGTTCCTATTTTCAATGGAATTCAGTACTCTAGCTCATTTAATATAGGCCACTGATCATCAGTTATGATCATAATGTTCTGGTAAAATCGACTTGTTTAGATTTAAAGTGCTCCCCTAGACCTAACTTGTTCCAGTAGTCCTTGGAATCAGTGCTTAATGCTTTCAGTTATATGTTTATCTGTTTAAATAGTTGAATTTTCTACTGATGCTGCACATGCATACTACAATCTAATATGCCGTACTGCTGCCTCTGAGAGCTGCAATACTGTAACTTGAGGAGTAACAGAGTTAATAAGTTCTGCTAGCCTCTCATCAGACAGCAAAAATTACCTCCAACTACAGAACTAGTTGAATGAAGTCACTATCAAAAATCCTGAAAGGAATATGAGCATAAAGGGAAACAATATCCCCATAAATTTAATAGATACATCAGTTCAAATATGAACTTGTTCCCTTACAAATTTTCAAAGTATCATGCAAGAATTAAGTATGGGTGAGTGCCCTTTGTAGCAGTTATGTCTTGAGTTGCAATGCAGAGTAAAACCAGAGACTGATGGGAGTTGTGTCCAGATTTCTATTGGTGGAATAATTGAGTGAGGTTTGAATTATGTGTTTTTCACTGCATTCAGATTAGTTGGGACACAAGTTCTTTTGGCATTCCAAGGCACCCCCTGACTCTTGTGCTGTGTCCCACTGGCCTGTGTTTGGTGCAAGTCCAGGATCTTTTTGTTCCCCAGGTTCACTTTGTCCCCGAGGGAGGGACAGTGGCCCAGATCGTGTACAGTGACGAGCAGGAGCGTGGGCCTGCACAGCAGGTGGTTTACACGGCTGACGGCACCTCCTACACCTCTGTGGACACGTCGGAGCACACCCTCGTTTACATCCACCCTGTGGAAGCTACACAGGCACGTGTGGTTCTGAGCCCACTCTGGTTTTGGCACCTAGAAAATATAACAGTCTTGTTTGGGATGAAAGCCAGTTACCAGCCAAGTGGTATGACTGGAAAATAGCAGACAGTCGCTCCCAACAGCGACTCTGCCCACTGCTGAGCAGGGACTTCATGCTGTTCATTTTTTTGATGTGCAAATCTGCTCATTAAAGAATGGCGAGGCTATGAATTATGAAATGCTGGTTATTTCACTGAAGGTGGATGAGATTATAATTTACTCAAAGGTTTTTTTCCAGAGCAAGGATAATCTCACCAGAAATTCTGCCTCTTGTATCCAGTTAAAATCTTAAGAGCCGTCTATATTCCTTCTGGAAGAGCCCTTGTTTTGTGTAGTACAGTTACAGTAACAGTCGTGTCTTTTTGCATGGCAAGTCTGTTTATTCAGTGTAATTTTGCAGTCTCTGCAGTTGTTGATTTTATAGACCTCTTATATTCTTTTTCTTCTGCATAATCATTTCATATAGCCTTTATTCCCTTGCAGCACATTTTTATATGGGGTCAATATGCTATGCATCTCTGCCTCTGTGTGGACAAACTAAAAAGGAACAGGCTTGCTTTGTAGAGAGTGTTTTAAAACATGTCTTTGCTGACAGGGCAGATTAGCTGTACTGCAAAGTGCACATACCTGACACCCCTGCCACGCTGGCAGGGTCTTGTGTGGCACAGTCTGACTTGTGCAGCTCTCAGCTATCCCAGAAAACAAGCTTCTATGTGAAGGGGTGTCCTGAGAGGGTATCTCCCAGGAAGTTACTGGCCAACTAACTCCAAAACTCTGAATGCTTTCATTGTGTCAGAAGATGTGTAGTATTCAGACACTCTACTGCATGCAAGATGAAGTTATCGCAGTGCTAAAGGAATTTGTATTATACCATGCTTTATTTTGTTGTAGCTAGGCTGCTACAAGCTCAGATATTTCAAATTTTGGCTAAGTAAGGCTGGCCTCAGTCAATCCTTAGTCTTGCTTTTCCTAGGCTTCTGTCAGGGCTGCTCTTCCGAAATATTAGAGTTGACGTGGCTTCTATGAAATTAAACAGCATCCTGGCCATATCAAAGTCCCATGCAGGGTGTGCCTGATAGTTCCTCAAAAGAAAGCATGCAGGAGCCTTGTGAATTTTCAGGAAGAAAAAGCTCATAATTGCCTTCTATCCTGCTCTTAAGTGTTAGACAGTTTTGATAGAATTACTGAATTTCATCCTATAGATTTTATCAAATCAACAATTGACAAAGTGATTTTGGTAATTAAAAAATAATCCCCCTGAAACACTTTAGCTGTACAGATGCAAAGTGCTACATAAATCTGATATTAACTCTTTATGAAACACTACCTAATTTTTAATTTCTGTGTGTAGGTCCACTTGGGTAAGTTGAAGTAATTTGTTATGATAACAGGCATGTTAGAAGCTGACAAAGGCTCAAATATTGGTTGTTTCATGGGGGCAGAGTAACTTCTGTGTGAGTTGGGAGTAAAAACCCCCAGGGCTGGTTTGATAAGCCTTTTTCACTTTGTCTAGACTCTGTTTACAGATCCGTCCCAAGTGGCTTACGTCCAACAGGATGCTACCACCCAGCAGGTAAGGAAGAGATATTATTCATCTCGGGCCAAAAACTATGAGGGAACAGTTAGGGAAGGTAAAGGGACATTGTTGTGATGCGAGAGGGCAGTGAGCTGTCTCTGAAGTTGTCCAGTGACAATCTTAGTCTTGCGCTGTCACCCTGATCAAGACCAAAAAGCCACTATTACCATGACCAGCTTGGGCATGAATGACAATAAAAGTTAAGAATGATTTTGGGTTTGTTCTCTTTAGTTCATATTCAACAAGAATTCTTATTTACTGCCCCAGATAGCATGAAGAATCTTTCCACAGTGTCCCTGCAGCACATGTGGCTGATGTCATCTGAATGTGCCATTTAGGAAAGGCTGGTTTTGCAGTTGTCTGCATACAGGTTCTGATCCAAATGCCTTTAAATCCACAAAGGCTCTCAAGGGATAGAAAAATTGGATTAAATTCTAGGCTTTCTAGAAATCTCACAGGAAATTAAGTGCAAAACCTGAAGAAGTTCAGTGACTGGCTCCCTTATCAGGTATGCTGGGCTTGCCAGTGTGAGCTGGGCTGGGAAGAGAATAAAACCGCAGCCTGTGTTTATAAAGTTATGATGATTTATTCTTATTCTTTTTGCATCCATCATGGATGGGGAAGTTTTGTTGTTAACTCTCACTTGTATCAATGGGGACTTCACTGTGGTAATCAGCTGTAGAAAGGTGCTTTCAGATCTCTCTAGTTGGAATTCTCTGCTTGTCATAGACTTAAAATCATTACTGCTTGGTGGGTCTTTAAAGACGTGTGAATGGATATGTTAGATCCAAATCATCACCAAAGCCATCATTAAAATGTGTGTTTATTGACAGTCTTGGGGCAGAGTGAGGTATTGAATGTGCCCTGAAAACAAAATTTCTTGTTAAAAGATCTTCTCAATGGTTGAGGCACAGACGGGAAGCAATGACTGACACAATAAAGGCGTTGCCTGTCTTCTCATTCTCTAAAATGTTGTTCTGGAATTTTTTGCTCCATCAATTTCCTTGCATTAAGAAGCCAAAAATTCCTATTTAATTGTCTTAAAGCTCATTTAACAAATATATGATTAATTAAAAATAGAGATTACATGTCTGCAGTGCAGATGGCAGTGACAATAGAGGTCATCTGCTGTTATTATCCCAGAAGCACTTGTCTGTGTGTCCTTGGCCTGTCCTCCATTCCAACACTGTCTGAGAGCAGTCCTAACACTAAGTTTTTGGTGAGGGGTTAATCCCTCACAGCAACTCCTGCCTTTGCAGATGTTTTTACCTCAGCATTTCATGAGGGACATCCCTGACCTGACAACTAATGATGAAATAATTAAAGCTCCTCTTGTCTTTCAGAAGAAACTCTATTGTAGGAAGAAAGTGAGAGGTTTTATAAAAATAATGCCCATAATCCATGCTGTGCCTGAAATGGAAGTGCAAGTAAGGGTATGTTTGGTGTGATTATTAGTAGGCAATGCTAATAGTGGGTACAAGCCTGTGATCCAAGTAGATCCAAGCCTGTGTGGCCCTCTCTTTGCTGGCACAATGGAGGAATAATGATGCCTCTTCTTGCCACTTGCCATCAGAAATGTCAGTTTCTGAAATGTCAACCACTAGACTGTTATGGTGGTTTCCTCCTCACTGTCACATCATTCCCTGAGGTCTTTTTGCTGTTGTTTTTCAGGAGTTTCATAAATTATTCTTAATACCTCTTAAAACAAAGCAACTAGTTTGGAGTTCGAAGACCAAGTGCTTACATTATTGGTTTTGTTGTCTGCTCCCTCACTACTGGCCCAATTCACTGTTCTCAGTTTTATCTGGTATTTATTAAGCACTCTGCAGAGAGGCAAGAGCTTGGATTTTAGCATAAAAGCTGCATAACAGTTAGAGACAAAGTAAAGTAGAAGCCACATGATGTCAACTATAGAGAAGGATGAAAAATCACACGGAATAATGGTGCAATAGATAAGCAGGAAACAAAGGGCAGGAAAGGTGATTCTTAGGGTCTTAGTTGTGCTTTGTTTTATTGATGAATGGATGAGAACAGCGTGATAATATGCATTAATTTGGTCGTTACTGCACAAAAAAATGAGTATGTAAACAAAAATGTAGTGTGACCAAATGTAAAGAAAAATAATTGTTGGGATCCTCTTGTTCAAGAGCTTGATCTTCTGAGGTCAATACACCATCTTGTTTTTTTAATGAATCCTGGATCATAGAATCACAGAATGATTTGGATTGGAAGGGACCTTAAAGCTTACTTAGTTCCAGCCCCTCAACCATAGGCAAGGTTTGCTTGAGAAAAAGATAGTCATAGAAAGAGGAAATGTTTCTTAGTCCTTCTTTATCTTTTCCCTTGAAAGTGAAAGTAAATTTGGGCATAGAAGAAAAGAGACCCAAAATCACTGGTTTTACCAAGAGCTAAAGAGCTCCTAACATCTGTTTTTAGTGCAGTTTGAACCCAGGCTGGGTAGGATCTTAATTTAAAGCCTTAATTTAAAAATGTGTGATAGGTAATTCAGAATTTGTGAAGTCTATAGATTTGAAGCCTTTCCCTTTGTCCCAGGAGCTGCAGGTTCTGTCCCAGCCCATCATCCCTACCTGAACCCCAAAAATCTTGGGAATGCTGCAGTTTTTGAGCGAGTGCAGGGCTCAAGGGAGCTGTGCATGCTGGGCTCTGCCCATATGTTAAGTGACTGATGGAAATGCCACAGTGCTAAAATGAGTGCCTGTGATTTTAGGTAACGGTGCTCTTGCCTGCTGCTGCTCAGAGCATGAATCCCACCAACCTGTCCGTGCTCGGCAGTGTTGCCGACCCCCCCCAGCCAGTGGCTCTGGAGCAGGGGCCACAAGCAGATAGAGTAAGTTGCCAGGCACCCTTTCCTTTTCCATCTACAAGTGCGCTGATTCCATTGCTCCATTGTCTCCAGGGATGAAATGTGTCTGAGTGATTTGGGAGGAGATGGGAGAAAGCTGTAGTGCAGATTTGTATTGTCTTCCATAGTCTCACCACGGAATATATAGGGGTTGAGGAGAGATCATGTGTTTAATATACGGAGAAACCTGTTTTACAGATGGTTCTGTCTTGAGCAACCACCTTAAGATTCTTTCAGTGCTGAAAAGTGAAGTTAACAGAAGGTGTAGTGCTGACTGTCACAGCAACATCCACTGGGTTTCCTTGACAGTGTTTTCAGGCAGCTCTGCTGGGTGTAATATTTCTTGTTCCCTACCTGAGAAACCTGTGAGGATGATGGAATATGCACCACACTTCAATTGTTGTGGGTTTTTTTAAGGAAAGAAAGGGCTAACCTTGAAAATTAGTGGAAGAATGCAATGCCCTCAACTGTCCTTCATGTCCCATAGTTTATATCTAGTTTCCATGTTACCTCACCCCTTTTTAACCTCTGCCTTTGTACTTGGGGGATTGGTTTGGTTGGATTGTAAAGAAAAGATCATGTGCCAAAGTCCAGGATTGTCTCACTTGTAGAAAAAAAATTAAAATACAGCTTTAGGCTCCAGGTAATATCCACAGAGCCTGGACTTAGTTTCAAACCTTCTGCAAGGGTCCAGAACTTCCTCTGATTTCAGTTTCTTCTGAGAACTGAAACTCCTTGGCAGGGTGGAGCCAGGGAGTAATACAGGTATCCTGAGTGAAGCCCTCAGCAGCAGTGAGAGATGCAAAACATCCCTTGGCAGTCATTTATCACCTTCTCTTGTCCTCCTCTCCATTATCAGAAGCAGCAGGAAGGGTAGTTTTGCAAGGACGTCCATTGCTCGAATTGTAGTTTTCTTCATGAATCAGCTTGAATTGTTTGTGAATTCTTTCCTCAGGCATCATTACCGGTGCATAACCAGGTGTTACCTCCAATGGAGGCTGTGGATGGTTCTGACCCTTTAGCACCTCTGCAGAATCAAATGGAAAGGATAGAAACAAAAGAGGAAGATGATGAGGATGAAGATGAGGATGAAGATGGGGAAGACACTGACATGGATGAATGGGATCCAGATCCACCTCGACCCTTTGATCCCAATGATTTGTGTAAGCATGCACAGTAATATGAAGTGTATTACCTGCCCTCTCCTTTTTTTTCCCCTCTCCATCAGCCTTTTAGTAAATAGAGATAAAGACCATTCCGATTTTAGCAGTATTGAGTAAATGCAAGTCTTTATTCCCAGAAATGTGAATTCAAAGTGCAATGCTTTACCAAAAAGACAAAAATTCTGTATTTAGTGAAGTCTCTGAGCTGCTTTGTTCTTACTTTGCTGGACACTGCCATTTAAAAATGTAGACAGACTTGGCATAAGTTCCCACAGCTGAGCCAAAGATGTTTTGAGAGAGGTAAGGCTGCCTCTGAGACAGTGTGTGAATGTCTGCCTGAAAGTCACGTCCTCTCTGCCTTTGTGTTGCAGGGTGTGAAGAGTGTAATAACGCACATCCCTCTGTGTGTCCAAAACACGGACCTTTGCATCCCATCCCAAACCGACCTGTGCTGACCAGGGCGAGGGCCAGCCTTCCCCTGGTGCTCTATATAGACAGGTTTTTGGGAGGTGTGTTCTCCAAAAGGCGTATCCCAAAGCGTACACAGTTTGGGCCTGTGGAAGGACCCCTGGTCAGACAGACTGAGCTCAAAGACTGCTATATCCATTTGAAGGTAAGGGTGAGAAAAGGGAGGATCGGTTTGTGCCTAAGCTTTGATATTCATGAATTTGTCACTCTACCTTGATCATTTCACTAGAGATATTTTGTTACCTCCATCTCTGAATGGAGAACTAAGAAACACCCAGATTGCTTTGGCTTCTAATCTGCTCTGTTACTCAGGGAGACACACTAATCCTGGTGAATGTTCTGGCATTATGGTGTTGGGATATATAGGGTGCATAATGTAAGACTGTGAATCACTCTCAGATAAGCTGAAAATGCATCTGGACATAAAAATAGCAGCCCCATCTGAGGATGTTCTGCAGCCATTCTTTTGTGTTATGCTGTAAACTCAGTTCAAAATATTTTTTTTAACCTTTCTGTTCATAAAATGTAGGGGAGAGGAAATATTTTTATTCCCTTCCTCTTGCCAAGTAATTGGCATAGGGGTAAAATGGATTTGAGTGACTTTTATCCATTTACTTACTGGTTTCACTATAAAAAATTGGTCCTTTATTTGTTGGAGTTAAGATCCACAGTCTTAGGAGGGCTCTGATGGTCAGTGTCTGACAAGTAAGTTGTGACCATAGGCAGATTCAGCAGCCCAAGAGAAGTTCAGCTAAAGAAGTTCTGCTTTCTGCTTGAGGCAATGTCTTGAGTCAAGAAATGAAAGGAAAAGTGGGTCTGCCAGTTAGAAACTTCTGACTGATGTTTCTGTAGCCTACTAAAGCTACAGCTGCTTGTGTGTCATTTGATATAGGCATAAGTGAATACTGTGCCTGACCCCTTTAATGAATGATTCTTGTCCCTGAAAGCCTTGGAAGGATCCATTGTGCCTCCTTAGTTAAATCTTTACTCGTTGCTAAATATTTTTCTGCCTGTTTCTGGATCCATGTTAGTAGAGAGAGAAAATTAGCTAGGCCTTCATTGCTTCCCTAATGTAACAGTTGCGTGGGCACAGTACTTTTCTTAGTAACTCAAATTCTTTTGAATGTGCTGCCAGGCAGTTACAGTCATGTGTAATTGGATTTTGCTACAGGTTTCTCTTGATAAGGGTGACAGAAAAGACAGAGACTTGCAAGAGGACCTGTGGTTTGAACTTTCCAGCGAGGCTCTGTGTAACTGGATGATGTTTGTGCGTCCAGCTCAAAACCACCTGGAGCAGAACCTGGTGGCCTATCAGTATGGCCACCACATTTATTATACGACCATTAAAAATGTGGAGCCCAAGCAGGAACTCAAGGTATGGCATTGCTTCTGTGTCAGGACTCTTTTTTTTCTACTGATTAAATAGTACCTTAAAAGTTGCTGCCTAGTGCCAGAAACTACTGCTTTGAATAGTTTAAGGGCTTTTTTTCTCTGATGGCCTGAAATGAATGTTACTGAAGTCAGTAAATAGTCATCAACACAGGTATTTTAATGAGCTTTGGCTTATGAAGAAGTTTAAAATAAAACTATGTAAATTATTTGTCTCTCCCTGTCATGCTTTATACGGTGTATATTTTGCTGGTACAATCTAATTTTTATTGCAGCATTCTTTCTAAATTCTGGATGCCCTTCCCAGTTAGCCATGTGTGTTCCTGACTTGTTTGTTTTCTGCTGCCTTAAGTGAATATAGTCTCTCTCTTTACCTGGCTTTCCTGGAGCTGTTGAAACTTTGCATGTGAAAAATGATAAAGGATATTGTGACTTCCCTGTGATTTGCTTTTTTGTTCCCTCTAAAAATGTATTGATTACGTTGAGCTCAAAGCATGGCTGGCTGAGATGGCCTTAATTTTCAACATTTTTTGGTGCACTGGGGGTATATCAGGAAATTTTGTTGTCTTTCAAATCTCCTCTCGCATGTAGATTTCAACAATTGGTCTAGAAAAACAATTGTTTAGTAAGCGTACTTACTAAATCAGGATAAAAGCCTACTTATACCCTTTAAGAGTAGGACTGTCTGAAATCAGTCCTTAATTTTTTTAAGCTGAATTACTAGAAATCTTACTAATCCATTTGAAGTGTAACCAAACATCATTTTCTCAACAATTTTTAAAACAATTTGAAATCAGACTTTACATCTGTACAGGCCTCCCTATGGGAGCAGTATTTTTCTTACTTTATGTGTAAGTAGTGTCTTTTGAGGTAAAATGGTTTGCTAATTGCAAGGCTTGGTAACGTAATTTCCTCCCCAAATGGATGTAGGGCATTCATGCAAATTTTGTCCAGAGATTGAACTAGGAGGATCAGGGAGCTGAAGCTGGAAAGTTCGGATTTGCCTGCCAGGTGTGTAGTCTGGGAGCTCCAGGCTGTCCAGCTGGTGAGATTCCTGCAGAGTATCACACCTGCTAGGAGAGTCCTTGAAATCCCACTCACCACTGCCTGTGGCCCACTGCAAGTTCAAACTTGATCGAATTTTGCATTCAGAAAATCTGTTGATTCCTTCTTTGAGAAATCTCTTCTAAAATCCACTCTTTCTCATCAAACAGATGAAATCATGGAAGAATTCTCAGCTAAATGTGAGCATCTGCTTTTAGACTTTAATATAAACTTTGTCTTCCTGCCTTTTATCTTGGCTGAAGGCTTGAATTTCCTGTGTGACAAAAGTGGGTCCATCATGCCGACACCTGGCAGATCTTTGTTTTGGGAAGCAAGACCATATTGCTCCAATCCTTCAGAAGTTCAGAAACATTTTAAATGAGTTTATGTGGATGGTGCTGCCTATTGTCTATGTAAGGAGAGCAGGAAAGAAATGAGAAATCCCTCGAATTAATAACATTTCCATTCCTCTTGGTACAAGTATCAGTACTCTGGTGACATCCTTCCTTTAGAGTCATGCAGTTGGGTTTGAATAGATTAATCTTATTTCCTTTAGAGCTACTGGTAGCCATGTGCAAGATTAACATTCATGTTAGGAAGCTGGACCTTAAAATTAAATGGATATCCTTCCTGAGCAAAGCTCTTTCCTTCCTCAGTGGGGGCACATTGATCTTACCAGACTTTATTACTGAGGATGAAAGGAGCAGTAAGAGTTGGTGGTTGAGGCAAGAGAAGTAAATATATTGCTTAAAACCCATCTCCAAATAAGTCTCCTTTAGTTTTGGCTCCACCTAAGTGTCCTGTTACCTTGTGCTCCTGCTGCAGGTGTGGTATGCTGCCTCCTACGCCGAGTTTGTGAACCAGAAGATCCATGACATAACTGAGGAGGAAAGGAAGGGTAACTTGGAATATTACGCTTTCAGTGTGGTGGTGGTTGCAGGTTGCACTTTTTATTTTCAAGTATATGGCCTGCATAGTGCTCCCCAGATTTCTGCTAGGTTGGGAAAAGTTAAACCAGATCTAGATTGTTACTGGAGCTTATTTCCAGTAACTCTTCTCATGAGAATGTCACATTAATTTAACCCTTTGCCTCAGTTTCTGGGAAGCATTATATTGCTGCGGGAAGAGGTATGTTTCTGTACCCAGTGCCTACTGTGTGTCATAAACTGAGGTGTGACTGCTTTAGATTTAGAAATTTCCCTTGACCTCCCTTAACTTATGCCAGAGGCACAATCCTGTAGGTGCTCTTCCATACAAGGGTGAATTTCAGAATCCCCCTGAATTTCTAACAGTGTTGATAATTCATGGGAATTGTCCCCAGTGATCTTTCTGTGTCTCTGTGATGAGCTATGGTCATGGCATAGTGCAGAGGGGATAAAAGCAAAGACCAGTGGAGCAGGGCTGGGTATTCTGCAGCCTGTCTAACCTTCAGGGGAGAAATACAGCCCACAGAGGACAGAGAGGCTGGGGGCAAAAAAATGAGGTGTTTAATTGGTAGTGACTGAAATGGTGTTACTGACATTTCCAATAGTACTCAGGGAGCAGGAAAAGAACTGGCCATGTTACGAGTGCAATCGGCGTTTCACGAGCTCGGAGCAGCTCCAGCAGCACCTCAATTCCCATGACGAGAAGCTGGACTTCTTCAGCAGGTACTGACAGCCTTAGCTTCGCTTGTGGATCCCTGTGGTGATCCAAACATACAGAAAGGAAGGGCTTTGTCCTACAAAACTTAGTGACCAGCTCAGGAGAGATCAGCTCAGCACCAGAAGGAAAAATCTTGGCAGCAGGAGGCTGACTGGTATAAGAGACTCTGTGAAAGAAGTAGCTTGAGGGAAATAAATACTCTGTTGAAACTGGTGAGGTTTTTTTGTTTTGCCTTTTTTTTTTTTTTTTTTTTGGCCAATGACTTAAAAAAACTTGTAATGTTTCAGTATCACAATACTGAAATACTGATGATTCTCAGAGATATGGAAGTACAGAGCTTGGGAAAGAAGGCTTCTAGTGCCTTATCAGCCTGGCAAGATAGTTTATACTGACCTATTAAAAACTGAATCTACAAACACCTATCACAGAGCAGAAGACATTGGTGCCTTCTTTCTCCTGAAATGTAGCAAGTGACTCTGGTTTGTTTTGCTTTCTTGACACAAAATTGTTCCCTTCTGTTTAGTGCCTGGCATCAATGACTGAGCACTTTTTGGGGAGGGATGTTATGGCTTCAGATTTTAAATGGGTTTCCTTGTGCACTTGTTCCATCATGCTGAAAATGCTCCCAGCATACCATAAACTGGGGTGTTGGAAGTGGGAGAGTTGCCATGACAGAGGCCTGGATAGAAGCCAGTAGTCCTCTTGATCTCATGATTACTGATAGAAATTTTAATGTGTTCTGGACTTTGGTTTCTCATAAAGGACAAAATAAATAGACACTAGCCAGAAACCCATTGTTTTTGCTGCCAGAATTTCTTCAGGTTTTATTATTTACTGCAGGCTATTGTTGCTGAGTTGAATGTGTGAGTAGTGATGCTGAGTAAGGAAGCATAAAATCAGTGGAGAATCCAAATCCATCTTTTTTGTATCTAACCTGGAGCACTCTCTGTTCTGCAGAGCCAGAGGCCGAGGTCGTGGGCGAGGAAAGAGGCGGTTTGGACCAGGCAGACGCCCCGGGCGCCCTCCCAAATTCATGCGCATGGAAGTAACCAGTGAAAATGGTGAAAAGTGTGAAGAAGGGACACAGGTATATTTTTGGAGATGGAGGGGAAAAAAGTAGCACATGGAATTTAAATTCTTGACTAAAAGAATTTGGGGCATCAGTGCAAACTGAAGTTGTGCTTTGGACTTACACATAAGTAATTCTTGGTTTCTAGTTGGAATTCTCTGCCTGGAGAGCATACTACTTCCCTTCTATAAAGCCTGTAAAATCACTTGGATTTCTGCAGCAAGTTTCACTCCAGAGCACTTAGCAGTGAAGTGGGTTATTGTGGCAGTTCAGCAGCATCACAGAAGTAAATTAGACAGTAAAACTGTAATGGGAATTTAGGTTCCTATTTGTCCTTTCTGGAATGTGAGGTCAGCCTGCTCTTACTGCTGTTGCTGGTGGAATTAAATCAGTTTGAGATACGATTCTCTGTGATGTTTTAATATTAACGGAAGGGCCTCTTGTAGGTAGGCTTACTGCAAAACGTTCTTTTTCTTGTGGCTGTTGGTTATATTCTGCAGGGATGTAACATGACGCATTTAAGTAAAAAGCTAAATTCTCTGATGCTGACCATGCTTAGGTTACCACTAAGTCCTTTTATAGCAGTGACAGAAGGGATCAGTGCTATGTTTTATGACTTAGTAGAAAGCTGATATCTGGAGTGGTAATTTTCCTCTGGCAGCTCACTGTGTCGTGGCTCTATGCTGACTCAGAGGGAGGAATTTATACTCTGCCTGTGAATTCCTGCTACAGTGGCCTAAATGCTGCATTAGGTGCAGGCAGTTGTGAGCTCACCCTCTCTGCAGGCTGACATGATACACGGCAGCCTCATTTAGACAAATAAACCTAATGCTGGGCCCCAGACTCTGGGGAGATGGTACTTGCTGGGTGCAGTCCACTGTAGGAGTGGCCTCTGGACTGGAGGTGGCTTGTGTCCTGCCAGCTTGGAGCATGGCTCAGGGCTGACTTATGTGTGGCTGTGCAGTGAGACAGGGTGATGTCCTCCATTGGAGGTCTGCACCTCACTAAAGCTGGGCATGAGTTCTGCCTGGGAACTGGAGAGTCAGGATGCTGAGACCACAGCTGAGAGTCAGCAAGGTGGAAACTTGCCACCTAGACCTGGGCTGGTGTATATTGTTTGCTAAGGATCTCTCTCTAGTAAGCACTCATAGTCTGTAAAGGCCTCATTCCTTGGTTTTCTTTTCCCACACCCGCTTTTGTGCTTTGACAGCACCAGTCTTCAGCTGACGTAATTCAGGATTAATTATGGTGCTCTGTTTCGTAACTTGTGCTTTTAAGTTTCTTCAGTTGCATTACGTGGTGTCAAATAAGGATCTATGTGTGTTTTTTCGTGTAATACAAGGTGATTCCATCCCAGAGGAGTTACTGGAACTTACAGGGAAAGAATGTAGATTTTTGGCATGTGCTTCCTTTTCAAAATAGCCTCCCTTTTATGCTAATGCAAAAAGGGGATGGAAAAACAGCTTTGTGTGATACATGGAAGTGATGTGTGCAGAGCTGGAAACTGGATAAAAACACCACATAGTGCCCAGTGTGATTACCTCGTTTGTCACTCTCCAGTTCAGCACTCCAGATAGTTTGTTAGAAAGAAGACACTGCAAAATGACACAGTAATGTTTCAAAGTGACAACAGTTTCCACAAGACAGAAATTCTCTCCTTTCCCAGGCCTGCACTTGTCACTTTGGATAAAGCAGAAATAGTCCCGAGTGCATAAGAGCCTTCTTGGCTATTAACAGCTGGATAATGCTGATTTTCTGTGTCTGGTCAGACAAACGGATGGCCCACAGAGAGTCACCCACCTGCAGCACAACCCAACTGGTGCTCTGGGTGATGCCCACAGGTGAAGGTGGTGTGCTGAAAACAGCAGTAGATACAGTAGGAAAATTATAGGGAGTTAGTGTAGACACTACACTACACTGTTTTGTTTATAGCTTGTGATTAAATATGTAGAAATCTTGTTGTCTGCTGAGTATTTTCAAAGTGTTTTTCAGTGGGTGGGGGGAATAATCACTGGTTGTATGATTTGCGATTTCAGGACTTGCTGCATTTTTCCAGCAAGGGGCACTTTGATGAGGCCAGACAAGCCCCACTGAACGGGCTGGAGCAGCAGGAACAGACTCCGGTGCCACCAGAGCCACAGACAGCACTGGAGCAGCAGGAGAACCACATGCTCCATGTGCAGCCGCAGCATGAGGGGAGCACGGTGCCCACGCAGAGCACCATGACAGCAGATGACATGAGGCGAGCAAAGCGCATCAGGGTAAGCACAGAGGATGGGGGATCACATCCACTGTAATCCAGGGAATGCCAGACCTGCCTGCCAGGGCCAGCTGGTCCTCCTTTCAATGTTGTATCCATTTCCAAATCCCAAATAAAGCATCTTATTCCTAGCAGTTTTCCTTGCATTGAGAAGAGGACAAATGTCACATAAAGGACCGGTATCTCATAGGTGCTAGTGAGAACCGGTCGGGAGCTGGAGCTAATTGAAGTCCATCACAGTAATTCTTGCATGGAAACACAGTCCATCCAAGCTGGCAAGCAGGGGTGCTTCAAACAGCCAGCAGAATCATGGTGCTGTGGTACAGACTAACAACTTGCTCACAGCACCATCTGTGTCTCTCAGAACTCTTGCAAATAGTTGCCAAAGAGGAACTACAACCTCAGTTTAGATCCACTTAGATGATGATGATGATATTTAGTGATAAAATCCTTTTTGGGGTAGAAAACCCTGCCTTTGAGAGCAAAACCTGTGCTAACAGCTTTGTGTACCAATAGCAAACACTTGGCGCCTGAGCTCTGTGTCAACTGGGTGAGCTTTTTTTCTCTACCATGTGTGGGAGAGAAATGATTCAAGCAAATAATCCTTGAAGCTTTGTAACTGGGTGATCAGTTTATTTAGCTTAAAATCTTATCCTTTTTCTTCCATGTGTTGACTTTGGATTAAGGAAAGTAACAGCTGCAATGGGGGTAAGGGTTCATTTTTTGGGGTTGAGGAAGGATTAGAAAAGAGTTGAGTAACTGTTCTGTATAGGAAGATGTTGAGCCAAGTTTGGCTTGCAGTTTACAGCAATGCATATGCAAGACCAGTGGTGGCATTACCCCAAAAATGCAGTGGCATGTCTTGAAGGAAGAGTTTGGCTTGGGCACATTAAGACTGCACAGTTTTTAACCATACAAAATGCTTGCAGTCTTTGAATGACAAGTTTCTACCAGTGATTTCATTTTCATATGTTTAAAAGCTTGGGGGATTTTTACTGAGTGTATTGAAGGGTGTATAATAGAGTACAGAGAGAGATGCTGAAGTTTTGACAGAACATGGGGATGTACTGCTTACCATGTGCTACAGCTTCCTAAGTAAGAAGAGAAAGTGTTGGCCATTTCCCTGAACTTCTGAACCCAAGATGTGAAGTTAGGATTCTCTGAAATAATGAATGTAGGAAGAAAGGGACAGAAATTCTGAAGTTACTTCTTTGTCTTGTGACTTAGCTTTTGTTCTCTGTAAATCCATCACGAATGGATGACAGCTCAGAGGAGTGCAGTGGTGGTTTAGTGACATGCTTGTACCTCAAGTCTTCCTAACTTTCCCCTGTATGTGGCAGCTCATGTTCAGCTGAGTCCTGGAGATGTTTCAAGCCAGGAGCACTGGCAGATTGGCAGATGGATGGTTGCACAGACCTTTCCATATTGCATCAGACTGTGAGCAATGAGCACTTGAGATAAGACTAAACCAGCAAGCATCATTCTTTAAGCACTGAAAAATCACCCTCTGAACACTCACTCAACTCAGCTATTCACAGCACCTGCCTACAATAACATGCACTTCATAATAAAAGCAAGCAAACATTTGGTTTTTAGATATGTAGTACATTATTCATTTCCAAAGAACAGGTAGAAAGTCCTGACTCCTGGTTATGATTCTGAAACCTGTGGCACTCTAATTCTTCCTTATTACTTAGATAGGATTTAATTTTCAAAACCAGTCTTTCCTTGTGAATTGCTTCAGCTTTTCTAAGGCTTAAGATAGTGGTGCTCTAAGACTGTTTTCATGCAAGCTGGAAGCACTGATCTGTCCTGCCCCAGGGTTCAAGTCCTGATAGGACCAGTTCCTTTTTCAGCCTCTGCTTTAGAGCCTGTGGGTTTTCCTTGGAGATCAGACCTTAACTATGGCAGTTGTGTCCCTAGTATTGAAAAGAGATACATCCACCCTTCAAGAACTCTTGTAGAAAATTAGAGGAACATTGTGGTCCACAGCCAAAATGAGTATTTGTTTTTAGTTCAGTTCTGGGCAGTATGTAGGATGTCTATGTGCTAATGCCAGAAACACGAGGGAGAGGGATAGGAATTGGAATATGATTTGGAAAGCACAGTCCCTTCCTTCATGATGAAAGAAGTGCAACTGGTTGTGTAACAAGGAGCACAGCCAGTAAAATGAGGTTAGAAAAAGTCCCTTCTCCTTAACTTTTTCACTCTCCTAATCCCTACCCTTTTGTCATCCTGTCCTAATTATTCCCTTCTGCTAAAAGCATTCTGTTCTCAATGTGGTTCTGCCATGCACATTGCATCCTTGTTAATCAGCCCAGGCAAAACAGGAAAGGTCACAAAACACCTTCAGGATTATCTGTGGTTTTTATCTTTGCCCTTCAACTCTCTTTGGGCAGTTACTAACTACAGAGTAATTTCTCTGTAGTGTTTCCCGAGGCAAAAACCTCAAAGCAATAAACTCTAGTTGGAAGAGCCCTTGTAGTCACCTGCAGAAGTCAAGGCTTCTGTTTTCAAGTCCATTGCATAACATAAGTATTTTTCTCTCTCTCAATGCTGCCTGCTCAGCTGGAGCTGCAGGTAGGTTTGGATTTTTGTCTCATTGGGTTTTTGCTGTATCTAATCCAGGGGTACGTATCAACATCACCTTCCATGTTGTTTTGTCCAACTCCTATTTAGCGTTTCCTGATTGACCCTGTGCCATAAATTGTCACATTTGTTCTTTAGGTAACCAGTGTCCAGGACTAAGTGTTATCTGAATAACAATTTACAGTCTTCTACTTCTTTTCATACCAGTTCTTTGTAAATTTAAGGTGGATTTTATAGGAGTAAATTGCCTGGATGAAGAGCTGTAATATCAGTCTTAAAGTATTGGAGGATTTCTTTGAGCAATTGTTTGTGCTGGATCAATGCTACAACTTAATGAGACAACACTTACTTCTTTTGTTCTGATTTTATAGTTGATAGATTACCGAGGTAAAGAGCAGTAAAACATTTCACCTTCTGTAGCCCTTGAGATAACAACAGGGCTATCTTGAATCTGGCCTGCTGTATTAGCAGTCACCTCCCTGCTAAGGTACCAGTGATCAAAACTCAATAGTGTAGTTCAGTGCTTGAAATACATCTTTTCAGCTGTGTTTTGTTAGCATATCCCTGTGGTTAAGGGGGAAATTATATCCTTTGGGCTCCAAGCAGCACATCAGTTTTTGCACAGCACGTGGCTGTCTTTCTAATTCCGAGTGTGATTTACAGCAGATCCCTGTGTTTCCCATTGTCTCCACTTGTAAAATGGAGAATGGTGATGATGACAGCTCCTGGGAAGCTGTATTTGGAGCTCCTGTATGAAACTGGTTGTGATTTTTTTTTTGTAGCAAGACATTTGCTCTCCTCTTCTTTCCTGGAAGGAAAGTCTAGGTTTCCCTCTGCAGTTCAGATGGTGCAAAGGATTTTTCAGGTTCACAAATTTAATCCTTAGCGCAGCATTTCACAGTATTCCCAAGCTGTTCCCTCATTCCATAAGAAGAGCTTCTAACTTTACGTATTTAGTGTCAGCTGTTGGCATGCACTTAAGGGACACAGCAAATGTCAGCTGCCACATTCTTACAAGAAAAGGAGACAGGAAACCAGGGAAATTTGTTTGCAGAAGTCTCAAATGTGTCTCCTGGAGAAGTGGATCATATGGAACACATGTGAGCAGAAATAGCAGCAATATTCTAGTGGAATCGAAGTGGTTTGGTTTGGGAGGGACCTTAAAACTCATCCAGTTCCACCCCCCTGCCATGGGCAGGGACACTTTCCAAGAGCCCGAGTTGTTCCAAGCCCCATGCAGCCTGGCCTTGAACATTTCTAGGGATGGGGCAGCTGCAGCTTCTCTGGGCAACCTATGACAGGGTCTTACCACCCTCACAGCTGAGAATGTCTTCCTAATATGCAACCTAAACTTATGCTCTTCCACATTATTTCTGTAACTGTCTGGATATAGACTCTGTGTGTAACATGTGAAAAGGTAAGACATCAATCAGTAACAGTTTATAGAAGTATTTGAGGGAAGAGTGGATATTGCTTAGACTTACTTGCCAAAGAATGGAACATTGCAGTGTACTTTGAGTGCAGTATGGGTGACAATGTGCTGTGAGATTTCATAGGACTCAATTCCAGCTTTGCAACTATCCAACTTGAAAGTTCTCATATACAATATTGAAATGGAGGTGCAGGACACACTTCCCTCTTTCTACAGGCCATGCATCTAGCGGCATCTGTTCCTCCAGCAGACAGTGCTGGGTCAGGACTGGGATGGCTCTATAACATTTATCTGAAGGGTAAAGGGAGAAAAGGAAGACAAGAACGAAAAGGCAGAGTGAAGGCAAACACACACCAAAACAAAATAGGGGCTGAGAAGAGACTGTGCACAGTAGGAGAATTGCTCACAAGTTCTTACCTGCTGCTCATAAAGCTGCCACTCTGCCCTTGCTGTCATGTTTTGAAACCCCGTTCTTCTTTTTGGCAAGCGTAAAAAAGTTTAGACCAGCATCTCCTGAATTTATGTTCTACTAGAAGTTCTCCAGGCAATGCCAAACCACTGCTGCACATCTCTGTGGTGAGCTTTGATGCAGAAGGTGATCTTGTAAAGGGCTGTGGAATTTCATAAGCACTGCTCCTGAGGGAAACACAGGGTGCTGATTCACCATTCCTTTGTATGGTGGCTGAACTCATGACCTGATGCCCAATAATCAGCTGGAATTGCAGCTTTTCTCAGGTCCGGGTCTGTGCTTCAGAGAGGACTTAGTTTTATTTTACAGAAAAATGGCATGCTAAAGACAAGTCAGCTAAATCGGAAGAAAACAGGGATGGAGAGGAAACTCCTGCACTGTGTTCCACTAACTCAGGGTGTAGCTGCAGGTATGTCCCCTGACTTCTGCCTGTCACAGCCTCCCCTTTTGTAAATTGGAGGCAGCAAATGGTGGAAAATAATTTTTTGAAGTTCAGGTTCACTGATCATCCAGTATATTTAATCCTGAATATATCTGGATGTGGAATCTATATGTGGTAATGAAAGCTAATGGTATCTTTGATGTTTCTTTCAGAATGCAGCTCTGCAGCACCTGTTCATCCGGAAATCCTTCCGCCCATTCAAATGCCTGCAGTGCGGGAAGGCCTTCCGGGAGAAGGACAAGCTGGACCAGCACCTGCGGTTCCATGGGCGGGAAGGGAACTGCCCTTTGACCTGTGACATCTGCAACAAGGGCTTCATCAACAGCAGTGCTCTTGAGAGCCACATGAAGTTCCACATGGACCAGAAAACGTACTCCTGCATTTTCTGCCCCGAGTCCTTTGACCGCTTGGATCTGCTTAAGGATCACGTGGCCATCCATGTCAATGATGGCTATTTCACCTGCCCCACCTGCAAGAAACGCTTCCCAGATTTTATCCAGGTAAAATGCTGTACTGATTTGAAGTACTGCTTTGTGGGTCTCTCACAAGGCTGTGGGTTTCTCAGTGCTCTTCCTGTGTAACTGCACAGCAGTTCATTCTCACATGTTGCACTCTTTCTTTTCAATTTCTGACCTCAGTCAGAAATTGAAAAGAAAGAGTGACCAAGCACTGCTAGACATTGTTTTATGACTGAAGTGCTCTGTCCACTAAATCATCAGATGTGATGCTTCAATCTGGCATTAGAAAGCACTGTACTGCAGAAGGGTGGGTGCCTTATTCCCAAAAAATGTCTGAAGCAGAGGTCCTGACTACTATATCTCTGTGTCACAAAAAGGAATTGTCTTTTGCTGTACTCAGCTTGTACTTGAGCACAACTTGCCCTTTGTCATTAAATGAGTGGTTTTACATCTTTAATCCCTTGCCTGTTTTCTGTCAGGATAATTCATTTGAACAGCTTGCAGAAATGCCAGAACAGGTCAGGATACTCTGCTTCCTGACTTCCCCCCTGGGCATCAGCTGGGCACTTTATTCTCCTTCTCTGCACACTGCACCAGAGCAGTGAGTAATGCAGCTACTTTGCACTATGCTGAGCACTTGGACAAGGTCATTAGTAGAATTTAAAGATTCTATTTCCATGTCCAGTAAGAAAAAACTGAGATGGACCATGCACACATTCATTATCCTTCCTAGGGACAAAGCAATTGATGTGTCTTACTGAGCTGCCCAACTGCAATTGAAATGTAGAAATCCAGTTTAGATCAGTAATAGGAACTGATAGACTATCCACTAGGCTAAAGAAGAAAGGATTGGGGAAGGTGATTTACTAATATAATTCCATCCTGGCAGAAGTCCTTTATCTTCTACAATTGTTCAATAAGGAAGAATGTTGATGATTCAGAAATGCTGTACTGCAACCTAATTCCCTGTAAACTTTCCCATGCAAATAATTTAAAGTCCCATGGCTTTTCCCCAACTATTCAGTTCTATTTTTGACATTTAATAGATTTTTTTTCTCTTCTTGCTATGTGAATAATTAAGTTTAGTCACTACTGCCTACTGAAATACTTCGATGTGGAACAGGTAGAGATGCCAAGTTGTTCTGCGTATGATCAGTATTAGAAAATTGTAAGGATTTAATGAGAGATCAGATCCATTTCCTAAGTAGTGCTTGCATTTCAAATGTCAAACCTCATTATTGGGGGGAAGAAAAAAAACCCTCTAGATGTTTGAAGAGGTCAAGGATAGTCCCAGAGTATGGAGAAGTAATTGCCATTCAGGAATAGTGTCCAAATGCTCTTCTGATTAAGTTGTTGGTTTGGGGGTTTTTTGCCAGTTTGAATTGCAAGCTCATTGTGTCTGATTGAAATGAATTAGTCCCCATGTTTTGGTTTTTTATAAATGAAGGGTTGATAATGAACCTCAGATGAATGTGTTAACTCAAGGGTGATTCTGTGCAAATGGTACATTGTGGACTTTTGCTGCCCATTAAGTGCAACTGTGCAATAGGTGATGCCTTCAAGAATCAGTCCTGGGAAATCAAACCACCCATCCAGATGACTAATAAAGATGTTATGGCTTTATAGAAACTACTGCTGAAATACCAACTATTCCAATCAAATACTTTTTAAACCAAAGCAGATTAGACGACTCCAAAACTTTTTCCCTTTCTTTCATATTGTGAAGAGTTTCCTAGACCATTTTACTACTCACTTCTCTCTTGAATAAACTTTGTTTTTCTGTGATCTGCCATTTTAGGTCAAGAAACATGTGCGCAGTTTCCATTCTGAGAAGATTTACCAGTGTACAGAGTGTGACAAGGCTTTCTGCCGCCCCGACAAGCTGCGACTCCACATGCTGCGGCACTCGGACCGCAAAGACTTCCTGTGCTCCACCTGCGGCAAGCAGTTCAAGGTGAGGTGGCTCTTGGTTGTATCATTACTGGTACAAAAACCACCATTCCTTACCCTCCTTCGAGGAGATAAGCTCATGTTCTCAAAGGTCAAAGTAAACACACTAGCCTTGCTTGTGAGTTGCATGCACTGTTTGGTGTCCTGTGTGAGCTATGACATCCATTTCTGAAGGACAAAGGGGCAAGGTCACCTCAGCATCTTATTTCAAACAGATCTTATTCCCAATAATTTAATAGCAAAGGAACTTTCTATCTGCTCATTAAGAACTGGGACATAATACACCTCCATTGCCAGGTGTTTGGGTTACATTGCTTATATCAGTTCAGTTAAGAAGTTTCTTGCTGATGCCAGTGGCTTAATAATATTCCTGGCCAAGATGCCTGTGTCCATGGCATCCATCTTGTCAGCATGTGTCATCCAAATGCCTTTCCAAATCCCACTGGAACAGATAGAGCAGACTGTGAGCCAGGTAAACAGTGGCGGCAGCAGCCTGCTCCCTGTCACTGAGTTTGTTATGGGCCATGGAGGGTCTGGATACTTCTGGGTGAAATAACATTTTTCTCTCAGTATTTTTCTGAGAGGAAAGCTGGAGAGAGATCCCTGAACAACTCAAACTGTGGCTCTTACGCATAACAGGTAGTAGAGCAGTTTCTGTGATGTTGCTGACATTTTTCTCCCCAATTGCTCCTTCGCAGAGGAAGGACAAGCTGCGAGAGCACATGCAGAGGATGCACAACCCAGAGAGGGAGGCCAAGAAGGCTGATCGGATCAGCCGCTCCAAAACCTTCAAGCCCCGGATTGCATCGACTGACTATGAGAGCTTCATGTTCAAGTGCCGCCTCTGCATGATGGGCTTCCGCCGCAGGGGCATGTTGGTGAGTGCCTGGGTGCTCTTACAGCCTCTATACACTGTTCTGGTGAATAGGTAAGGAATAAAGATGGAATTCCAGTGTTGGAACACAAGGATCATGAAAGGGTTTGGGCTGGAAGAAACCTTAAAGTTCAGCTCGTTCCATCCCTCTGCCATGGGTAGGGATACTTTCCGCTAGACCAGGTTGCTCCAAGTCCCATCCAGTCTGATCTTATCCAGCCAGGATGCTGTGAAACAAGTTTTGGCAAATTTTGTAGCTGAGTTGAGGTGATACATCTTTTTTTAAACCTGTGTGTCTTACCTCTTCAGCAAATTTGCACATTTCACTGCCTGTGCTGTATGTCTGGTTGTCAGTACTGTATTTCAACACTAAGTAATGCTGACTGATGCGTACTGTATTTAACAGGACATGAGATGAAAATACTGCCGTGTTCTGCTTTACTGCCTCAGTTTTCCTGACTATCTTTCCTGTTATTTGTTTCTCCCCCTTCTTGTGGGCCTCTCCTGGCCATGTCTTGACACTGCCTTTGGGTAAAGGCTGTTCTGCAGCAACAGATTGTTTGCAAAGATTTCATGGGAGTTGTTAGCTGTGCAGAGGCCCTTTACACTACGTCACTCTCAGGTATCAGCTACAAGACAGTTCTGGCAAACTATTCTACCCTTTCCTATCTAATTTTGGTTAGGGAAACTGGAAGTGAGATCTAGTAAGACCACATTTACCTTCAGCAGTTAAATGTGAGGGCACAATAACCCTTGCAGCAGCAAATGCTTCCAGTGCTGCTGGCTTGCATCGTTCAGTTTTGGTTTGGCTGTTATCCATGTCTGGGAGAAGCACCAGTTGTTTGGCTTCCAGCTGTAATATGTTCTTGTTCTCTGTTTCTTTCTCCTAAGGTGAATCATTTATCAAAGAGACATCCAGACATGAAAATAGAAGAAGTGCCAGAGCTCACGTTGCCCATCATAAAACCAAACAGAGATTACTTCTGTCAATACTGCGATAAGGTGTGTGGGAAGTCACCTCTCAGAGGATAGCTCAGTCCCTGTCCTGGATGCAACCAATTTGTCTCTGCATAGAAATCTCTGGCAGGGTTTGTAGTTTTTCTGAGGTGCTTGCCAGCAACATTCTTGCAGTTCCATCCAAAAAAAAAAAGGAAGATAAAATGCATTTAGGCCAAGGCAGTGGAATGCTAATTGAAAACTGCAGTTCCCCAATTTCTGCTGTGTTTGGCATTGGAAAACTTGAATACCATGATCCAGCAGTCACTGACCCCTAGTCTTATGTTAGCCTAGGACTAAGTATCCTGACTGTGTAAAAATTCCTGGCCACTAAGTTCTTTTGGTTTCTGTATCACTTCTAAAAGTTAGTCTCTAACCCATTTCATTGTAAGCTGCTTACTAGGTCATGTGCCAGTAATTCTCAGTGTTCAGTGGAGCCTGAAGCTGCTTCTGCAGTACCTTTGGGTTCTTGCTCTAATTCTCCTTTGCCTTTTATGCCTGGGGCCCCTTACTTATCAGGGAGTGTATTTTGGCTGTCCTTACCCTCAGTATGTCTTTCTGTGATGCCTCCTTCCTTTTGTTTGAGGGGAGAAAACATAGTTTTAATTATTAGATAGTATTTGTTTGTTGATGTCCCTAAAAAGAACTAAAAGATACGTTGATCACTGAACTAAAACTGTTTGATGCTTTGTGTCAAGTAGAGACATCAACCCTTGTGACAAATTAACATTGGGCATTTGATCTTCAAATATGGCAAAAAGGTTTTCCTCTTACCTCCTCGTCCTGCTTTGGTGTTTGGTTGTGGCATACAGTATGTTCTCAAAAGGCTTCTCTGTGCTACAGAAGGAATCAGTTGCTTTCATGGGTTGATGAAACACTAGAAGGGATATGTTCATGCCTTTTGTTGTAATTTTTTGGGGATTTAACTAAATCTCTAAAGCAACATGCAGACCTTCCAGATCAAGACAACTGGTACCTGTTTCCTGTGCAGGCACCAGGATTGCACCATTTTAATTCCAAATCTTTGCCCTGCAGGTGTACAAGAGTGCCAGCAAACGCAAAGCACACATCCTGAAAAACCATCCT
This sequence comes from Rhipidura dahli, assembly GCA_013399225.1. Taxonomy (NCBI): domain Eukaryota; kingdom Metazoa; phylum Chordata; class Aves; order Passeriformes; family Rhipiduridae; genus Rhipidura; species Rhipidura dahli. Next base: position 163,965 of record VXAC01006262.1, read on the forward strand.
GGTGCTGAGCTGCCTCCAAGCATCCGGAAACTGCGTCCTGCAGGCCCAGGAGAGCCAGATCCCATGCTGAGCACCCACACCCAGCTGACAGGCACCATTGCCACCCCTCCAGTGTGCTGCCCTCACTGTTCCAAGCAATACAGCAGTAAGGTATGGGCGGTTCTGGCCTCAGACAGCCTCTCCCTGGAGATGCTCTTTCACCGTGGCCTCTTGTCACCTGTCCATCCACAAGCAGAGCTCTCTTCTTCTCAGTCAGAGTGCTGGTTTCATGCTGTGTGCTGACAGTGCAGGCACAGCCTGGTTGTTTTAGGGCCAAAAGATTCCCTGAATAGAGGGTTTGTGCTGAAAAGTTATCAGAGCATGATCATGAATGGATGGGCTTGGAAACTGCTTCCTTATAGTTACAGGGATGATGAGTGGGGAAACAAAACACAGAGAAGATGACCTTTGGAAAAAGTCATAAAATACTTGGCTATGTTGGAGTAAAAAGCTGTTGAGAACAATACTTCAGTGTTAGCTCTAATCAGCAGCAGCTTTGTGATCCTTGCTTTCATCTTGTTGACCAGAGGGTCTCATAGTGTGAAACTTGATGTTGCTCTACTAAGGGAAGCCTAAAACCTGCGTTGGGCCAGGCTGTTGGATTTCACATGGCCCTGAGCAGAATTGCTGACTATCCTTTCCAATGCTTCTTTGCTTCTCTCTGCAGACAAAGATGGTGCAGCACATCCGCAAGAAGCACCCAGAGTTTGCTCAGCTCCCAAACACCATCCATGCACCACTGGCGACAGCCGTCATCAGTTCCGCACCGGCTGTTCTCACCACTGACAGCACAACTGGAGAAACTGTTGTGGTAAGGGCTGGAGGCACACGAGCAGGGCAGGGAAACACACAGAACAGGAGCCTTCTGGTATTAGTAACCCTGGTTTATTTGGCAGACATCTCTTTAAAGCTCGTGTTGGGACATTATTTGAGATCACTTCTGGTTTTGAGTCTGTGTGGTCCAGTTTTGCACTGCTGGGAGCTGTTCATTTCTTTCTGGAGCTTTAAGGATTTGTCTTTTATACCCAAATCCATTCCCTTCTTTCATTCAGACCTACTGACTCCACATAATGTACTTAATGAACTCAGGGATACACATCTCATGGATTTTCACTGAGACTGTTCTCCTGAAGTGAGAGATGCAGTTCCTGACATCAAGAGGACAAGTTTAACAGTGACTGGGGACTGGATCAAACTGTGTTTGGGGAGTCAGAGCTTTTTGGAGTCCTTTGGACAGAGCAGCACTGAGCAATAGGAATCTCCAGTGGCTGATCTCTGTACCGTTAAAACATCAGCTGAGCTGTCAGTGAAAGCTGAGACTAGAAAATGTGTTGTTCAGTGTTCTGGGATGCTGTATAGTTTTAAAAGTCCTATTGATCACAGTTTAAAACTTCTTATCTAAAGACTAACTGGATAAAATATTATTTTGCTTGAAAATTGAGAAGTTCAACCCGGATGCTGTTGGGTTAATCATAAACCTGACTAAGTTAGGTACTAAATGTCTTTACACATTAGAAATGCAGTTGTCACTCTGACAGGGGAGGAAAAAAGGTGGAATATGTCCATTAACCACTTTTTGACTTGGAAACCGAGTCAACTCTTCACAAATACAGGACTTTTGTTGTTTAATAGAATACTGGTATGTCACAAGATGAAAATAATTATTTTTATTATAAGTTATAATAAGGTCCTTAATGGTCCTGACTAGGATTTAGACAGAAGAGAGCAATTCTAGTGGATGATCCCTGGTGATTACTCATGACCCCAACCTCTGTACACATTAAGCTCTTGTAAATAAATGACCACACCCACTGTAAGTGTAGGTAAAAGAACTGCAGCCCTGAAGAAGTACATTAATATGATGATGAGATACACTCTTTCTCTCCCCGCTCAGACAACAGATTTACTGACCCAAGCAATGACAGAGATATCCCAGACCCTCACCACAGACTACCGGACTCCCCAGGGAGATTACCAGCGCATCCAGTACATCCCTGTGTCTCAATCCACAACTGGCTTGCAGCAGCCTCAGCACATACAGCTGCAGGTTGTTCAAGTGGCCCAGGTGAGTAACCCAGTGGGGATCTTGCTGTGCTTTTGACCCCTTCCCTACCAAGCCTGTGTGGTCTTGGGGCTCTAGCACACAGCAGTGTGGCAAGGAGTAGTTACAAAAAGTGCTGCAGCTAGTATTTACACATAAATCAACTGATAAGGCATAGGGTTCCCTTCATAAGCACTTGTAACTGGACATAAATAGTCCTGCCAGCCTTGGTCAGCTTGCTGGAGACACATTGACACAGTCCTGTCTTAGTTCTACCCATCTGGGCACCCTTGCTCAAGTCTGCTCTAGGAATGTTTTCCAGCAACAGGAAAAGTGGGTCAGTGGGTGACCCATTTTCTGCAGTTCAAGACTGATTTGTACTTCCTTGTCCTCGGTGAATCAGAGCCAAAATTCGGGAGTACAGAGTTGTTGCTTGTTCCCTTCATTGCATCTATTAGAATGTTCATTCTCTTGATGCTTAACAGCCTCCTAAAAATGAAACCAGAGTGTAACTAGAGTAACTGGTCTGAGGAAAATACCTCAGGCAGCTGTAAGAAATCACTGTAGTCTTTAAATCTGTTACCCACTGGAGGAAGCTGAAACTACCATGTGTTTATATTTTAACCTGAAATTCCATGTTCTCTCTGGCCCCTCGTAACAAATCAGGTTATGAATTTGATTAATAAAGGCCTAAACAATGGCCCCAGTTGATAGTGACTGTAGCTGTTATAACGATACAAGAGTATGATTGCTGATTCCTGCAGGTAATATTAGGAAGATCTTAATTTTATAAATATCCAAGATTTGTAATTCAATTACTGCAACTGGTATCATTAGCAAGTGTTGCTGAAAAAAACCTTTAAAAACCTCTGAGCACTTGTCTTGATGCAGAGCTGTGTCAAACTACAGAACTGGATGCAGATCTCGAGTACGTATACATTGTACAGAAAGATGCTTACAGAGAAGTGGTTAACACTAATCCTGGCTTTTGTACCCTTTGGTTTAGTCCAGCCACTGCCACAAACAGCTTGTATGTCAAGTCCTTTCCATTGGTATCACTGAAATAGAGCCATCTCTGTGCCATTACATCTGTTAAATGTACTTTAATCTCCTGGGGTGCAAAGAAACTCAATCAACAAGGTTCAGCTGGTGTGCTCCACTAAGGCTTCTACCTCATTACTCCAGATCTTGTGTCCCAGAAGAGGTATACATGGCTGCTTTTGTGAAGAATTTGAGGTATAGACCTCTGCTTAATTTTTTTCCCCAGGCTACCTCACCTCACCAGTCCCAGCACTCCACAGTGGATGTCGGGCAGCTCCATGACCCCCAGACATACACCCAACATGCCATCCAGGTGCAGCACATCCAGGTCACAGAGCCATCACCAGCAACTCAGTCATCATCACAGGTATTTCCTTCTTCTCTTCAGGAAATGCTTTCCCTACCAGCCTGCTTAGCTGGCATATTGCCTGTGCTGATGCAGGGGACAGTGTTTTCTTTGTCATTTAAAGGATCACATGTGAAATGACTCTCACACTGAGATCATCAAGCAGTTGCCCAGATGTCTCAGGTTGTATAGGGGTGTTTTCTTGTGGGTTTGTTTGGGTATTTGTTGTGTGGGGTTTTTTTCTCCTGACAGTATGTACAAAGGAGAGAGAAATGATTGGAAACAGACACATTTGCAGCTTAAATGAAGTTTGTCAGCTGGAAGATGTAAATGGAAACTGGCATTTCTCAAATAGTTGAAGTACAGCTCTTCATGTTGGTGGGTGGAATTTAGCCTCTAGACTCAGGTCTCTGCCATAGGCTCCCTTTGGCAAGCAACAATATCTTCATTTCAATTTCCTGGTCTGTGCTTATTGACTATAGAGTGAAGCACGTTGGAGAAGAGAGTTCTTGTGCTCAGTATCTTGTGCTCTAGAACCTGCCCTGTGTTTTCCTCTAATGAGAAGGTTGTATTTGTGACAGCACAGAGCTGTGCAATCCTTACTACACCAAGAACACTTGCACCTTTTTTTTCTGTAGGTTGGGGGTCAGCCTTTGAGTCCCTCCCCGCAACAACCTCAGCAGGAACTCAGCCCCTCACAGATGCAGACAACTACATCAACAGCAAACCAAGCCCTCCAGCAGCAGCAAGGCTCCTCAGTCCAGCACACATATCTCCCCAGCAACTGGAACTCATTTCGGAGCTACTGTAAGTGTCAGCAGTAGCTCTAACTACTTGTCTGGCAAGTGTGTGTGACTAACATGTGTGTCCTATGTCTCCAGATACCAAACGGGAAAGTGTTTGCAGAGCTCATTCAGCTTTGTGGTTAATATTCGTAGATATCAAGAAGATAAAGTTTCAGACAAATGCAAATGGTTGTACCAGCTCTTCCACTGTCATCCATACCAATCCAGTACATGGTTTGTGCAGGCACACTGGGCTCCTTTATTCCAAGGAACTTGCATTCAGCAAGAATCCATGTGTTGGATAGCTAGCTACTTGTTCAAATTTGGATGCATGCTTGAAAGAATTGTATTGAAAAGGAGCACGACATGAAGATGTTTTCTCAAGTCCATACAGTCCTGGATGGTAATTCTGTGATGATTTGAGCGAGAACAGTATGTGTTTTCTCTGCATGATTTGCCAAATATCCAGCTGGTGTTAACTGGCATAATTCTGCTGAGGCCTACAAGGCCTTATATCGCCTGAATTTCTATTCAACACCCACTCTTGTCAGACTTTTAAATTTTACTGACATAAGACATGATCTTTGAAGGTTGTCTTTGAGTTTGACTGGAGGTCTTGATTATCCAATTTGAATTTTTTTAGCCTCAGAGATTCAGATGATGACCATCCCCCAAGGGCAGTACGTGATCACAGAGACTGCTGTGGGTACCCCGGTCACCACTGTCAACACAGGGCAAGTGAAAGCAGTTACTCAGGTAAGGAAAACCATCGTGGCCTTTTTTGCATCCAGAATATTATCAGGCATAATATCAGCTTGAAGGTTTAAGGAATGCCAAAATCATGACTGGGGCACAGAGTGGAGCTACCTAAAGAGGTGCAGACTACACAGTATAGTCTGCATGTAACCATTTACAAGGCTCATGCTTTTGAAACTTCCAGTTTGAAGTCTTCACTTCAGGACAAATAATTTGCAGGACAAAATTATTATTCAGTGGTACCGCTTAGTCATAAAAATATTTATGATTAAGCAGTATGCATTAAACCAAATTTCAGAGCAGCTTCTGGAAACATTTTAGTAGCTTTCTGTTACCTGTAAGATTAGAAAATAAGAAGAGTTCCTGCTATTCCTTGTAAGCAATCCAGTATAAGGAGGCAGGTCATTAGCCTGTGTTGGTATTGGTCACTGGGAGTGCAACTTCTGCTAGAACATGTGGAATACAGGAAAAAACCTTCCAGAATAGTTAAATTGAAAATTGCTATTTTAATCTGTATTGATGGTCTAATTGTGTAATGAGTTTAACCATTTGTAAATTAACCAAATGCCAAGTAAGTCCAATGTCCTTCAAATCAAAAGATAGGCGTTATGTTGCTCTCAAATACACTTAAATGAAATAGAGCTTAGTTTAAAAGTTTCTTGTTTACACCAAAATGTCTTCCAGCAGACTACTAGAACAGAGAAGTTATGGAAGATACAGTGGTTATTAATTATTTTCTGTATTTCCCATTCAGACTCACTATGTGATATCTGAAGGTCAGCCTGATCTGGATGGCAAACAAAACTCTTCACTCTCCAGCGAGGTTCAGGTGGGCGTTTCACAGCCCACAGGCCACACGGATCCCTTGGAATCCCAGACAAGCAGCCAGCAGCAAACCACCCAGTACATCATCACAACCACCACCAACGGGAGTGGCGGCAGCGAAGTGCACATCTCCAAACCCAGGACTTATTCAGCAGAGCATGAGTGAAGGAGCCTCCCATTTGTTTGTCTTTGTCACCTCCCCAACAGCTCAGATGTGGGGTACCCTGGGGCTCTGTATCTTTTGATGTATATGCTCACTTACCTTCCACTAAAATCTTGGAGCTCTTGTTAATGCTTTAAGAGGGTTTAATTCCCAGTGACCATGAAGTACCCTTAAAATCCTTCTGGGATGCTTTTAATGCAGCTTTTAAGAAAAAGGACAAGAGAAGTGAAACCTCTGCTTGCCTGGACTTTATTTTTGGCATGTCTGCTGACCCTTTTTTTTCCTTTTTGGAAGTGTGTCCAGCAAACAATTTTATTTCAACTGTATGGGAAAAAGCTTGCCTAACTGAAGGCTTCCTGGCAGATTGTTGTATATATATTTTTAACAGGAGCCGTTAAACAGGAGAACATCATGTAAATTGCCAGCATATGGCAGAACCGCTTCCTGTGGCTTCTAGCAGCCAAGGTGAAGGGGAATGTCCCTGCTCCATGTGAGCAGACTGCAGCCAAGTGGTGGCTCCTGGTGTCCCTCTATGGGGATGGATTGAACAATGAAGCTGTGAAGATGTGCTGAAGCAGTCCATTAAATTATTATTTTTCCAGCCCTCCAGAACTGTTTACATGCTGTCTGCCCTGCCCCATTTTACCCAACAGTTCCAGAAAGCAGGAAAAGCACAGTCTTAAACCCATGTTGTTTGGAACAAACTGACTGAAATCCTAGGAGCACCTAAGGGTAGTACAGAGCCACTGTTACCTCTTCCCTCTGGTGTTTGCAGGGAAAATTGCTTTTTTGCCTGTAAACAAAAGAAAAAGGCTCGGCTAAACCTTCACAGCAGCTTCTGCTGTGATGTGAGATAGCTGTGCCAGGAGAAAATGCAGATACAGAGCACTCCTCTGAAGGGACAGGGTGGTTATCTCTGTGGCCACCTCAAAGTAAGTATATTTCTCCTCCTCAAGACTGGATGGAGAGTTGGTTACTTGGATTTTTTTTTTCCAAATAACCTTGTTAACAATGCACTGTAATTCCTTTGGACAGTTCCATAAAACAACCAGCCCTGGACTCAGTAGACACACAAGAAACATGCTAGTGGACCACTAGCCATCTGTGAGGGTTGCATGATGTGACAGACCTGGTCTACATACAGAATTCATGTTGCATTTAGGGCCCAGGAGAAAGGGAAAGAGAAGGTTTATCTTCTAAGGCCATGTAGTATGTTTTTTCTTACATAGTTCTCTTTCACAAGTTGTCTTGGTTGGTTGTTTAAGGCATTCTGGTGGTTGCAAGAATACAACTAGAACTCCATTGACTCCTGATGGGATATACTGTGTATGTCTGAATTTCCATTGTCTGCTGGAAAACTCATCCCAGAACATCTGTGCATAACAGGATACATTTATTTATAAAACTAAAGCAAAGAACTGTTTTGTGTCTTATAGGCCCTTGAGTCAGAAGAACTTGAGGGTTTTTGGATTTGTTTTCTCTTGTACTGCACTGAGTGTGAATGTGGCACTCTTCCATAGGTATTCCCATGGATTCAGGTGTGGATTACCTATGTGAGTAAGCACTACAGATTGCAGTATCAGGTTTTATGGAGTTAAAGCTCTTTGACGTGAGAGAACTCTACACTCAGGCTGCACAAGAGCAAATCTGGTTCCTAGTAGGCAAAGCCTTGTAGCAGGTATTGCTTTGGTAATTAACATATCTATTAATGTGGCGTGAAAATTGTATTGAGATAAATCAGTTGGCAAATACTGGCCAGCTCAGAACTGTTCTGAGGTAGCTTTGAAGTGACTTGCCAAAATGTGGATTACTTTGTTCCTGGGATTTCTCTTCTCTTGCTGAACCACCATACCAGGGCATTAATGAGCCAGGTAGAATTAATGTGGACCAGAGGTCCCATTTGGTCAAGAGCAATGATGAGTGACTTCAAATTCTGTTGATTTGGCAGCCCAGCCACTGTGGCAGTGTGGGCAAGCAACTACAATTCCCAGTAAGTAACTTGAATTCATGTTGCTGAGTACTATGGAATTACAATGTTGGGCCTTGCAATGTTGTTGGTATGGGAAGAGAGTAGGGAGAATTTTGTCTTGGCTTTCTTCAGGCTGCAGATGATTTAATAACAAGCCACAAACACTACAAGTAGTAGGGAAATAGCAGACTTGGAAATGGGAGACTGAGAATACTGGGATCCTACCCTGCAGGAGCAATTTTAAAAGTCTTAAAAGTTTGACAATGGATGAACATCAAATATGTTCCCATTAATGATGTTGCAGACATGGGGTTTAAAAACTACTTTGCTCTATTCACCTTTGTTAGAATGGTTCATGAATGAGAACAGTTGTATCAGTTATTTAAAACTGAAAACTATTTAAAACATAAAACCATTTCAAAACAGCCTTTTTGAATTCAAATCTTCCTCATGAAAGTTTCTCTGCCCCGCAGCAGCAGCACACTTGGGCTATTGGCCTGACTCCAGGTGAAGTAATTCTGAGTGTCCCAAGTTGAATGAATGCCTTGTGAAAGAAGCATGCCTGGAAATGGAAGTAGCACAGGTTTTCCTTCCAAAATAAGGAGCTACAGTGATTGCATAGATGGCAAAGATTGCATGGATTTTTGTCTCCATTTCTGCAGCACAGAAGGTATAGGATGTATTACTTTTAAACCAGAGCAACCCAAAGATCTCTCGTAAGTCATGTCCCACAGAAGTGTAAATCCAGAGTACTCTCAGTTGCCTGCAAGGTCCATGTTTTGTTTGGAGATGCTGTCCCTTGGAGGTGTTTTGGGTCAGATTCTGTATTTTCCTGGAGGTAAAAGAAAATAACCCCAGCCTGCACACCCTGATCTTGCACCTCTTGGCCTGCTCGGGCCCCATCTCTTATTTAACTGTGTATGTTTATTGTACATTTGGTGACTGTTGTTGTGTTCAGAGTCTTGTGCAACCTGGCAGGTGTAAAAACAAACAAACAAACCTGAAAATAATAAATCTTTTTCTCTCTTTTTTTTTTTTAATCACTTGCAATGACCGATCTGTTCATTGGGGTAAGACGTTCAGTGGAGGGTGAGTAAAGTGGGGGGTGGATAAATGGGATTATAACAGCATAGAAGTTTCAGGGGAAAATATATTTGCTACTCTCTGGATGGAACACAGAATTTCTGACCTCCCACAATGCAATCCAAGGGATTGCAAATCCCTCAAATGGAGGGTGGAGTGGAGCCTCTGTGTCTCTGCTGAAACCCTTGCAGAGTAGGGACTGTTTAAAATTATTTTTAAATTTAAAAGGTAGTACTTGTTAGCTGATCAGCTGCACAGCATCTGAAAGAGAGATAAGGGATGATGTCCGTTTGATCAGCCACCGTGACAAAAGCCCTACAGGAGTGACTCGTGTTGCCATCCCAGGGTTATCTCAGGCACTCCCAAGATAGGACCCATCATTCACTAAGATGTGTGACTCAAGTCACTCAAGCTCCACCTAAATGTAAAGAAATAGTTTAAAAATGAGTTAAAACCAGGGAGAAGTTAGAGTCCATCATAACTTCTGCGATGAATCTGTCCCTCGCTCATTGGGTAAGAGCTGCACTCTGTAATTTCTCGTGAGCCAGCTTTTCTCAGGGATTAGAGCTTGTCTGGCCATTGCTTTGAACACATCTTTGCTGTCAGGTACTGACACCAGCAATCCTGAACCTTAACCTGTCAAGATTTTGTTAAAGGAGTGTTACTCTATAAACTGCATATGTGAGTCCTGGAGGGCGCTGGCAGTGGGTAAAGGCGTGGAAACCCAGGAGGAACCTCTGTTTGCTGTATGAAAATTAGCTGCATTAAAATTTAAAATATTCAACCTTTCAACACTTAACAGTAGTATTAGCACAGCACCCCAATGACTAATCCACTGAATAGGACTGCAGTTAAGCCCTATAAATCTACGACTAATACGTGGCTTCAGCATCCCACAAATATCTCTTTCTTAGGGGGGCTTACAAACTCGTCCTCTCGCAGGCCACCGTGCGACCCTGGCCTGTCGCGACGGGATCTGTCGCGACTCGGGGCCGCGCGCATGCGGAGTAGGGCGGGGAGTTCGCGCAGGCGCGGCAGAGCCGCTGCCTTCCGCCTTCGGCTGGGCCGCGTGAGGGGTATGAAATAAACCTGTTTTCTCTGTTTTCTTTGCTGTCCCACCCGGTTCTTAGCGGTTCTTTATTGCTCTGTTCTTCATTTCGCGTGTTTCATGCGTTTCCTCTCAGCACAGAGCGGCCCGGCTGTGCCGCGCCGGAGGAGACGGGTCTCCTGGCCCTATCACGAGTTCAACCTGAGACGAACCCCACCTTAGACCTGACCTTCGGTTCTGCACCTTAAAACTACCTTCAGGATTAAAATGTAGTCTTTCCTGGTGTTTAGCAGTGTTGAAAAAAGTTCATGCAGGTGGGAAGCAAAGTGAGATGGGTCAGCTGTACTTCCCTGTCTACCTGTCTGGAAAAGCATTTCTCCATTGGCATGACCTGTGTTGTAATTAAAGAGTGAATGTTTCTATATACGTGGTTTTTATATATATGTATGTGTATGTGTGTATGGGTTATTTATATATATGTATGTGTGTGTATACGTGTGTATATACATTACATATATGTATGTTTGTATTTATATGTGTGTGTATATATAGATATATAAAATAACTGCTATACATGTATAGCAGACCAACTCCATAGGTACCATTTAAACAACCACCCGTCAAAGGTGGCTCCTCTGTCACTCCTCACATCAGGATGGGTGTATCTGGGTTTGGAATTTTCGTTTGTTGAGGGTTGTGCTGTCCTTGTCCAGGAGCAGGTGGGGTGGAGGATGGATTCTCTGGATCACATGCTTACAGACCCCCTGGAGCTGGAGGGCAATTGCACACAGGTCATGGAGGACTGCATGCTGGGCACCACCAGGATCAGTCTGCCCGAGGACCTCCTGGAAGATGTGAGTAGTGCTGAGACACTTAGCTTTATCTTAACCTCTACATAAACGACATGTTTAACTCCCTTTTTGGAGCTTACAGACCGAACTGAAAAGGGAAGTGTTTCTGACTGCCTTGGAAAAGCTGTCAAGGTGGTCTTTGATTAATCTCAGGACAATATCTTTTAAATCAATTCTGTTATATTCTTACTGTTTTAAAATTTCCTTTAAGGAGATTGTTACAAGCTTTGAGTTTATTTCCTTGTTGTAAGTAGTATCAATGTCCTCATCTTTCCTTTTTATGCTCTATTGTTTCCTGTATTCTTGAAACACTGTCTCATGACTGGTGTTACTTAAAAAGCATCGAGGGCTAGAAAACAGTCAAAGACCTGGCTGCATTTTCTTCACTGTTGTTTCTTGCTTTCTTTAGCCTGAGATCTTCTTTGAGGTTGTCAGCTTGTCAACATGGCAGGAGGTCCTGACAGGTGAGCAGCAAGAGCACCTAAAAAAATTCCTGCCTCACTTCCCTGAGAACAACCGAGAGCACCAGAACAAGCTCATCTCGGCGCTGTTCAGCGGGGAGAACTTTTGGTTTGGGAACCCATTGCACATCGCCCAGAAACTCTTCCGGGGTCAGTCAGCCTCATGAGAGCTTCCCTGCGGGTTTGGGGCAAGTTGTCAGCTAGCAGCTGAAAACCCAGGTGTGTGTTATGTCTTTGTTACAGATGGACACTTCAATCCTGAGGTGGTGAAGTACCGGCAGCTATGTTACAAGTCACAGTACAAGCGCTACCTGAGTGCCCAGCAGCAATACTTCTACAGGCTGCTCAAGCAGATCCTTGCTTCCCGCAACGTGAGTGTGCTCTGGGATGAATAGCTTGTCTTTATAAAAAGTGTCTTGGTGCAGTCACAGTTCTCTGAGGCTTTTCCTTTAATGAACTGAATGAGTAATGTTTCTGGTTTTTCCAGTGGCCCAGCGAGAACACCAGACCCCTTTGTTATATTTGCAGATTTCAGATTGTGTAACTCTCATAGCTCTCACTTGTGTATACTTTTTTTTATATCCACCTTGTCTCCACTTCCTGCATTTGCCCCTTTACAACTTGCTATTTTGTTAACAAGTCATTCTGCCTTTGTTTGTTTACCATTTCTGAAACAAGTACAGTTGCTAAACACAGATAGAGAATATGTGGATCCAAACCTCTAATTCTCATGCCTGCAAATCCCTGGTAAAATATTCCTCCATGAATACTTCTGTGAGCAAATTGTTGCCAACTGAAATGTGTTTGTTGCTTATTTAACTTTCATTGCACTTAGACATCGAAACATATGGCACATAGGGATGAAGAAGAAAGTCTGTCTTTATAAAATGCCCTGCAGTGTTATGGGAAATAGAGAATCCCAGAATGGTTTGGGTTGGAAGAAACCTTAAAGATCATCTCATTCCAATCCCCTGCCGTGGGAAGGACACCTTTCACTAGACCAGGTTGCTCCTGACCTTGAGCACTTCCAGGGATGGGGCATCCACAGCTTCACTGGACAACAGTATGGAATACATAGGAAGTTATTTCCTCTGTAGCCATGAGAGGTAAAATGTTTTTTTTTCAAAATAGACAGTATTCCTTATCGTCGTTACATGTTCGCATGGAAACTACATCTCACACCAGTGATTTAAGTTCTTCTCCACAGTCCACAAAAAATGACAGATATTATTATGTGTGCAGAAGGTGCAGAAATTTCGCCTGGGCTTTTTTCTCCCCTTTAAATGATGGTCTAAAATGCTAGGTTTAAAATCTTGCGTGTGGCAGATACTGATCCTTCCTAAGCTGTCTCTTGTACAGATCTGAGGTGCCGATGGCACCGCATGGTAACCTTGCTGGAAGTATCTGAGCTGGGCTTACCTGTCTAGGCTTACAGCACTGTAGCTGACATAGCTAATGTCACATGAATCTCTTCTTTCAGCACTTGCTGGAATTAGCCAGGAAAGGAGGCCCTGACATGACCCTAAGGAGAAAGCATTTCCCACCATCATATGACTCAGAAGAACGAGACAGACGGACACATCAGCGCTACTTGAAGATCCTGAGGGAAGTGAAAGAGGAGTGTGGAGACACTACCTTGTCTTCTGATGAAGAAGGTAATGCCCTGGGCTGAACTAAATACTCCAGGTGTGAATGGAAGAAGACATATTTTTGATGTGGAGAGAGAGCCTTTGATAAAAGATTGGATTCTGGGCTCTACTTTGACTGGCTGGGATCTAATGAACATAGGATAATAGTAACAGAGATTGGTAATGGTCTTGCAGAAGTAAATTTATATGTCTGTTTTAGATCTAATCTCTTGGCCTCCAAGTTCTTCAGCATGTTGTTCAAGTCCACCAGTTCCCCTGAGAGTGATCCCCACATTGTCAACCTTGGACATGAAAACTGCAGGTGGGAACCAAATGAGGGGTCAGTATGGATAGAGGGGGGAGAATTACCTTGAGATCCTGCAAGAAATTACCTTGAAAATCTGTTGTTTGATGGGAAATCTTGTTATGCTTCATTTTTGCAGTCTCCACAACAGTTGGCTCTTTTCCCAGTTTATTCAATCTTTCTTCTTGCAAGACCAACAAGACTCATAGTTTCTGTAATACTACTGATTTCTCTGTTGTATTTTGCCTTTAGTGGCCAAAGCACTAGCATAGTCCAGTTCAAAATACTTGAGAATCCCTCCTAAAGTGATTGTAATCAAGTCTGCAAACCTTCAAGCTGGTTCTGGCTTTTTTTCTCTTCCATACTTGCATCAGCAGTGAAATCTGATGACCCAATGAAGCATTGAAGTGAATGAATGAATGAATGAATGAATGAATGAAATTCATATGTGGAGAAATTAGTTATTGAAATCTGGAGATTGCTGGAAGTGTACATGGATAGAAAATGGCATTCTAAGAAGTGTAACAATAGGGGGAAACTGCAAATAATTCTTTTCATTGCAGACAAGATAGAACTTGGGGAAAGTGATTTGAAGATGATGTTGAAGAAGCACCATGAGAAACGAAAACGTCAGCCTGTAAGATGTCAAAAAGTCGTGGGGGGTGGGACCACATTTTATCTTTGATGTTTTTATCTCTTTGCCATAAAGATCAGGGTACTTCTGGGTGACAAAATGATTGCTATTTCTTGTGTGCACCCACCCATCAGCCCTTTATTGTAACCTGGGTTCAATTGTCAGTATAGGGATGCAGCTCCTGGCCATGTTTATCTAGGTAGATGGATTTTGTAATGTTAGTTACATTGTTTTGGGGAGATGAAATTCTATATTTCAGGGTTAGAAGACTTCCCAACTTTTATTGCAGTAAATAATTTAATAAGCTGATCCAGGTTGAGTTTGGTGCATTTTAGTACTTGGGTACTTTTTCACCTTGTTGCTGTCTTAACACTTTGTCCTTTCTCGATTTAATTTCTGTCCCATTGTCCTGTGTAGGATCACCCTGATTTAGTCACAACAGACCTGACCCTTGAGGACATCATGACTCGAGTGAATGCTGGCAGGAAAGGTTCCTTAGCAGGTCAGTGGATCCTTTGCCTTTTTCATTTCATATATGTTGGTTTAAAAACTAGAGGTTTTCTGTTGAGGGGAAAACTAAAGATTTATGACAGCACCAGGAAGGTGGAATGATTGAGGTGTGAACAAGTGAACACAATATAACATTTCTAGATATATACTTAAATAGTTTATGACTCATTAAAGTACAGTAGGAAGCTGTCTAATTATTCTTTTTAACTTTTATCATATCTAAAGCCTTATTTGACCTCGTGACCCTCAAGAAAAAGGTGAAGGAAAAGGAAGATAAGAAAAAAAAGAAGTTGAAGATTATTAAATCCGAGGTGGAAGATTTGGCTGACTCTCTTGGCAATGCAGATGGACTCCCATCAATGTCTCAGGATCTCTCCCCTCTTCCTCTGTCATCTGTCAAAGAGGAGTAAGTGCTTCAGAGGGCCCTGAACACCTTGCATGGATGGAAAAAGCAATATGTTTCAGCTTACATTTTTGTGGGACTGTTGCAGGCTGTGTTTTTGTGCAGTTTGGAATGTGTGAAATGTTCGGTGTTCATCTTTGTATATGGAGGTGAATGTTTGCTCAGGGAAGTTACTCTGCTTGTGTTCTCTTTCATTTGAAGACCTCTTGAAGATATGAAGCCATGCCTTGAAATAAATGAATTATCATCCAGCTTCTTTTCCCTTCTTCTGGAGATGCTGTTTCTGGAAGGGCCTGCTACTCTCTCTGTGGTAAGGAACCACCCACTTACCTAGGAATCTTTGCAGGAAGCAAAATTAAAGAACAGAGGAGCTTCTTATAGCTCTGTAATAATGATTTTTCTTCAGACTTACTTTGCTGTAAATTATAATAAGATTTGGATTACATGTTAAAGAAATTAAACCCTGTGGGAGTGCTACCACATTCTGGTTTTAACATGTTTCATGAGTTTAGTCAGTTGAATCTGTAAGTCTTTCCATACCCATTCTACAGATCATGGTTAGATATATTTTATATATTAAAGGCAGAGATGGGGGGGAAGTGTTTTCCCCTTCTTTGGTGTCTGAAACACCATATTGTGGTTACTTGAAAAAGTCAGGTGATGATTTTACATACATAAAAACCTTTTTGTCCCCTGCATATGTTTAGCTGGTTTGTTTCCTGTGAAAACAGTCATAGTTTGAAGTGTCAGATCAATAATAAAATAATTCTCTTTCCTCTTCAGCTTGAAGATAAAGTTCTCGATTGGCAATCTTCTCATGCCAGTGCACTAAATAACTGGTTCTCCTTTGTCCCTAACTGGTCTGAATTGGTTTTACCTGCCTTGCAGTATCTGACAGGCGACAGCAGAGGTAAGAAGAGATGTTAAAAATACTAATGGTGCTTGTTCCTCTGTTCTAGTCAGTTTCTAGCTGGTTTATATTATACTCAAATCAACTTTTCATTCATTGCCACAATAAATCCTTGTCTTGCTGGCAGTGTTTCTGTTATAGGCTGTTTGGCTGACATGTCTTGATTGTGGTCGACTTGTGTTGCATCTGGAGAGTAGATAAGACCCAGCATGATTCCCAAGTATGTGAAAATGTCTGTGAAATTGCATCTAGACAGAGAGTTTCTCGTGTTCAAGTCGTGGCTTCTGGCAGGGTGTCTGAAGCAGGAAGGGATTAGTCTCTTCCCCCACAGTGTGAAGTTGTTGTAGTTGTCTTTGGAGAAAAATAAAAAATAAACTAGATGATGCCCTGAGCAATCCGCTGAAACATGAGGTTGACCCAGCTTAGACCTTGGGCTTGGGTCAGCTGAGTTTCAGCCATTCCTTTCAAATTAAATTATTCTGTGGTTCTCATTTGTTTAGTGGGAAGTTTTAAAGGCAGTGACTGAGTAGATTGCGGTGGCCATGCAGCATATTGTCCATAATGCTGGTGAATACTGTAAATCCCAAGTTCTCTTCCCATGAGCCCATGAATATGCACTGTACACTAACAGTCCCAAGGGCCTCATATTTATTTTTCCTCTTCATCTTGAAGATTAAGTTCTCAGCTGGCAATTTTCTTATCCCAGTGCACTAAATAAATGGTCTGAATGTGGTGAAGAGCAGGAACAGGCTCTCAGCTGACAGCCTGTTGTTGGAAGGCTCATTATCCTGTTCTGTTCTTTCTTTGTGCTTGCCCTTATACTCTTAGATGCTCACCTTCCCTTTGGGCAAGGATAAATTTTGAGATGCACTTACATAATCAGTTAAAATGCTCTGTCACTGTGAGTCTTTAACTTGACAGTTTGCATTACCACAGTAGGCTTTTGAGGTTGGACAGCTGTATAATGTCCCTGACGTGCACATTTGCCATTGTAGATGCTCCTTCCAGCTTCTCACCTTTTGTTGAATTCAAGGAAAAAACTCAGCAGTGGAAATTGCTTGGTGAGTACCTTGTGTTCTTCTATGATGTGTTGCTTTCTCCAGGACTTTACTTTTCATCTTGCTGCAGCCTGGAGAGAAACACAAACAGAGCTGTTCATTCCATGGTTAGGCATTTTCTTTTCTTTTTGCTAATATGTTTTGGATTCGAGGTGTTCACAAGACGTCAGTATCAGCAGCAGATAGAGCATAAATGAGCGAAGGCACTGGGCTGCATTTCCTTCTGTTGCTGACTTAACCATGTTTGTCAGCTTTCAAATTTGTCTGAACACCCTCATATTTTCCTTTCTGTAGAGCATACTTTCTGATGATTCAAAGTAATTAGTGATTATCACAGCTGCAAATGAATTAAGCTTCTCTGTGGAGCAAACTGATACTGTTATCATTTTTAAAAGTGGGAACCAAAGAGCAAATTGATGATCAATGTGCTCAGGCTCATAATGACTGAATTACAGATGTTTTGTTCATTCCTTTAGTTATTACACAGAATTTTTCTTCTTAACTATGGTGATTCTAGTGATTATATTTGCAGGCAGAGATTTGGAGTCAGGAAGTTTTTCCTCTGATCTCTTTCACAGTTTTTGGTGGAGGTGTTACGTAGGCATGTGTTTCTGCTCATGGATTCAGTAACTGGGATTACTTTGGAGAGTGGAAACAGGTGACTGTGTCCCAAACAGCATCTCACCTTCTGTGCTAGGAGTTGAAGCACTCTCCTTTGTACCAGCACAGGGGAATCATTGGGATTTACTATTTCCTATGCCTGGAGGTGTTCAAATACTGCAGTTTGAGCATCTATGGCTGATGATGCATCAAGGAGGGAAGGGAACAGGAGAGGACTAGGAATTACAAGTGGTTGGCTTCCTAACAATTAAAAGACTTCTATTTTTACATTTTCCTGATTTCTTACTAGGTAGTTACCAAGATCATGAGAAGGAGTTGGCAGCACTATTTCATCTCTGGTTGGAGACCAAAGACCAGACTTTTTTCAAAGTGAGTCAGGCAAAAATCACCTTGTAGTAGCACAAAACCTGACTGTGTTCTACACAATGCTGACATTTCTCTCTTTCTCAATAGGAGAATGAAGACAGCTCAGATGCCATGCCACTGCCCAGAGTGTAAGTGTGTAACAGTGCTTGAAAGCCTTTGTAGTGCTACTGAAGCTGTGGTTTGGGGCTTGTGCCTCTGGATCTTAAAACAATTTTACATCACAGGGCAGGAGAAAACTTATTAGTCTGATTTTATAAATGCAGTAACTGAACTTCATAAAGTCGACTGATTTTATCCAAGTTTGCATATATTATCAGAGCAAAGCTGCAATCTAACGTAGGTTCTGATAACGAGATTATTTACAGTCCTTGCTTGCCTTCAGGTAGTGCAGAGAGCATATTTTAAGATCTCTGCAGGGCTTACTTTTGCTACCATAAATGCTTTCAGAATTTGTTTAGAAGAATTAGCAGAAGGATGAGGGGATTAATCCTTTGGGACTGTTGTGTGCTTGCTGTGCTCAGAATTGATGGTGCTCTTTGTTTCAGAAGGACGGACTATGTAGTCCGGCCTAGCACTGGAGAGGAGAAACGGGTGTTTCAGGAGCAGGTAAGAAGAGAAGGGTAATTTTAAAGGCACGTGCTGAAACAGTTGGCCACTAAACGAGCAGAATTTGTGTGGGATGGCAGTTTATACTCTACACAAATGTAGTTATTGTGAAGAATTGATATGTTGCTTCTGCCTTGAAGTTGGTATCTTGGCCTTGCATAAAACTTGCTAATGATACAGCCTAGCTACTTGTTTCAAAACCATCACTATTTCCAGTGGGTAAAATTAATTTGGTAAAAATTAATTGGATAAAATCAACTAAATTGATAGTGTTAGGTGGTAGTGCTAACCCCACTGTCTCTTTTGCCATCCCCCACCATGGGAGGATGACTTGTCTCTTTATTTTTTGGGCATGTATGTGTGCAAGCAGAAAATAAGTGTCAATAAGTGCACCCATCCACTTAGTTATCTTGTCTATAATAGATGCAAGTAGGAATTAGAGGGAAAACACATAATGGGAATTCTTCTCCCTTCTCTCCATGTGCTGTCTTCAGGACAGAATATATAAGTTAAATTTTGGAAATCTCTCTTTAGCCAGATAAAAGGGGGAAGGGGAAGGTGTATCTCTGTTGTACTTCTGACACCTCTCTATTCTGTGCAGCTGCTTGACAGTGAATGCATTGCACCTGCACACCTTGCTACATGGAGTGTTGTATTTTGCATGAAGTAGTTTGTGATTTTCTTGATCCAAAATAAGTTTATACAGTAGTATTTGAGCCTTTAGTTTAAAAAGGCTTTCTTTAGAGAATGAAAACAACTTACCTTGTAATATAAGGCTTTGCTGTTTCCTGGTAAAGTTAGTACTCTCGTGTCCATCTCCAGGAGCGTTACCGTTACAGCCAGCCCCACAAAGCCTTCACCTTCCGGATGCACGGCTTCGAGTCGGTTGTTGGTCCTGTGAAGGGGGTGTTTGACAAGGAAACCTCCTTAAACAAAGCCCGGGAACATTCTCTCCTGCGCTCAGACAGACCAGCATATGTCACCATTTTGTCCCTTGGTAAGGTCATGGCCAAAAAAATTATTAAAAAAGAAAGACATTCCTCTGACCCCTCATTAGGAATCTACATTGGGGATGAGTGCTGTTCCCCAAGTTCATCACTCTTAGCACAAAGTTGGCACAGTTGATGTACTTTAAAATGATCCTTTATAACCTCTCCTCATATATTTGGGGATTTTAGGGGCTAGATTTTAGAGAGGAAGTAGGCACTGTGAGAGCAAGGGTAATAGAGCAGTCCCAAAATGTATCTGCTGGAGTACCTGAGTACAGCTGCCCAGTTACAGCTGGAAGTTTAAGCTCTGGTTTTGTGTTTCAGTTCGTGATGCTGCTGCTCGCCTTCCTAATGGAGAGGGAACTCGAGCTGAAATCTGTGAGCTGCTCAAAGATTCCCAGTTCCTAGCTCCAGATGTCACCAGTGCTCAGGTAAGTCAGATGTCATGTCTGGCCTCAGATTCTCATAAAAATACACTGCACAGACCCAGGCAGTATTCAGTGGCAAAGACCCAATAGTTTTTATGCTGCTGTGATGAGCAAAAGGGAGCTGTGTACTACTATGGTGAGCAGCTGCAAACCTGCACCAACTTTGGATGGTGAAAAACCAGCTAGAAAAGCCACAGAAGTAACACTCTTGTAGAGCTGCTCACATTTTAGATTGAGAAAGTCAATATTCAGAGCTTTGGTGGAAGCTCCATTTAATCCAAGGTGGCAAACAACATCCTGTGCTGCAACATCTGCTCTCAGTCAGTTCTCGCTCAGATGGAAATTGCTCACAGCTTACTCATGTTTTATACCAAATAGGATCACTTTTTTATTCATCAGTTTTGGCTAGTCCAGCAAGGGACATCTTGTAATCTGTGAATTCTTAACTTCAGGTCAACACTGTTGTTAGTGGTGCTCTGGACCGATTGCATTATGAGAAAGATCCCTGTGTGAAATACGATATTGGGCGGAAGTTGTGGATCTACCTGCACCGGGACAGGAGCGAGGAAGAGTTCGGTAAGCCCGGGCTTGGTGGTATCTTAAGAATTAAAAATGTTTATAAAGATGGATAATGAACATTAATTTGTCAGTCTAGCTTTTTTTTCTAGTCAGTTTGTTCGTGTTAGTCCTTCAGCACTTAAACCCAGTCTTAAGAGAGCAGTGTGTCACTCTGAAGCATTTGTTTGAAAAATACCATCCCACATGCAAAACCTGCAGAAGTATGTTCTTATGCGTCTTATTTTCAGCCTTTTTGACTAATTTTACTAGGTGTTTTTCTTTGCATTGTTACATGACTGTGTGTATTTAATGCCTTGTCTGAAGAAGAATCCGCAGGTCTTACTTAGCCTCTTCCTTAAGTCAGTTTGCTCTTGTTCAGGAGCTCTAACCATTATTTGTCCTTGCAGAACGGATCCATCATGCTCAAGCTGCTGCAGCAAAGGCCAAGAAAGCTCTTCAGAAGCCAAAACCTCCAGCTAAAATGGTAGATTTCTTTGCTCAGGGTTGCACAGCTGCTTTTTGGTTTGAGAAGGAGATTAGTCTTAATTTAATCCATAAATTCTGCATCCATGGCAGGTGATGAAAATTACCACGTTTGAGTTAGCAATTCATGATATATATGAATGTCAGTGCACAAAATGAAGAGGGAGAGAGAGAACTTTTCCTCCACCCAGCTTCTGCTGTCCTCTCAACAGAAAGATCAATGGAATTTGTTTGTTCTCCCTGTCAAAGGGATAGTCTTTCAGATCTAGTTTTGAGGTTAATTTGTAATAGAGTGTGTGGAACATGTCTGTTCTCCACCTTTCTGTGCTGAAGCTGGTATTAAATAGGTCTGAAGTACTTGGCTGTTGGCACATTAACCAAGGTGGAAATCTGCATGTTCTGAATGTTTGTCACAACTGAGGTGCACTTTTCCCTGTGAGCAGGAGCAGCCAAACACACCGATCCATCCATGGCTGCAGCCAAGGAAGGGCAGTCAGTCATATCTGATTTCAGGACTTAGCACCAGGGCCTCATTCACCACCATACAGAAGTCAGGTTAAAGTGCTCAGCCTACTGAAGGGTGCAGCAATCAACCCCAGTTTTTGTGATGCTGGATGTGGTTTCTTTGTAGAAGTCGAGTTGTAAGGAGGGTGCTGTGAAAGCCCTCCCCGCCAGCACAGCGGAGCCTAGTCAGCTGAGCCTCAGTGACTCCAGCATGCCACCAACTCCTGTGACTCCCGTGACACCGATTGCACCTGCATTGCCAGCAACACCCATCTCACCCCCTCCGGTGTCTGCGGTCAGCAAGAGTGTAGCTGGTGCTGGGTCAGAGCCAGCAAAACCCAGCCAGAGGTACTGCTTCTGTCCCCTATGTCACTTGGGAATGCTGCTGGTTGTTTTTCAGTAATTTGTATAATTCAGTAATGAGTGAGTTTGGGTTATTTAGCCTGGAGAAGAGGAGGCTCAGGGGTGACCTTATCACTCGCTACAACTCCCAGAAACGATGTTGGAGACTGGTGGGAGTTGGACTCTTCACCCACGAAACAGCAACAGGACAAGAGGGCATAGTCTCAAGCTGTGCTGGGGAGGTTCAGGCTGGGCATCAGGAGGAATTTCTTCACAGAAAGCGTGATTAGACATTGAAAAAGGTTGCCCGGGGAGGTGGTGGTGTCCCCATTCCTGGAGGTGTCCAAGGAACAACTGGATATGGCACTCAGTGCTCTGGGCTGGGTGACAGTGTGGGGATTGGTCACAGGTTGGACTCGATCTCAGAGGTCTTTTCCAACCTCAGTGATTCTGTGATTGTGTGAATTTCCTACATCTTTGCTGACCTACTGGCTCTGTCTTTTCTGTAGTGTTCTCCTGGTGTCCTCCCCCACCATGCCCCAGCTGGGGACATTGCTGTCCCCAGCTCAGAGCTCTCAGGCACAGCCGGGGCCAGGACCTACCCCACGTGTGGTCAGTCACAGTGGCTCCTCGGGCTTGCCACAGGTACGCGTGGTCACTGCCCAATCCAGCCTCCCAGCTGTGTCCCAGCAAGCCCCAGTGGTCACACAGCAGCAGCAGCAGCAGCAGCAGCAGCAGCAGCAGCAGCAGCAGCCCACAACAGTGCCTCAAATCCGTGTTCCAGCTACAGCCACACAAACCAAAGTGCTTCCTCAGGTGAGTTGCATAGTTGATGTCTGATCTCACTTGTGGTCTTTTGGTGTGATGCACAGGCATTCTGTGCTCATTGGGAGCATGCACAAACTGTAGGCAAGAGCACAGAAACAGTTTTACATATGCAGTACTGTTCAGTGCTGTTTTTCATCATTAAAATGTGCATTACATAAAAAGTCCATAGAACTTAGAATCATTACGCTTGGAAAAGACTTTCAAGATCATCACATCTGGCCATGAACACAGCAGCACCACCATGTTCACTACTAAACCATATCCTCAAGTGCATCATTCGCACATTTTTTTGAACACTTCCAGGTATGGTGACTCCACCACTGCCCTGGGCAGTCTGTTCCAATGCTTTACAACCCCTTCAGTGAAAAAAATTTTCCTAATATCCAAATTAACTTCTGTCTTGGTTTGAAAGAGAGGTGTCTGCCAAGGAAGCCAGGAACCTCCCTTGAAATGGAAAATGCAACCCCCTTCCCCCCGAATTACTACAATTTTGGAATTAAGGGGCTTTCAGGCAAAGATAGGAGGAATAGGAATAACAGTTCTTTACTTTTATATATACATACATATACATATATATGTATAACAACACAAACAAACCCCAATAACTGGGGCAGTAACAGCAAACAGAACCACACCCCCAGTGCTGCCTTCTCGGCTGTCAGGCCCTTTCCCCTTTGGTGCAGTTCCGCTCACGGTCGGCAGGGGCGCTGGCGGCTCCCGGGGAGAAGGGCGGGTGCGATGGTTCCCCCGCGGCTGCAGGGGGCGCTCCGGAGCGAGCTCGGCCCTCACGCGGCAATGGCGGCTCGGGGTCCCGGGAAGGGACGGAACAAAGGTTTCACAAACACCCTGGGCAGCCGATCCCGGTGCCCGGCAGGACCCTCAGGAACACAGGCTGGAACAAGCAGGGGTGAGCACAAATCCCGGGTGGCAGAGGAGATGTATCAAACTCCGGAGCTGTAGCGTGAACCCCGGGAGGTCTCAGCAGGCAGGTCGTGCGGAGCTACAGCATAGCGAGGGCTCGATGCATCGAAGGGGGCAGAGTGGCTGCGGGCCGGCTCCCAGTGGGGCAGGGAAAGGCAGGCTGGGGATCCCGGGGTTTTCCCTGAGGCACCCGAGCACATGGTGAACAGGTCCCTCTTTTAGTGAGGCGGGGTGTGAGGGTCCCAGTGTAACAGCTGCTCCAGCGAGCAAGCTCCTCTCATGGTAGAAGGAAGGCAGCCGAAAGCAGAAGCCTGCAGCAGCGACGAACTCCCTCCACCATGGTGGCCACCCTCCTCTCCCTCCGAAGACCAAGAAAAACCAGACTCCCAGGAGCTGTACCCAACCCCTTTTTCCCAGTTCAAATCTCACGGCATCCCTCCACCCTATACGAGAAAACCCCAGGTGAAAGAGAGTAGCCAGTTGGACCCTCCCCCTGTGGCCAGGTCTTCATTTTTCTTAAGCACCCAGTAATTTGTCCCCCTGGCAATATATATGGGGAAAATTCTTTAAGAGAAAAAGAAAACAGAAGGAGAACTCCTAAAACCCCAACACCTCCTTGGTGCAACTTGAGGCCAGTTCCTCTTGTCTTGTCTGGAAGAAGAGACTGATACGCACTTCACTGCAATTCCAAGCAGTTGGAATCCTTCCAAGGGAATTCTTGTGAACTCTGAACTTGCAAGCTGTGGCTCAATATGAAGAACCACTAGACTATTCCTACTATGGTAGTCTGCTCATAATCTTCCTCTCTTCTGTAGGCTCTGATGACTCTGCCTGTAAAAGCTCAAAGTAGCCCTGTGCAGGTGCCAAGAGCAGGAAGCTCCATGGCCAGCCAGGCAAGTATCACGGTGACAGGGCTGCCTGCAGTGCCCAGTCCTGCTGTGAAGCCAGTGACCAGCTCTCCAGGCAGTTCTACTGCCAGCACCTCCTCCACCACTGTCGTTCAGAACATGGCTGGCCAGAACATCATCAAACAGGTGAGAGGGAGGGAGAGACAAGGAATTGGGCTCCACAACCTGGTTGTTTTCCTGTTTGTTGTGCAGATGTGAACACTTGTGAGCTGTAATGCTGTGTGACTTGATGGACTGTGCAGATTGAAACAGTGCTAGTTTTGTGTGCTTGAGCCCTGTTTCCATGTACAGATGAAAGATGTATTGGTGCAGGTTCTTTAGTGAGTGATCTCTCCTTCATTTGGTTTGGAAAAGAAAACACCCCCACAATATTTCCTGTTTCAGATGGGATTGGGAATGCCATCTGATAGACAACTGGAACCATTTTCAGTAGTCTGCTGAGTGCTAGTCTCATTCCACTTCTGTTCTAGTGGGAGCAAATATCATCCTGTTGGGAAGTTCTGCTTCGAGTGTGCCTTGGACCTTTGTCCTGGTTTGACAGAACCATTTCTCTGATATCTCCCAGGTGGCTATTACAGGACAACTTGGCGTGAAGACCCAGGCTGGAAGTGGCATCCCACTCACAGCAACCAATTTTCGGATTCAAGGGAAGGACGTGTTGCGCCTGCCCCCGTCCTCCATCACCACGGACGCGAAGGGACAGACGGTGCTGCGCATCACCCCGGACATGATGGCCACCCTGGCCAAGTCTCAGGTCACTACTGTCAAACTGACTCAAGACCTCTTCACAGCAGCTGCAGGAAGCAGTGCTGCTGGGAAAGGCATCTCTGCAACTTTGCACGTGACATCCAACCCTGTCCAGACTGCTGAGTCTCCAGCCAAGACCAGCACGGCCTCTCCTGCCTCTTCCAGCCCAGCTGGAGGCACTGTGGTTAAAGTGACTCCTGACTTAAAGACTGCAGAGCCAACAAGCTCTGCTTTCCGCCTGATGCCTGCCCTGGGCATGACCGTGGCAGATCAGAAGAGCAAAGCCATAACCACAGTGGCATCCACGGAGGCCAAGCCAGCCGCCACAATCAGAATTGTTCAGGGGCTGGGGGTGATACCCCCCAAAGCTGGGCAGACAATCACTGTAGCCACTCACGCTAAGCAGGTGCCATCGTCCTCAGCAGTGAGCGTTGCTGGCACAGCCCACACCTCCTTACCCACTGTGAGTGCCACAGTGTCCAAAGCGGTTGCTGTGGCCTCAGGAGCTGCAGGAACCCCCATAACCATCAGCACAGGAGCCACGGCTGTGCGGCAGGTGCCTGTCAGCACCACAGTAGTATCTACATCCCAGGCAGTGAGTAATGCTGAGCTCTCACTGGGGGTGGGGAAGGAAGGGGGGTGCCAAAATACACTGATATTTTATGGCTGAAAACTGCTCTTTGCATCCACAAAGACTCAAATTAATATGGCAGAGTCATACAATGATTTAGGTTGTGAAGGACATTAAAGCTCATTCAGTCCCACCTCCTGCCATGGGCAGGGACACTTTCTACTAGATCAGGTTTCTCCAAGCCTCATCCACCTGGCCTTGAATACTTCCAGGGATGCGGCAGCCGCAACTTGTATTCTGGGTATGGGTCTGCAACTCGTCATGGTGTTCAAATGACCTCAAAAAGACAGGTTCTTCTATTATCTCCTCTCACAAGTGAATGAAATAGACGTTACATATCTGAAGTCCTGCCTCATGCAGCTCTGTGTCTTGCCCCACACCTTGGGAATAATCTCCCTTGGAATGGTGTCATAGAAAACTCAGAACTAGAAGTGCTTGTTACTTGTATTAACTTTTTTACTGATTTTCCCCTTTAATGCTATTTCAATGCCCAAATCTGAAGGCACCATAAACTGTATTGTGGATACATAAGCTAACTGACACTGGTAGTTTCCTAAGGATAAAAGTCATGGATCCTGTGGTGCAAAGACAATGTGGATTTTCAGGGTTCAGGTACTATGTAGTGAATCAGAGGGAGGTGAATTTTAAGGAGCCTGAGCTGGAGCACAGATTTCATCAGCAGAACTGCTGCTGGTTTCTGCTCCCAGGACTCCCACAAAGCAGCCAGTGTTGTTGTGCAGTTTCTCTTCTGAGCTCCCCACAGCTCCTAACGTGTTCTTCCTGTTCCCTAGGGCAAACTTCCCGCACGGATCACGGTACCCCTGTCAGTGATCAGCCAGCCAGTGAAGGGCAAGAGCATGGTCACTGCCCCCATCATCAAGGGCAACCTTGGCGCCAAGTAAGTGCTTTGCATCTTGTAGTTCTGCTTTAGAAATTGGCTGAGGAAGGTCTGTGTTCAGTGGGTTTCTGGAGAGCAAGCAAGCAGAGGCTGGAATAGGATTGCAGTCTGTTAACAGGTCTGTCAGATGCAAGAAACTGAGGGGATATGGTATCTGCAATGAGATTGTAATTTTTATTTATTTATTTTGAGATGCAGGTTCTAGCAGACACACCAAAGAAAAAACATTCTGTGCCTTGAAACCAGATGTTTAATTAGTTCTGTATGTTTGAGCAAGAATTAACACACTGAAAAATATCTGTAAGCTGAAGCCATCTCTCCATTCAAGAGAAGTTAACCACCTTAGACAGAATTCCTCTGGCATTCAGATACTGAAATCTTTTTGTTTATTCTTCCATAAATTCTGATAGTGTCTCCCTTAGTTAATATTTCAAGTGCTCAGCTGTCTTCTGCACTGAGAAGTATTCAGGTCTGATTAGGCTAGCCCAGTGATGTGCACGGTCCAGAGTAAATGGGTGTGATTTGTGTGCTAAGTTAATTATCAGTTATAAATAATGACAAAAATTTGTCGCTAGTGTATTTGCCAGTTTTATGGGGGGAAAAAACCCACTACTTAAAATGGTTAGTGCATGTGGTAGAACTAAAATCTACTAGCAATTGAAGAATGGCTTGGAGTTGGAAAGATCGAGCCTGCTGTGTAACCTTTCGAAAATTATTTTTCCTTAGCATCAGTGGATTAGGCAGAAATATCATCCTGACTACAATGCCAGCAGGGACTAAACTGATCGCTGGTAACAAGCCCGTGAGTTTTCTGACTGCACAGCAACTACAGCAGCTGCAGCAGCAAGGCCAAGCCACGCAGGTAAGAGCACCTAGAATGATCATTCTGTTTGCTTTTTTACATGGGGACTTTACACTGGATACATGGGGTTGCAGAAAAAGAACAGGCACACAGCTTGGTTGTAGTGTCTGCATTACGCACATGGAATCCATCATCACCTTTACCTTCTCTCCATCCAGCTAAAGTTTTAAATGGTTTTGGCACTGCCAGTATAATAAGTGTAAAAATCCTGTCAGGATTTTTCTATACACTCAGCAGTCTTTGTAGTGCTTTATACTTTGGCTTCTGTGGGTCATTTCTTCTTGAAGTAATCATGTAACTGCTTTGCATATCTATCTTTCTGTCTGGAAACTTCGTGTTCCATAATTCCAAATAATTAATCTGCACTGAAGCTGATAGTAACAAGTGTGTAGAAGTAAGGTATCCAATGGATCCAAGTCCTTCTGAAAAGGTATAAAAGCAGCTCACATAATAGGTTTTTATTCAAATTGGTTTTCAGGCCTTCCTCTCTAATCTGGAAATCCCCTGTCATCATCCCACATGAGCAGTGGATGAAATGATCTTCTTGTGACAGATTCTGTTCTGGGAGGGTTTTGGTGCTTGGTCTCGTTCCTATAACTGAGGTTTTGTTGGCAGCAGAAGCAGGTTCTTTACCAGAGCACAATGCAGGTGCAGTCATTTTGTCACCAGGTTGTTCTTGAGACAAGTTTTTTCTTTCTGTTTCACACAGGTGCGAATTCAAGCAGTTCCAGCCTCCCATCTCCAGCAGGGAACAGTCTCTGGCTCTACTAAAGCAGTGTCCACTGTGGTTGTGACAACAGCTCCATCTCCAAAACAGAGCCAGGATCAGCTGTGAACACTGGCTTGAACACATGGATCACTTTCTAAGAACTTCCCTGAGCTTGTTGTCATCCTCCATCCAACCAACCACCTGAGGCTGCCTAACCCCAGCCATATCTTGGGATTGGACTGGGTTCTGCCCTTGCTTCTCCAGGGTCAGCACTGCAATGTCTGGGTAGAAATTCCATAGAAAAAAAAACATGCTGTACCTGCAAAAAGAAGTTTCAATCCAGATGTGTAAATCCAGGTTCTGTGGAATCAATAATTTAAGAAACGTCTTCCTGTTCCTTGTTCTCTTTCCATCCAAAAGACTTTTGGGAAATACAGTTTCTGTGCATTTTGGATTGTAGACAAAGCAGTTATCCTGGATCTTCATTAAGCAGGGAAAGTTGCTTGGAAAGGGTTATTCAGTGGCTTTTCAAAGTCATGGAGAAGATGTCTCCTTTTACTGGCTGTCACTATTGTTATCTAGTGACTCAGGATGGTGTCCTTGACACCAGAGTTATTGTAACTCACACCCATGTCAGGTTGCTGTCATAGACAGTGAGAGTCAAGGTGTTTTTTTGCTGTAACAGAGTGAGTGACCATGGGGGAGAGGGAGAGGAGATGCATAAAGTCATTGTGTGAACAAGTCTGTCAGCAAATGGGACTAGTGGAAAGGAAAAAGCTGGTGTTCACCAGAAAGATCCTCTTTTAGTTTTCCTCAACAAATAAACCTTTTTATCTGTGAAAAGGATATCTTGGTTTAAAAGGTCAGAGTATGTTTTCAAATACACTCAAACTGTTGTCTCTTGGGTTCTGAAGAAATACTTTAACCCACGACCCTGGCTGTTATTTTTGTTTTTACTTTTGCAGTTTTATCTATGTAAATATGGAGATGAATCTGTGACTGTTCTGACATGACGTTGAAGCTGAATGAGATCAAAAGATGTGTTGGACGAGGAGAAGAATAAAAGCGTAGAAAGCCTTACCGATCTCTGCCATCTCCTTTCAGTTCTCTGCAGCGTGTTTTGTGTACAATCATTGTGTAGCTTGCCAAGGCCTAAGCCTGTCCATCTTCTTGGTAAGATGGTTCTTTTTAACCTGGTCTTTTTCTGTAGGCTTTTGTTTTTAAGATGTAGCTTGCTCCAAGTTATATATTATAGTATATAATACACTTAAAGAACCAAATTGTACAGTTCAGGACTGTTGTAGTCGGAACTCTGTGTGTTACTCTTTTGCTGGGCTTCAGGCTGGGGTTGTGGATCGTTCTGTACTGTATCTAACCCACTGCAGAGCAGCTTTGAAGGAAAACAGGTATTTCAGTAAGAAAAGAAATGGCTGGATGTAAATACTGAGTTAGCAGGACACATCAGCATTTGAAAGCAAGTGCTTGAATTATGGTTTATATGCTTCAGGAGCAATTTGGAGTGATAAAGGTTTGCTGTCCTGCTTTGTCATGTGCTGTAGGCATTTTGTACATTTATCCATCAGGAACCAGCAGAAAGGTTGTGGTTTGGGAGGGAGGTGAGGACATTCCAAAGTCCTTTTAGTTGTGAAGTTAAAAGAAGAAATTAAGGAGGCAACAAGCAACTTCCTGCTATTGTTATGTGAAAGAGCCTCTAAATTCAAAACATAATCCAGATAATCCTACTATGTTCTGTTCATAATTAATAAATTAATAATTAACCTACAATTAAGTGCTGAAAGATGGTTGCATTGTGAAACCCCTTGAATTTCTGTCAATCCTTGTGAATTTCTTGCTGGACACAGGAGGCTTTGGCAGTACTGAGCTCAACAAAACAAGAAACCTGCATCTAATCCCAGAAATTTAGTGTGTGCTGCTGATTTCAAGAGTCTTACTGTTGACCCCCATCCTGCTTTTGAGCAACCTTTGCATCCTGGTTGCTTCTCTTAGGTCCCTTCTCTTTTATTTTCAAGTCTGAGTTTTGGGGGAAAGAGCATCAGGCACTGGATGGGCTTCTAATTCTGAATGGCCACGTGCTGGCTTGGGTAGGATATGTTTACCCCCAGCTTTCAAAAGCAAAAACAAAGTACAGCCTGTTGTGGTTCAGTTGCCACCTTTTTGATGCGCTGCTCCACTCCGGTTGAAAAACAACCCCAAAGCTACTGCAAGTCAAGAGCCTTTGTTTTTGATAAATCACTTCTACACAGGAGGCAGAAAGGCAGAGAGGAGCTCCAGTGGTTTTGTGGGGTCTGCTGAGACTAGGGGAGGGTATCTATAAACTAAACTGTGTTCCAGGGGGTGTATGCTCCCACATCCTCTCACTCTGCAGCCTGAAAGCTGTTCTGGATGAGTCCTGCATAAGAACTGCAAGGGCAGCATGCAGGGGAAGAGGGCCTAAGAAAGTGTTCATACTGACATTACCCATTTTCCACCTGTCCTGCCTGAAACTAAAGGGACATTCAGCCTGATGAATTTTTGCCATTACCTTTTTTAATTAAAAAATTACATACAGCCTGTTTTTGTCACAGTGAGATGCTCACTAGTTATCAAAAAACTTTGTTCATCTCCTAAAAACTGTTTATTAGGAGTTCATTTCCACCAGGAGAATGTTGTGTAAAACCTGCTTACAAAAACTGAGCACGCTACACAAACAGCCACAGGCCATTTAAAACCCTTCTAACCTTTATTATAACAACTGCTTTGTTTTATTTAAATTATGGGGGAATGTTGCCGTGCTTAGTTTCCTGCGTTGGTTTTCCAAGCCGCAACCTTCCCAAAGAGCGCAGTGGGGCTGCCTGGGGGAGGGTGGCTGTTCCCCGTAGTCCTTCTGGACGGCCTCGCGTATCTGCTCCAGCTAGCTGGGCTCCGCTACATGGTGACGATAAAGGAGGCAGAAGGGTCTCTGCATGGCGACCTCAGAGGAACTGTTATTTTCCGTGATGACAAGCCGGTTCCCAGAGGCAGAGACCACATGGTCCGCGAGCCTTGGATTTTCTCAGACCGCAGGGGCAGTACATGGGCGGAGTTGGGGTACT
>VXAC01006262.1:195321-222308 GCA_013399225.1 Rhipidura dahli
GGGGGGGGCAGTGTGGGAATGGCATGCAATTTAATAAGAAAAGCAGTGGGGAAATACAATAGTACAGGGGAAATCTGTATTTATATACCTAAATAGGATGTGCTCATAATCCAGTGAACTCATCTTGGGGTTACCTCAGATGTTCCTTTCAAAATAATCACTAATTGGATGTATTTTAACAGTTGATCTTCATTTTCCAAATACCTTTGAAAACACTGGCATTGTTTTTATTGAATGCAAAAACCCTGTTACTTGTTTGCCACATGGCAAACCTGAACCACGTCACAAAAGACCCGATTTTTGTGCCTGCCACAAGTTGGGTACATGGCGCCTGAGCTCAAGACCCTTCTGGCTGGGTGCTATTGATCCTGTAGGATGGCAGTCTGGAATTTAGACTTTGCCCCACAGCCTAAAGACTAAACACAGCGGTTTGTTGCAGAGCTGTGGGGAAGGGAGAATGTGCTGCTGGGTCCATGCTGGAAACTGGCTCCAATAGAAAAATGGTTTAATTCTGTAGTTACCCTCTTTGCAACTGACTCAACTCAATCTGAGATTTATTGGATCCTAGTTATGTGGATAGACCAATGTGTGTAGATCCAGAGGTTGTAGACTGGAATAATCTTTCTTATCTTGTTGAATTTCTCAATATATAAATCTGAATTTCTCACCCCAAGACTGCATTTTCAGCTGCTGATCCCTCCAGAGAGCAATTAATTTGACCTCCCTCCTGTTCCTGTAGTGAGTCACCCTCTGGATAGAGCCATTTGGTCATGTGAACTATTAAAGGAATTCTGCATGAGTAGTGCAAATTTGGGCTATTAATGATTTCATTTAGGGATGACGCAGGTCATGTCAAGTGACCCATTCAATGTGGATTCAGGCCTGGATCCATTTGGGCCTGGATAAATCTTGTACACGGCATCCTGAATTGAGGCCTGAAAACTGAAACTCAGCCAGAGGTCAGTATTTTAAGAATGATTTTGTTTCTTTGTGTCTGGAAGTGTTCACCAAACCAATTTGGTGAGCCTTGCACCCTTATCTCCTAATGTTACTTTTTCTCACTGTCCTCCAGTTTGCAACACCTGTAGCAAAATAAGTCACCAAGATCCTTGAAGCAGAAACATGCTGGCCCTTCAGAGCTCCAGGACCAGGTGGTTTCGTAATGACACTTAGAGAAGGTGACAACCAAATCCCAGAGGAGCATCAATAAGTGGCTGTGCTGACCCACAGCAAGGCCATCACGGGCTGGAAAATAGAAAAGCAAACCTGCTGGAGGTCATGGTTTTCTCCCTGCGTGCTGATACTGCTTGAAGAGTTAATAGGGACCTGCAAAGCTGCTGGCATTGTTTAGAACTTGGTAAGTGGCTTTAACGTTATTACTTGTCATTCTGAAGCAATTTATGGCAACAACGGAAAATTTTTCAGTTTGTGCTTGGGGAAGCAATGGTATAAGACATGCATACAGAAATATGCTTATATATATAGAAAAATATGCTTGATTACTCAAAAAAATAAAAAAAGGACTTTAAAACTGCTTAAGCAAAGTGCTTGTAAGACAGCCTGTGGTGAGAATTGTTCTTGTGTAGTCAGTTATATAGTGAAATTATGGGTATGAGACAGTCACAAGCCCAAGCTTTATGAATTACTGACCTCCCTTTGCACTGCTTTGTTTGTGAAAGGAAGTAAGTTCTGCTTCACGGCTAGGATGGCCTGAGTACCTTAATGACAATCAGTAACTTGGTGAGCTGAACTTTTGCTTCTGTCAGTGTTCCTGTAACTGAGAGTGACTTCCAGCTTAGGATGGTCCCTGAAATGGCTGTGAAAGGGTTTTAAAGCTGGTGCTGGTGCAAAGGCTGTTATCTGTTCTGTCACTTTTATCATTGCAATGTCATATGCAGCCTCTGTAGTTTACTGAAAATCCTAAAATTAGCTGGGCTGTTGTTCCAGCCTGTGCTAGGACATCTGGGAGGAGGGAAGGTGTTAATGTGCAAAGCTGAGTATTTTCCAAAAAGCCCTAAGTACTTCCTTGGCAGAAAATTTGCACCCTATTCCCTTGAAGGGCAACGGGAAAATTTAGTCTTTGTTTTCAGACAGTTGTGACCAGGAGAACCTCAGTCAGAGGGATGAGTCCTTCGTAATTATAATTACAAAGCTAAGTTAGGCTGGTTGATAGGATTTATTGTATTTTTATTTTTCAATTTGTGTTGTGGAGGTGAGTCAAAGTGATGTGGGGAGGGTGAAAGGGCACAGTTTTCTGCTCAGTTAGCAAGCCCAGGCAGTCCTTCCAGTGGGAAGACTGTGTCCATCCACCTGGATTTTAACAGTTTGGTCAAGAATTACACAGTTTGCATTAGGACTGGATTTAATCCCTGCTTATGTTTTTCCTGCTTTTTTTATGCCCCAAGTCAAGCATCGTAGAGAACAACAAATGGGTGGGAACAGTGGTCCCAGTTCATAGATTCTCCAAGGGAATTGCTCTCTTCTCTCAGGAGTTTAGATGGGTTGCAAGGTGAATCGCCCCAAATCAAAGGTGAGGCATGTTTCCCGATATCTCCCTGCCATCTGGTGGAAGGAATCCAAGGGCTGCCCTTCAGCCCTTGGGAGTCAGCAACAAATATCTGAACTTCAGAGAATTGCTCAGTTCACCAATTTTTCATGCAGTGAAAGGGATGTAGTTTGGATGTTATGAAAACTCAAAAGACACCTTAGTGCTAGAATAGATTGTTGTGAGAGGAGGGGAGTTTCCAGACAAATATTATACCCAGAGTTGCTGCTGTTGGGGTGGAAGATGGACTATAGCAGGTCTGCAAGCATGATCCAGGCAGCAGGGAATTCTAGCACCATCCAGGAGAGCACGGATTGATTCTCACCTCTGCCAGACTGAGATCTGGGAAGGGAGTTCACACCCTGTTTTCCTGCTTTAGGTGGGCACATCAACAGCATGCGCAGTGTCACCATACCCTGGGACAGCTGGAACATCAGGCAGTTCGTGGGTCTGAAAGGCAGCAGGAGCTGGACCATGAAACAGCAAAAACCCTCCCTATGTACTACATTCCGGGTCCTGTGCACCAACAACGTGAGGAAAACAAAGGGAATTAGTGAAAAGTTCAAGCTGCATGCTTGTCTTTGGTTGTATACGCCGACACAAAGTCTGAACTTGTGGAAAATAAGGAGGCGAGGCAGTTGAGCTGGGGCAGCTCTCCCTGTTTGTAATAAACCAGAAAGAAATGGGGAATTCCAGTGCATTGTCTGCAACTCTCTGCCCTAAGCTATGTCAAGGCCTCAGTTTACACATTAGCAGCTCGTTAGAAGACAGACCTTACCTGACTTGGAGCCTTGGGCGTGCCCAGTGGTTTCAAAACACACGGTGCCAGAAACCAGGTGGTCAGGCCCGTCCACTCTTTCATTTACAATTTGGCTGGCAAACACTACTGCTGCTGCTGATTCAGAGCTCACAAAAGAGGTTCTCTGCTTTCACGAGCCATTGAAGAGTTCAAGAAGGAGACCTAGCTGTCTTTATAGTCCTGGCAGCAAGCTTACATTCTAGTGTTTCGTATTTATTCCTTTGGGAGCCCAGTGACTGCGAGGTGGCTGGCATCAGAAGCAGAGGCACGGGAAACGATCCCCCTGGATTTTGGAAGCGAGGCTTGGAGCTGTCTGGGGTGTGTTGGAGGGCTGAGGTGCTTGTTGTGCACTGACACATCCTTTGCCTGCTCTCATGCCCATGTCATCCCTGGGATGGAGCAGGGAACGAGAGCCCTCGGTTCCGGCCAGCTTTCATTAATCTCAGGAGGGCAAAGCTACTTTTGATCGCTGCCAAAATCATGTTTTGGGAGCAGGGCTCTCCTTCCCGAGCTCCCGAGAGAAGCATTTGAGATCAAAGGAGAAGTTCCCATCCAAATGATACAGCTTTGGGAAGGGGAGTGCCACCTCCCTGTTCTGTCCCAAAGCAGCGTGTGGCCAATTGAGGGCAACTCACTACACTTTTACAGCTCCCATTCTCCACAGTCAGTAATTATTCCCTTGCTTTGCAGATGGAGAGGCTGGATCAGTCCAAGATGACTGTGCCTATCCCCAGCGGTCCCAGCCTTTACTCTGGGGGCTGCCTGTTCAGCTGGAAAGCACAGCGCTGCTGGATGACGTTTTCTTCTCCTCCCACTGAATCAGCCTTTTATTTACTCTTTGGAATGCAAAGTAACAGGACACCCTGTGAGTTTTATCTCTCTCCCAGTCTTTTGTAATGCTTTGGAAGTTGCCGGACCGGATTGAGCGTTTGAGACGGGGTGGTTTCGGGGTTGCCTGGCAGGAATCTGGGTGGGAGGGTACTGTCAGTGAAATTTGAATTTGGGAGTCGTGCTGAGAGCAAAATCCTTGAGCCACACTGCGGGAAGGAACAGCCTTTGTCCCTGACTGAATCCGGCCCGTCGGTGGTGTGGATGGATGGTGCTCCGTTGCTAGAATTCCTGGGAACTGCCTCCACCAGAAGACTTTTCTCCGCAGGCAGCCAGCCTTCACTCCTTATGTAAGCAGTTCTTCCCTTCTTTCGCGTGCATGGCATTCCCAGGGCTGGGAGCTGATGCGGAAGGATCCTGCCTGCCCAGACAGCGTTTGCTGCTCCTGCAGCTGATCCTTGTCTGGGGTTCGAGCTCAGGGCGATTTAGCTCTTGTAACTCGCACAGATTTTGACAAAGCCGGACTTGGTTCTCAGACTTCAGGGCTCTCCTTCCTCTCAAACCTCGGCTCTGCTCTCAGGATGCTGTTGAGGCTACACTGAGACAACGCGAGGAGGAGGAGGTGACAGCTTTTCTTGGATAAACTGGTCCCAGCGGTCACAAACAGAGGCTTTGCGGCTGACTGCTGCCATTGCGTGTGGGTGAGTGCCTTGAACTTCGCGCTTTATTGCGTTTTCACAGTGCCTCGGCTGGGCTCAGCATCCTTCAGTCAGACTGGAGGGGAGCATGGAAGTCTCTCACCAAAAAAAAAAAAAANNAAAAAAAAGCACAAGGCAAACCGATTGGGAATTGTTATTAGATGTTTTGGAGCTGTGCAGTGCCCAGGAGGGGACCTGCTCCCACCACGGTGACTCGGTAATGCCTGCAGCACAGACACGAAGGAAATCCCTGGGCTCCAGCAACAGAGAAACGGGAATCCTGGTGTTGAGACCTCGAACCAATTGCCTCCCAGCTATATAATATTTACACTTACAACGTGTATTGCTTGCTGGTTTTCCCCAAGGTGACTGTGTCCCCTTGTTCAAAGAGGGCTCATGAATTAGTTTGTAAAATGTCAGTGGGTTGAATGGCAGGAAACTGTGAGCATTCACAGCTCTGTGTCGAACCAGGGGTTGTGGATCTTCGCATTTTGCCCTCATCATCCACATCCCTGAGCGCGGGTGTTTATCTGGCACCAGCCTGCAGATCAGTGGATGCACCAAACAGGAAAAATGTGTAGAATGCAGGAGCAGTGGTTCAGCTGGCACCAGCTGCTTTGTACCCAAAATATGCTGTTTCACGGGGGTGTTAAGACAGGCTGCAGCCAGGCAGGTAAGGGAGTGGCTGTAAAAACAGCGCTGGGTAGGGCTGGGCATCAGCGGGAGGGCTGAGAGCTCCTGACATCAGCAGCCTGACTAACAAGGCACCTTTTCAAGGGAAGTACCTCAAATCCAGGGGTGCTTCCTGCTGTGCCGTGTTCCGCGGTGGGTGGAATTCTGGCAGCTGCTGAGGGGACAGGGAAGGTGGTGGCTGTTGTGTTTCTACAAGAACACAGAAGTTATGTCGTGTTTTTCACAACAGCAGGATCAGAGACCTCACCCCGTCTCTATTTCCCCCCCCAAAAACCAGCTGCAAACAGCCTGCAAAACTTCTGCGCCGCAGGAGACAATTTAGAGCAAGGGAAAACAAAGGAGACTCAGCAAGGGATTTTCTGCCTGTGATCAGCAACTCGGGTTGCACGAGAACCAGTTTGGGAAATTTTAAGTGTTCAAGAGTTGAAAAAAATTCCGTTTCAGGGCTGGATGCAATTGGTGTGAAAAGGTTTGGATCAGCGGTGGGGTGGCCAGTTCAACTTTTGATGAGCATATCACATATTCATACGGATTATCACATGTAAGATGGAGAAAGGAAGAACCTTTCCATAAAAAATTGAGTTTGATCCAGCTATTTTAATCCTGACTTGCTCCTGAATGTGAGAAGCCTAAATATTTGAGTGTGTGTGTCTGAATCATCTTTTCAAGAAGGGGTAAATGGTGAAGTAAGACTGAAGGCAGCTTTCAGTGTTACAAATTCTTTCAAACCTGCATTAGAGCATTCTCAGAACCCGTCTCTCCTTTCCAACTCTGTTTAATATTAAACCACACAGTCCCCAGGGGCTGTTGCTCTCCCCTGAGTGCCACATTTGGGTGCATGTATGCATGTGCAGTTTCTGCAGCACTGCTGTGTGCACTTTGCATCCAGTCTCTGTTAGCCAAGAGAAAGCTCATTCCTACAGTGCTGTAGCCTGGCTGAGGGCAGGTTTCAGGCTGGGAAAAGGGAATATTTTGCTTCTGAGTGTACCAGATGTTTTTGGAAACATGAGGCTTCTCCCTGGGGTAAACTATATGTGCATGCTGAGACTGCCCTCTTTGCAGCGGGGTTTCGTGGCATGATAGTATTGTCACCCTAGGAGGGATGAGACCGTGGATACACAAAGCTTTTCCTTAGCTTTTCCCTCTCTGTTTCCTTAAAAACTGTGCATCTCTGCATGGCAGCCAGCACTCCTACCAACTGCAAGGTGGCTTCTCCTGGTAAAAGACAGATTTTTCTGGTTTCATTTCCTAAAGCAAAGCTTGTGGCTGAAGAGTCTCTTGGATGATGCAGAGCTCATGCGGGGCTTTTGGGCGCAGCTTTTCAGGCAGGTCTTTTCCCTTATTTCTGTGGAGTAGGAGAGGTGCGAGCTGCAGCTGGACACGGGAGCGGCACAGCACCCACGGGGTGTTTCCGTCTGCCCGCACCTGCCAGGAGCACAGGAAGGAGGAGCTGGGCACCGTGCCCAGGCCGGAGCCACCGCGCCATGGCGGCCTGAGCCGCAGCACTGCCCTGGCCATGGAGTGCAGCCCCCCGGCCAACGGGGCCGGCGTGCGGTACAGCGCCCAGCTGCAGGTGAGAGCACACCTGGGCCCGCGGAGCTCCCAGAACTGCTGCCAGCCTTTTGCCAGGCTGCCTTGTCCTCTGCTTGCTCTGGTTCCTTTGAGCCTGACGGTTTCAAGGCGGCTTTGGAATCCTGCAGGAAGGGGGGGTTCCAGCTCACCCTTGGGTAAGGTCAGGAGAACCTGTTTGGGGGACATTTCTGAGCTCAGCAGAGCAGAAAAAACCAACCAAACAAAAAGCCAACAAAAAACAACAGCTTTGGGGAATTGGAAATCTCCACCTGTCTGTGCTGGCTTTGGATCCCCATGGTGTCGATGCTGCTGTTGCTCTGGGGGTTTTGGTTTCAGCTTAAGCTGAGGGCGCTGGGGTTGTGAGTAAAGGTAAACTCCGTGCTGGTGAGCTGTGTACAGAGACTGGCTCTGGGTTGTTTAGCAACAGATCCAACTAAACCTGTTCAAGCGTTGAAAGGGCCAATTTTAACCGAGGGCTGTGGGGCTTCATTAATTAACCACTGCATTATGAATGTGCTCTGAGACCTGAGCAAGCTTCTTGTGTAGATCTTCCTGGCTGAGGGTTGGGCAGGGATGTCTGAGTTTGGGTTGTACCTGCAGAGACTGTTCTGTGCCACAGCTGTTCCAAACAGAGGGGTTCGGGTTAAAGCAGGACAGCAGCATTTCCCACCCCACCTATAAGCTGTGTGGTGTCTGTCTCCGAGGCCTGGCTTTAGTGGTTATTATCTGGCAACAACAAAGGAGCTGCTGGTTCTGGCACTGATCAAAAAGCTGGCCTGCAGCAAGAAAAGTTTCCCTTGCCTCCAGCCCCTCTGTCCGGTGTGTGCTGGGCTGGGAGTGGGAAGGAGATGCTTTCACTGAAGTAGTTCAGCTCAAGCTGTTTGTTCCTGGGCGGGTTGGGGTGACACTTGTGTGATATGATCTTCCCTGCCTGGCTTGTTCTCCTGGCAGAAGGTAGCTTTGTCTTTGATTTGTCTTTACTCAGGACTGGGGGCTCGAGTGGCTCCCTTCCCTGGTTCTGTATCAGTTTTTCCTGTGTCAGTTCAAGAGGGGCTGATCTGATCCGGAACAGCTTCCATGAAGACAGTACCTGTCCTCCTGGCAGGAAACAGCCTAAGGAGCTTGTCCCCTGTGGACTGTTGTTGGACTTGGGTCCTTATAAACATGACAGTGGAGGAAATAAGTGGTTTTGCAATGTTTTGTGTCTCCTCCTGTACCTGTGATGGAACTGCGGCAGTTCTTGGGCTGAGGAGAAACTGCTGCTCTTCCTTGGAAAGGTGCAGAGTGTTTCCCTGGGGTAGTGGCTGGCAGGTAAGCTGCTGCTCAGGCCAGTTTGGCTGCTGTTGGTGCCAAAAGCAAACAGGGATAAGGAAGACACAATGAGAGAAGGGCTGAGGCCAGACCTTTGCTCAGCAGATGAAAGATCATTCTGTAAAACCCTTGAGGGAGCAGCGAGAGTGTTTTGAGGGCCTGGCTGTGGGGAAGGTAATCGGAGCAAAGGTTCTCTCCTTGCCCAGGGTAGAATTTATCATTTCCATCCAAAGGCCGCTGGGACACGCTGGGAAATAAAGCCCTGCAATATCCGGGCCATGGGCTGGGGCAGGGAGGGAGCAGCTAACAGGGATGGGTTTGGCAGACAGAGACTTTCCTGGTTGGAGGTGCTGGTGTTTTCCTTGCTGTTGGTTTCAAACATTAGAGACTCGTGGTCCAGATCCACCTCAGAACTGTACGAATGAGTGAAATGTCACAAGGATTGTGGAGGTCAAGATCTGGAGCTCAGCTGCTTTGGTTAAACTGCTGGAGGCAGTTTTGTTTTCCAGACAGTGCTGTCTGTAGCAGGAAGACATAGGAGTGATTTAAATGAATTGTTTGCATCTCTGGCATGTTTCTTTGCTGCTCTTGGGACATCAGTGTGTTGAAAGGAGGAATTTCATGGTTCATAGCCACACAGATCAGGGCTGTAGGGTACCTTTATTCTCAGCTTCTCCTCAAGAGATGCTAAGACTTAAGTGTAAAATTCTCTGCTACCACAGACACACAGAAGCGTGGTGGCTTTTTTTGAGCTTCTGTGGTGCAGGACAGAGCTGCACCAATCAGCCTGGATGGGGTAGCAAGCCAAGCCTGTGCTATCTGTGCAAACGTTAACATGAGTTTCATCTGTAATAAACCTAAAGGAATTTGGTTTCTCATATGACTCAGGGTGGTCACAAGACAATCAAATGCTGTAGAGTGTTAAGCTCAAACTTGGTGTGTGAAATAGGTGTGTGTGACCTGTATCTTTCACTATTGCACCTGACCTCTGTGCCTGGAAGATACAGTCTGGAGGACTCTGTCCCTGAGCTCTTGCCCCATATTCCCTTTTTAGTTATGATGTCATCATTTTATAGCTTCATTGCCCTTAATACAGAACTGAAGACGAAAAATAGTGCACTGACAAAGTTTTTTCAGTGCTTTGGTGGTGGGGCAACACAACACAAATATGCCTTACGTAAGCTTTGCTCCCATGCGTGCTGTTTCCATGTATTTC
Source organism: Rhipidura dahli (assembly GCA_013399225.1). Classification (NCBI taxonomy): domain Eukaryota; kingdom Metazoa; phylum Chordata; class Aves; order Passeriformes; family Rhipiduridae; genus Rhipidura; species Rhipidura dahli. Next base: position 204,984 of record VXAC01006262.1, read on the forward strand.
TTATCAAGTATAAGAAGAGAAGTGAGGAGATGATTCTTACCAGATCTTCCAGAGGAGTTGTTGGGGTTTGCAGCAAGAGTTGGTGTAGGAGCTGATTTAAGAGTGGTGTAGCTGTACTTGAGCTACTTGGGTGAAGTGAGTTGCCCATGCTGTTCACATTTGCTTTACCTTCTCTGGTGGAAAACAGGCTGTTTCCCCTCACGACACCACCACAAAGCTGGTGTTGGCTTTCAATGAGATCCAAGAATTCTGGATTTGAAGATATTTGTTTTCTGGCTCTTTTTGCCACACAAGCCCACCCTGTTGGTCTCCTGAGCTGTGAGACGGCTTGCTGGCCATGTCCTGAGCTGCTGGATGAGTCAACATGTTTCATTCCTCTCATTTCTCATTTGGTATTTGTTTTAGTTTTTATTGAACACCACCTGAGGCAGGTGTGGCTGGAAAAGGGGAGGTGGGAATTGCCTCTTGGATACACAGGCTGGGATCTGTAAGGTGTAATTACCCTCAAGGGTCTCTAACCATGTAGTCGGATGACTCTGCTTCACCTCCAACCTCCCCAGGCCTCCTCAGCCTGGAGTCTTACGTGTTCCTTTTCTTGGTCGTGTACATTGGTATCAAACAGTGGTATTTTTTTGCTGTGAGATTTGATTTGGATGCACACCTGCTCTTACCTTGTATGATCTGGGCAGCTTCAGCCCTGAGCAGTCCTGTGGCAGACCAGCAGAGTCTGGAGTTGGGAAAGTCAAGGGAAGTAGGTGAATCTCATGTCTGGTGCTGGACAAACAAATTACCTGGTGGTCATAAGGGACAGGTGAAACTAATGGCCAGGAACCCAGTTCTTCTGGGAGTCAGGGTCCTGTGAACAGATGCAGACTCCGATGGAGAGATGCAGCAGCTGTTTTGGAGGAGAGGGGAACAGTGAGGGGTTTGGTGCCTGGGACACATCACCATCTTGGTGGGACCACCTAACAAGGCAGAAACCAACCTCTACGGGGGATACTGATCCCAGAGGGACCCCTACTTTGCACACATCATGCTGGAGAGCTGTACTCCATGATCCCCCACTGCAGGAGGATCTCTCTGCTTTCTCATAAGATCTCCAGTGCAGAGCTGGTTCCCACCACCCCCATGTGCCAGCTGCATTTCCTGCTGACAGAATTAGTCACTTCTGCATCTGGTTTGTCCTGTTGGACAGAGCATAGTCGCTGTCTAAAAATACATTGTGTGGCTTACAGAGGAGGAATGGGAGGTCTGCTTTGCCCAGGATGGAGCTCAGACTCTGCACAGAGGAGCAGGAGCCCTCCATGTGCTCTATATAGAAATCCATCTGTGTGCATTTCTTTTCCAAGTTTCCTCGGGGAGTCGGTACTCTGGGGGAAACTGAGGCATGGGAGAACTGGGGCAGTGCCTGTCTGAACCTTTCCCTGGATTGGTTTTGCTGCCCCAGGATCCCTTGGACCCTGCATGGGGAGCCTGGCCCTACTGGCAAAGACTGACTGAGGAGGAGCAGGAGGAAGTAACTACTCCAGTGACTAAGTCAGAGAGAATATCTAGGGAGGTTTTCTGTTAATAATGTTTATTGGAGCAGTTTCCTCGAGAAGAGACAGTCAGACCTTGAGTCACTTTGCGCTAGAGACGGTTTCTGGAGGAGCCATGGACAAGGTGAGAGTGGGACGTTTTCAGCTCCGCTCTAGTTTACAGCTGCTGCTAATCAGAGCACACAAGGGAAATGTGCAGCAGCTAAAGGAGATCAGCATTGCAGTTGTCTTTTTTTTTTTTTTTAACTGTGATCTTTGAGCCTGTCTTGCATGTGATTTCATCTGGTTTCCATCTAGCTCAGAGGATGGTGACAGGGTATTTTTCCTCCCCAGTGTTGGGAGTGAAGGGGATATGGAGCACAGGAAGTGAGGGGGCTGAGAGGCTGAGCTGAGCTGCACTTGCGGGGCACAGGCAAGTCTGGTCCTAAGGTCAGACGGGTATTTTTTGTGCTGAGTGTGGGCAGGGAGGTTTCAGCCTCTTAGGGTTCAGGACACGGGGCCTCATCTGAGACCTTCCTCACGGCCTGATTCATCATTCCAGCAGTGCTTGGGGGATACTTCAGATCCTTCACTGGGTTTTGGGAAGAGAGTTTGCAGCAATGGCTGTTGCTTACCCAGGCTGTGATGGGTGAGGGCTCTTCACACAAGTGTCTGTGTTGGCTGAGGAACATAATGGCATCCATAAGGTATGGGAGTGGGAGAGGATGAGATCTGGAATACAACACAGAGGGCGGGGATGGAGGGAAACCTCTTTGGATCCTGTCTCATATCTGCAGGTGTGTCACCCACAGCTGACAGGGTAGCTTCTGGCAAATAACAGTATCAGTGGCTGCTCCTGCACCTTGTACAGGAGGAAAAACAAAAGTAACCTTCCCAGAAGTCCCCTCACTTCTGTCATTTCTCCTGTGTTGCTGCTGGCTCAGCTTTGGAGCAAGAACAAACTGACAAAGGCATGGTGTAAACTCTCACATTTTTCATCCTTTTTTTTTTTCCGAGAAAAGCAGAGAAATTGCCTAAAGAAAGATAAGATGGTGAGTTTTCCTGCCTAATTTCCTTGCTCCCAGAAGCAGTGTGTGTGTGCCTGTGTGTGCTGGAGGCAGAGGGGAGCTCCATTTGCCTTCTGATTTAATCACAGTGATGATCTTCTCCCTGGAAGTTTTCTCTCTGCAAAGACACCATCTGTAGCTCAAAGGGGATATTACATTGCATCAGCCACCTTGTTGTGCAGTGTTGTACAGCAGGAGCTCCTGCTTGCTGCTGAGCCTTATTTTCTTCTGGCAGTTTGGTGAAACTGCAATGTAGGAATTCTGCAGAGGGCTGAAGGTCCGCTCAGCTGAAAGGTTTTCTTATGAAAAATTGGTTTTCTTGCAGTTCTTTCTCGCTGCTTCCAGAAAGTCTGGAGAAACTGATAGATCATTTAAGCCCCTGAGACTGTCTTCTTGCCACAGGCTCCTGCAGATGTTAACAGTTAGATGTTAACTAAATACTTTGCTTTCTGCCAACAGCAGCAATGTCTTGGAATTCCTGAGAAGGTTCAGCATTGTGAGCAGCACTGTGGAGGGAGAGAGGATGTGTTTGCAAGTTTTGTGGCCAGTTTCTTCTCTTTACCAGGTTTGGGAGGGTTTACTACATGACTGGAAAACTGGTGGGAGCCAGATGGATGTTTGGAAGGCAAGGTGTCAAACTCCAGGTAGTCTTGAATTTGATTGCAGAGTTTCCTGATTTAGGATGCCTCTATGTACTGAAGCTTCATTTTCTGTGTCATCTGTTTCAAAGTTTCCTTGGGTTATATTTTCAAGCTTTTCCTCTATGATCAGAAGCCAAACAGGATTCAGAGCATTTCCCATGGGATTGTCCTCTGCAGCCCTGCTAGACCTGTTTATTTTGGAGGTGGCTGGATTTTGGGCATGGAAACCTCTTCTGCCTAGCCTTAGCCAGTAAAACTCAAAAATGAACAAAGTCCCCTTCCCTGAACTGCTAAATGATAAACTGAGAGGATTCTGAGAGCAGCTGATGTGAAAACTGGTGGGTTGCTCTGGTCTTGGTAGTCTTCTGGTGTTTGCAGAGGATTAAACTTACAAAGTCCTTGACAAAAACTCAGAGTAAGGTGCCTGCCACTTCCCTTTCTGTTGCAAAGGGCTCTGGGCCAGTACTGCAAGGAGAGGCTGCGGTGGGGTGTGGAATGTGGGAGGAGAGCACAGGCATGGGGTGAAGAAAAGGGCAAAAGAAGTGGGGGAATGGTTCAAGTGGGAGCTGGGCTTTCCTGCCAGTCGAGGCTGAGGAAAGATAAGATGTAGCACCTACTGGAAGTGCAATGAGGAAATGTAGTGAGAATAGCTTGTTCTTATGTCTGCACATCAGGCTCAGGTGCCTCTGTTAGCAGAATCCCCTTTGCTAGTTGTTTTTCATAGAATCCCAGAGTGGTTTGGGTGGGAAGGGACCTGAAAGCCCATCCAGTCCCACCCCTGCCATGGCAGGGACAACTTCCACTATCCCAGGTTGCTCCAAGCCCTGTCCAACCTGGCCTTGAACACTGCCAAGGATGGGGCAGCCACAGCTTCTTTGGACAACCTGTGCCAGGGCCTCACAGGGAAGAATTTTTTTCCAATATCCCATCTAACCCTGCTATCTTTAATTTCAAAACCATTCCCATGTCCTATCAAGCCATATCCCCCTTGTCCATATTTTTCCTGACTTGTAGGGGCTTGTGGCATTTGCATCAAATTAACCTGAGCTGCTGGAGTAGGTTTGTGTGAGCCCTGGGCTGAGAGAGGACAGGCAGAGTTTGACCCTGTGTTTGTGGGGCCAGCGTTACCCTTCCGGAGCACAGGGCATGTGGAAATGCTGCGGATTTGTGCAAGTCAGCACTTTGTGCCGTGGTGTCCATGCTGTCATCCAGAGCCCAGGGAGCTGCTGAATGCCTGCTAAGGAGACAGTGGGAAGGTGGTGAGCAGAAAGGTGAGGGATCCTCCTGTTACGGGCCCTTGCAGCAGGCGCAGAGCCCTTCCTGTCCAATATCGGAAGCAGATGTGGTGAGCTCTGCGCACACCACTGCCAGTGCTGGCAGAAGAGGAAGTGCCAGGGTAGATGCAGATCCAGGCCCCCACAATGTCCAGCCAGTACCAAGGATGCTGTGTGGGATCCTCTGAAAACATCTGGGTCTGCAGCTGTTCCCATCCCCCCCACCCCAGGCCAAAGGTGCAGATACATGAGCAGGGCAAGGATGGAGGAACGAAACAGAAGGTGGGAGAAAGTGAAACCCTGGGGCACCAATGGTTTTACAGCTGATACAGAGCTCAGTGCTTCAACAGATCTTCCTCACCCAGGCCATTAGGGGGTGGTGATGACAGAGAGAGCTGTGTCATTCCTCGTTCCTTTTGGATCTGTTCTTCTATATCTTGTCCCAAGAGCATGGCTGCTCGTAGGCTGTGGGGATGTCTTGTGTGTTCATATTAGTTTTTTGGTTTATTTCTTTTAACAGGTGTTTGTGCTGGATGGGCAATTCCGGGCAGAAACAAAGGAGTGCTGGTGGCCCAGGAGGCATGACAGAGAGCTGTGAAAATGTAAAGGGAGGAAGCAGCTTGATCTCTTAGAGAAGTGCTATTTATAGCATGCTGTGCCCCGCAAGCTGTGGGTGACACACCTGCACGCAGCGAGCGCTTCGTAGGGGTGAATTTTTCTCTGCAGTTTCATCTGCTGAGGCAGATCATGGAGCTTGTGGGCTTGTGACCTGCCATGGTCACAGGAGGGTGTGTAGACTTGCCCCTGAGTTTGCTTGAGCTCATGACCTTATATTAGGCCCAAAAAGGAATTAGGTGTGTACGGAAAAGCAAAGAAGCCTTCAGGGTTTGTCCTGCCATGGCTGTGGAGCTGCTGACGCTGAGGTTTGCCCTCAGTGCTGCCACATTCTTTGTCCCCAGACTTGCTTCAGGCTGCTCTGTGGCTGGACCTTCTCAAGCCAGGCTTTGGGAACAGCCTTCCCACTGTTCTGCCTTCCCTCCTTTCCCAGGACATGAACAACCTGGACGAAGGGGTGGAGTTCCTCCCTGCCATGAACTCCAAGAAGATGGAGAAGCGTGGCCCAAAGCGGCAGGTGGTCATCACCGTCCTGATCATTGTTTTTCTGCTTGTCTCCCTGACCACTGGCCTCCTGTTTTGGCACTTCAAATGTGAGTGTGACGTCTGGTGGGTGGTGACATGTAGGGGGACACCCTGGGAATGTATCCATCCACATGGAAAAGCTTTGTTACCCAGTGCAGCTCACATGTGCCCTCTCAAGCTCCATAGACACCATTTCCACCCCCCTGCCCTGATTGCTGTCACTGGGGATGTGCTGTGACAGGGTCCCAGCCCTGACTGTCCTTTCTGACCCTGAACTGTTCCCTTCCAGATAGGAACACACCCATCCAGAAGGTTTTCAATGGCCACTTGCGGGTTCTGAACTGGGAATTCCTGGATGCCTATGAGAACTCCAGCTCTCCAGAGTTCAGTATGCTGGCCAAGAAGGTGAAGAGCACGGTAAGAGGTTTCTTGCCTCCCTCCCTCTGCATGGCCACGGGGGTATGTCATGTAAGATTCCTTGGAGCTTTCCCTGCTTGCTGTGACACACTGGTGGGAGCAGGGGCCTTCCTTGGAGCTGGATCTTGACATCCCAGCTCCAGCCCAGTGCCACAGCATCTCCCTGTGCCATAGGAGCTGCCAGGGCATGTCCCAGAATCGTTGGATGAGTCAGGGCCAGGAACTGAGGCAGAAGGGTGTCTGAAGGAGGCTGAAGCTGTGGCTGGTCTTGCCTCTTCCCTCAGACTTGGGGATTCACTTCCCCCCAGGGAAGAGTGGGGTGAGCTGAATCAGAGCAGGCTGTGATGGGCAGCTCTGGGCTCTTGGGGCTCTCAACTCTCCTTCTTCCTTTCTTTGGCCCTGCAGATTCCTGCACCCAGGGATGCCAGGTATGTGCCCTGGTTCTCCTTTGCAGGCTTGAAGCTTTGTCTGTCTTTAGCCTTTTTCTTTTCCTCACTTCTAGACATGCTGAACACGCCTTTTTAACCCCTTCAGGTGGAGGAGATCTACAGGAATCATGCTGATATTGGTCCTTACCACAAAGAGACAGTGATCACTGCCTTCAGGTGAGTGTTAGGCACTGCCTGAGGCCCATCTGGGATGCTGGGATATCACACAGCCATTTACCCTCATTCCTGGGATGCTGGGATGGAAGCACCCCAGTAGTAGTCACCTTGAGTGACACAGGAAAGAGTGAGCAGTAAAAAGTGACCTGAAAATGTGTTTTGTTTTCTGCCAGACATCTTGGGAAGCAATGTGTGGTGCAGTGAACTGCAGTGTTTGGTGCCTGGCAGCATTGAGAGGGAATCCCTGGGCTGGCAGGGGCCTTTGCTGTTTGCTTGTCATTGAAACTCTCCCTTCCCCGTGGCCAGGCCCCAAAAATGGTTCATGATGTGGTCTGGCCCCTTCTTCTAGTGGTATCTGAATCCTCCCAGATCTGTCCTTGCCCTCACACCACAATTGCCCTTCCCACAGCGAAGGCAGTGTCATTGCCTACTACTGGTCAGAATTCCTTGTGCCCAAGTACCGGGAGGAGAGCCTGGACAGGGCGATGGCTGACAAGCAGAGCCTGGTGCAGAGGTGGACCCCCCGCCTGAGAAACCCCATGCTGAAGGTGGAGTCGGTCATCGCTTTCCGTAAGTATTGGCTCTGGGCCTCTGCATGGCACTGGGTGGGATATTCCTCTGGAAGGAGAAGGTGCTGGTCACAGCCCTCCCTTGGGAAAGGCAGCCCTGAGGGTGGTGTAAGGACCTGGATGTCACAGCACAGCTTAATGGGATGTACAGCCTGAAGGAGGCTGCACGGACCTTCTCCCCTCTGCCGGAACGCTCTGTGTTCTCCTCTGAGCCCAGGGAAGAGGGACAGGGATGAGCTCTCTCTCTGCAGAGGAAGAGTTTGGTCCCTCAGTTCCCACAGGCCAGGCAGGAGCAGCATCCCCTGCCAGTTTGCAGGGAGAGACTCCACAAGCGAGGCCAGATCAATGACGGTCCAAGGAACAACCTCAGCTTTGTGCCCAGGGATATTCCATAGCTCAAAGGGTGATGCCAGCTCTGTTTTCTCCTACAGCTGTGGACCCCAGCATAGCTCACTCTGCCCGGGACCGTAAGTACAGTTCTTCCATCTCAGTGGCCTCTTCAGAGTGGTGTTTCTCTTGTGGGATGGGGAAGGGTCTGGAGAGAGGTGCTGTGCGTGCAAGGTGGACCCCAGTGTGCTCCTTGGAGCTGGTTTGGGGTTGGACAGACTGTGATACAGGCCTTGCTGTTATCCAGGAAGAACCATCTGCCCTGGGATAGCCTGCAGAAATTATTCTCTGCAAGGCTTGTTTGCCTTGTTAACTGTTCCCTACTCTCCGGGCAGACAGCTGCATGTTCTCCCTCCATGCCAAGGAAGGGGAGGTCACCAGTTTCACCACGCCAGGCTTCCCCAACAGCCCGTACCCCAACAATGCCCTCTGCTACTGGGCATTGAGGGCAAATGCCAGCTCCAGCATCAGCCTCACCTTCAAGACCCTGGAGCTGGAGCCATGCAGAGATGACAGTGACTACATCAAGGTGTACGACTCTCTCAGCCCCGTGGAGCCCCACGCCTTGGTTAGGTGGGTTTTCCTGTACGAGTCCAGGGTGATCCGTAGAGATGTCCTGCTCCTGTCCCTGCTCAGGGCTGAGCTGTGCTGCTGGAGGCTCCCTGTGCAGCAGTGCCTCATGGATTCTGTCCTTTGCTTCCTAGGCTTTGTGGGAATTATGCCCCGTCCTACAACCTGACCTTCCTGTCCTCCCAGAATGTCATGCTAGTCACATTGGTTACCAACAAGGAGGGGCGATTCCCTGGCTTTAAGGCTGAGTTCTTCCAGCTCCCAAAGATGAAAGGTGAGCAAAGGCCTTAGCCTGTTTCCCCACTTCTCCCTGCCATGGGCAGCTGAACAGGGAGGTGGCTGTGGCTGAGGTCAATTTGTCAGGGATGTTTCCAGGGAGCACTTGGAAGCAGGTCACCTCTTGGTGCTTGCCTTGCCTACAGTGTTCTTGGCTGCTCTAATAATGTCCCCTGAGGAGGCCAAAATAAGAATTATGTTGAATTACACATGCAGATTGATGTGTACAGGAAGCACCTAATTGATCTCTTGTGTTCTCTCAAGCCTTGGAGTAGAGCTGCTCTCTTCAGAGTGACTTAACCTTGTTAGAGACTGTTGCCTCTGCCTCCCTTCCTGCCCCAGAGGACAGCCAGCTGACGCTTGGAAAAGCCACATCTAAATCTCTAACCTGTTACTGCCTTCTTGCTTCTGTTTAGCCTGCGGTGGCACCCTGAAGGGAGACAGTGGCACCTTCACAACTCCCTACTACCCGGCACACTACCCCCCAGACACAGACTGTGTCTGGAACATTGAGGTGAGATGGGCCCTCTCTTCTCCTTAATAAGTCTGTCAAATAACCCTGATCATGCAGGACATGGTGCAAGGGAGCTCGCAGCAGCTGGGGCCCAGAGGCTCCAAGTCTGGCATGACTGAGGGAGCCTTTAGGAGCTGGGGGCAAAGGCAGAAGAGGTTGCGAGAGGCCTGAACCCCACAGGAGCCCATGAAAAATCCTGTAACTTCACACAAGAAGGATGAGAGTGTGGGCTTTGGGGCAGGCCTGTTACTGGCTGGTGACCAGAGGTCTGGCTTCCACCTCTCTGTGTGCCTGTTCCACTGGGTATTCTGGGGCCAGGGTGACTCAGTGACTTTTATGAAGCTGTTTCTTTTCCTTCTGGAAAATTGACCTCCCATTTTCAGTTATCTTCTGTCCTCCCGCCAAGCACAACCCTCTTCCTATGAAACTATTCCCTTTTCCTTGCTCCAGACAACAACATCCCACTGACTCTGCTTCCTTTTGCAGGTTCCCTCTATAAAAAATGTGAAGGTGCGTTTCAATATGTTCTTTGTGCTGGAGCCCGGGATCCCAGTCAGCTCCTGCACCAAGGACTACGTGCAGATCAATGGCACGAGGTGGGGGTCGTGTGGCTGAACCCATGGAGGGGCTTTGTTTAGTTACATAGAACTTTGTGCTTTCTTTAATCTGCTGTGAGAACAAGCGTGCTGGTGCTGTCAGGGAGGAAGCAGGAGGGTGTCCAGGACTGCCCCATGGTGAGAAGGGACCCCCACGCTTGGTTCTGGGGATAAGACCCTCGGTTTGTGGTCTGCTGCAGCTGACCCCCCCCCAAATGCTGCGGAGCATCACAGCACACAGCTCATGTGTAGGAAGGCAGGAACATCTGGGGCGGGTTTGCTTTAATGAGCAGATCTCCATTCTCTGGGCACTCGTATCCTGTGATGCATTTCCTGATGCACTGATGCATTCCCCAGCCTGACACGAGCTGGGCCAGACAGAAAACTTGGTACCTCACAGGCACAAGGTACCTCCCAGGGTTTCACAATATTTTGGGCAAGGGAGCTGACTCTGCCTCAGAGAAAGGGTTTCAAAGTCAGCACCTGCCTCTGCAGCCCTGAGTTCCTGCAGTGCTGTTCATGATCATGTACATGATCCCACCTGCCTGTGATGAGATGGGATCCTGTGTGAGTCCATTGTATCTGACATCAGACACATCATGGGGCAGGCAGGGATGTGGAAGAACTTGATCACAATCATTCCTAAGGTGACAAGTTGGTGTTTGCAACTGGCCCAAACCTGCCAGCGGCAGCGGAATTTGGACCCTGACATCCAGCAACCATCCAGCATACCTGCTTCCTGCTCTCCTGCCCCTCAGCTCCTGGGGTGTGGAGGGAGGTCAGGGATAGGAGGAGTTTTTCTTGGTGCTGACCTACAGCTCTTCAACTCCCCTTTGCTGTCTCCCTGCAGATACTGTGGGGAGCGCTCACAGTTTGTGGTGGCCAGTAACACCAACAAAATCGAGGTCCAGTTCCACTCGGACCAGTCCTACACTGACACGGGCTTCTCTGCGGAGTTCCTGTCCTACGACTCTAGTGACCGTGAGTTGAAACCCTGGAGCTGGGGGTGGGGAAACTGATTTCCCTGAGATCTGGAGCTATCCCTCCTCTGTGCTTAACACTGCCCTGTAAACCAGGAAGCGGCCTTTTCCAGGATAGCAGCATGTCTTGCTTTCCCTCAAACCTCCTGGTCTTCCTGCTGTGTTCTGCTGTAAGCAGGCATAGGGAACTCTGCAGAAGGGATGTAAAGGGAACACCAGGAGGGCTCATGTGTGGTTTTGTCCCTTTCCCCCTCTCAGCCTGCCCTGGCAAGTTCACTTGCAATACTGGTCGCTGCATCGACAGGAGCATGCGCTGCGACGGGTGGCTGGACTGCGTGGATGGCAGTGATGAGAGGTCCTGCAGTAAGTCCAGTCTTGGTTTCCCTTTGGCACAGCATGGGAAAGGCCATGTTGTCCCGGGGTGGCTAGGCTTGTTCTGGGTAATGTGACTGAGTGCTGTCTGGAACCAGCGCTGCTGCCTTCCTCCAGGTTGGAGTGAGACTCTGTGTGCAATCAATTTGGAATCCCTTCTCAGCACAGGAGCTGTGGGTTCCTGCTAATCCAGCCCTCTCCCAGTGGCATCGCCCTCCCTTTCTGGTTCCTCCCGGCTGGGAATGTGTTTTTCTGTCTAATCCTGCTGGTTGTGGTTTTGACTGAGCTGGGTGGTGTGGAGGGACATGTTTTGTTACCCAACTGGGCAGGCTTTGCAGAGCCGATCTGGAAAACCCGTGGGACACATGAAAGTTGTTTCTTTGTTCAACAAGTTTTCCTCTTGGATTAGCAGAGCTGTCCTAAAATTAATGTTACTGTCCAGGGTCTGCAGTTTATTAGAGAGGATAGGATCCCCTGGTTTGGGATCTTGTTCCTGGGGGAGGGGCAGTATTCTGGGGAAGAGTGTGCTGCCATGATGCCAGTTTCTCAGGTGCTTTCCTACTGCTTACAGCAATTGCTTTGCCTCAGAATTGCCTCTGGCTGTCCTGCTGTTATGATGTCAGCTTCAGCCTCTGCTGCCTCAGACATGACAGCTCCAAATGGCTTTGTTCTCCAGAAAAGTGGAAATACTGTGGATGTACTGAGTGTGTCATGTATTTATGTACACATGCACAGTCCTGAGCTGATTGCTGGGGTTCCCATGCCATGGTGGATGGGTTGCTGGTGACTCCACAGGTGCCTTTGCAGGCCTCTCCCCTAATTTCTGGAACAGCATTGGAACAGCCTGCCTAAGGGAGTCACCATCCCTGGAGGTGTCCAAGGAATGACTGGACATGGCACACAGTGCTCTGGTTTGGTTGACAAGGTGGTGATTTGTTTCAGGTTGGACTCAATGGTCTTGGAGGTCTTTTCTAACCTAAATGATCCTGTAATTCTTACTCCACTCTTCCAGCCTGTACCGAGCAGCAGTTCAGGTGCCAGAATGGCTGGTGCAAGCCCAAGTTCTGGGTCTGTGACAACGTGAATGACTGCGGTGACAACAGTGATGAGCTGCAGTGCAGTGAGTGACTCACTCTGCAGGCACAAAGGGCTGAGGGCTCGAGCAGGCGCATGGGGGACAATGGAGGCTCGTGGGATGGAGGGAAGCAAGTGCTGTGCTGGAAATGAGCAGGCAAAAAAACCCAGGCATGGCAAGGGCTCACCTGGTGCAGCTTCTTTGAGCCCTGAATGAGAGCTCAGAGGAAAGAAGGATGAGCAGAGGTGTAGGAAAAGAAAAGGCTGAATAACTGAATGGTGGTGTGCAGTTTGGAGAAGAAGAGATTGGAGACACAGGATGCTGGAGCTGGAGAGGCTTTACTTGGGGAGGGCAGCTGGGCAAAGCCAGGTGCTGAGGTGCTGTAGGATTTGTATCCAGGCCTCAGGAGCTGCTCTCTGTCCCCAGGCTGTGCAGCAGACAGCTTCAAGTGCGACAATGGGAAGTGTGTCCCCAACACACAGAAATGTGATGGCAAGGACGACTGTGAGGATGGGAGCGACGAGGGCAGCTGCAGCACAGGTGAGGGTGGGCTGCAGGGTGACTGCCATCAAACACAGCCTCTGATGGATTTCCTTGGGGCTGCACACCCTTGTGTGTGCGTTTGCATGGGGTGGCAATGCCCTGGGGGTGGGTGGAAGAGGTGAAGGTGATGTGACCTCCCCAGAACCGGGGCTAACCCCTGTGCCTCCATCCTGCCTCCAGCAGGCCAGACCACAGTCCCCTGCAAGGAGTACACGTACAAGTGCCGCAGTGGACGCTGCATCAGCAAACAGAACCCCGAGTGTGATGGGGAGCAGGACTGCGAGGACCACTCTGATGAGGACAACTGCAGTGAGTGCCTGAGGACTGGAGGGGGTCATGGGATTCTGGGCTGGGCCTCTCAGAGAAACACCCCAGTGTGGCAGAGAGAGCCCCTGGGTGTTTCTGTGCAGGAGATTGATCTGGAAGTATCCGCCATGTTCTTTAGTGGCCTGTGGAGTGTCTGTGTTGTTCACGAGGGCTTAGATGGGTAATACAGGGGTTTATCTCCCCTTTACAGAGTTGGCCAGTAAATGCTGTAGCTAATTTAGCATCTGTGCAGAGAGCATCAGCCCTTCCTGACATGGGTAACAGGGCACTTGTGCTGTCAGATGTCCCAGAGGAACAGAGGGGAGGCATGGGATGGGAACCCATCCCAAGCACCCCTTCTCCTTCTCTGCCCTAGACTGTGGACTCCGCTCCTACGTCAGGAAGTCGCGGATCGTCGGTGGGCAGAACTCAGATGTGGGAGAGTGGCCGTGGCAGGTCAGCCTGCACGTCAAGGGCCAGGGCCACATCTGTGGGGCCTCACTGGTCTCGGCGAGCTGGCTGGTGTCAGCAGCACACTGCTTCCTGCCACTGCAAGGCATCAGGTACCAGCCTTACATCCCTGTGCTTCCAGGCATTTCACAGAATCACAGAATAAGCCGAGTTGGAAGCAGCCCTCAAGGATCATCAAATCCAGCTCCTGGCCGTGCACAGCACCATCCTCAAAAGTCACACCATGTGCCTGAGAGTACTGTCCAAATGCTTCTTGAGCTCAGTCAGGCTTGGTGCTGTGACCACTGCCCTGGGGAGTCTGTTCTAGTACCTGACCACCCTCTGGGGAAAAGAGCATTTTCCTGATATCCAACTTAAACCTCCCCATACACAACTTCAGGCTATTCCCTGTGGTCCTGTCACTGGGCACCACAGAACAGATATAAGAGTCTGTCCCTCCTCTCTCCCTCACAAGGAAGTTGTAAATGCAATGAGGACTCCCTTCAGTCTCCTTTTCTCCAGGATGAACAGACCAAGTGCCCTCAGCTGCTCCTTATATGTCTTCCCCTCAAGCCTTTTCACCATCTTCATTGCCTTCCTCTGGAAGCTCTCTAATAGTTTAATGTTGTTCCTATGTTGTGGCAACCAAAACCTCACACAAAATTCCAACACCAACTCTGAGAAGCATTCCTCAAGGAAACTGTTTAATGTAGTGAGCAGTGCTGTCTCTGATATGGGGTCTCACCCTGTGTTTCATGCCCCCCATGCAGGTACTCGGACCCCAGCCTGTGGACAGCCTACCTGGGTCTGACCGACCAAGGTGACCTCAGCGGCCCCAATGTGCAAACCCGCAAAATCAAGCGCATCATCTCACACCCCTTCTTTAATGACTACACCTATGACTATGACATCGCTGTGCTGGAGCTGCAGAGCCCTGTCACCTTCACGGCCGTCGTCCAGCCCATCTGCCTGCCCGATGCCTCCCACAACTTCCCCGTGGGCAAGGACCTGTGGGTGACCGGATGGGGAGCGACTGCAGAAGGAGGTGAGTGCTGGCATGTGATTTGGGGCTGCACCGATATATTTTACACAGATTGCCCAGAGAAGCTGTGGCTGCCACATTCCTGGAAGCATTCCAGGCCATGTTGGGCAGGGCTTGGAGCAGCCTGGTCTAGTGGAAAGTCTCCCTGCCCATGGCGGGGGGTGGAATGAGGCAGGCTTTAGTTCTCTTCTAATCCAAACCACTCTGGAATTCTACAAGTCTATGATTTCTTTGTTTCTTGAGGGGAAAAACAGGGGTCTGCTGAAAAATGTGTATTTTTATTTAAGCTGCTCCTCCATCTTGGCAGGCACGGGAGCCTCCATCCTGCAGAAGGCAGAGATCCGACTCATCAACCAGACTGTGTGTAACCAGCTCCTGACAGACCAGCTGACGCCGCGCATGATGTGCGTGGGGATCCTGACCGGCGGCGTGGACGCCTGCCAGGTAAGGCAGCACCTGGGTTTAGTGCTGGCTATTAGGCAGGGAGACAGGCCTTTGCTCATTCTAGCACTTCACTTATATTTACTTTTTTAACATAAAACAAATCTATGGGAATCCTCCTGGATTCAGACAGTGGACAGATTACAATGGGCACCAGCAGCAGGCTGTGTTGATGCATGACTTAGACTCAAAAACTACAGCCCAAAACCACAGGACTTAGACTCCATCTCATCAGCTAGGACATACAACCTCAACTCAGCTTCTGGCTGTTATTCAGAGCTTTAGTTAGCAAGCCAGACTGCTTGACTGGTATTATATAGATCTTTGTTCTGGCACTGTGGCTCTTATTGCCATACTTAAATATTTGCTTCAGGGAATGGCCGTGAGGTATGGGGTTGGTGCTTATGCTCCTGTGTGGTTCTGTGCAGGGAGACTCCGGAGGGCCCCTGGTCAGTGTGGAGCCCAGCAGCCGCATGTTCCTGGCCGGCGTGGTGAGCTGGGGTGATGGCTGCGCCCAGAGGAACAAACCTGGGGTGTACAGCCGGCTCACGAGTCTGCGAGACTGGATCCAAGAGCACACAGGCCTCTAGGGATGGATCCCTGCCTGGACACCTCTTGGACAGCACTGGCTGGAGATACTTGGCAGTGCCAGCCATGCACAGCCTCTACTGTGAACTTCAATTCTCCCTCTACCTCGCTGCGAGCACCTGGGACTCCATGTGCAGCCAGAGCTGATGGTTTGGTTTAGCCCTTAGTCTTAGAAACCCATGTTTGGAGAAGTTTCCTGTGGTGGGTAAGCTAGTGCAGCTCCCATGAATGACTTGAATGAGCCATCGTTCAAGATTACACATAGTAATAAACTTTAAAAAAAAAAGAAATTGAAAAAAAAAAGACAAACACTTTGTGTTTAGAAGCAAACTTTATTGGACAGGTTCAAAAACAAGGCTTAAAGGCCGTCCATACCCCTTTCTCTGGTGTTCAGCCACAGGGGAGTTGAAGGGAGGTCTTACCATAGTTTTGAGGGGATTCCCTTTGGGATCCCTCCCTTGTCCCACAAGATAGTCTCCTTCTCTGTCCTCTGTCCAGCTCTGCTTCTGGCATGGCCAAGTTCAAGGCTGGGAGCCTGAAACTGAAACACCATTACTCCCCCCGAGGGAAGCCACAGGCAGAGCTCAAATGCCATCGTTCACCCCAAAGAAAGCCATGGGCAGGGCTCAAACACCATCACTCCCCCCGAGGGAAGCCACAGGCAGAGCTCAAATGCCATCGTTCACCCCAAAGAAAGCCATGGGCAGGGCTCAAACACCATCACTCACCATGAGGGAAGCACACATGGAGATCCAGAGCCATTGGTGTCACCACACTGTGCCTTAACATCACACTGAGCTGAGCTGATGGCAGCTTCTGCTGAGCCCCAGGTGCCTGGAGTCGCTGTGAAGAGCACAAGGGCTGCACTGAATCCTTCCTGGAGTGCTCCCCACAAGGACAACACCAGTCAGCTGTGCACACCAGCCTTACACCTATCTTACTTTTGTAAAGAAAAATGTGACTTGTGAATGTGCTGATTTTCTTCCTTTCTCCTCTGTAGCCTGTTCCTGCCCCAGCAAAGCACACTCCAACTGAGTTAATCCCTTCCTCACCTGTAAATACATTGTTTTGTAACACTCTCAGAACTGAGATGCTGCAATAAACTGGGATATTTTCTAATATTGTGGGTGTGTGGTTCTTCCTGAGCTTCTGTGCAAGTGTTCCTGAGACAGAAACCTGCAGCACAGACCCCCAGTGCTAAGGGGGAAGCTGAGCCTCTCCCAGTAAAACACTTCACTACTGCCATGCACAGCAGTTCCACTGTGGTGGAGAAACACAGAGTCTGGGGAGAAATCTGCACAAAAAAGAGCTGTAAGGGATCATAGGAGGATGGTCTGTGCCTCAGCCCTCTTTGCAGAGTTAAGGAACATTCTGAGATCTGTACTTACACAATGCTACAGCAAGACAAAAAGAAGCATTTACTGGGGTCATTCTCTTGCCCAGGGAGCATGAGCAGCACTTTTGCAGCACTGAGCAAATAAAAGAACGAGTGTTTTCATTCCTATCCTATAGTTTGCAGTTAAGCTCCCCAGGCACATGGCCCACTAAAAGCTTCCCTAAGCATGAGTTGTTATGGATGATGGTCTATCGCTATCTCGGGCTCTGCAGCTTCTGTGCTGGAGCATGAGGTGTTGTAATCGAAAGTGTCTCTAAAGCACTCCCAGCAGGATCAGCTATATGTGCTCACACACACGTGCACATACAAAAGCACAGACAGCTGCAGTAATACGGGTCAACGGCAAAGAGGTAGGACGGGTCTTTGCACAGATTTCCACGGGAGCAGTTTATTGCTTCCACACTGAAAAGTTCCAGGGGCAAAGACAGAGAAAAATGGAAAGCTCAGTTTTAAGTAAGGCAATGGAGCGAGCACCAGAAACCAATGATCTGACAGCACAGGGGCGGTACAAAGGCGGGACTACGGAATAGGAACCAGTGGAGAATCTCGGGGCGGGGGG
>VXAC01006263.1:245-79621 GCA_013399225.1 Rhipidura dahli
CCTAACCCTAACCCTAACCCTAACCCTAACCCTAACCCTAGCACTAACCCGAAGCCTAACCACTAGCTCTAACCGTAACCCTAACCCTAAACCTAACCCTAACCCTAACCCTAACCCTAACGCTAACCCTAACCCTAACCCTAACCCTAAAACCCTAACCCTAATCCTAACCCTATAGCTAAAAATAGTACCCTAACCCTAACCCAAACCCTAACCCTAAACCTAACCCAAACCCAAAATCCTAAACCTAACCCTAACCCTACCCCTAACCCTAACCCTAACACCCGACCCTAACCTAAAATCCTAAACCAAACCCAAAGTGTAACCGTGACCCTAATCCTAGCACTAACCCTAAGCCTAACACCTAGCCCGAACCCTAACCCAAACTCTAACCCTAACCCTAAACCCTAACCCTAACCCAAATCCCTAACCCTAACCCTAAACCCAAACTGTAAACCTAAGCCTAAGCCTAAGCCTAAGGCTAAGGCTAACACTAACCCTAACCCTAACCTTAACACCTGACCCTAACCCAAAATCCTAAACCTAACCCTAACTATAACCCTAACCCTAAAGCCTAATCCTAACCCAAACCCCTAACCCTAACCCTAACCCCTAACCCTACTACACCCTATTCTTTCTTAAAAGGTATATACTTGACGAATTACTGCTAGTTCCTCAGCTTCGTTATTTTGAAGTTCACATTATCCCAAATATAATTTATCTGAAGAGGCAATCCATTTCCCTCCTGTATTTCTCATGAAGAACCATCAAAAGATTAACACAGAATATCTCAATTTAAGCAGCTGTTGGCACAAGTGTGGACTTGTGCCAAAGAGGACTAAATCCCAGGGAAACTTTCCTCGATCCTTTCAAGTTTCTCACATGATTTTTGAAGTACATTTCTCCTAGTGGATCCCAGCAAGGTATGACATTCATATTTTTAAAAAGCTTTCCCAATAGTATTTTATGGCAGAGCTGTCCAAGACAAGAAATGGCACATTAATGATACAAGAGTTTCTAACTCAGTGTAGTGCTGTTCTACAAAAAATTCTTTTTTTTTTTCCCCTTCAAAGAATAGTCTCTGTATCCTTTCTGACTTTTTAAACAGTCTTTTCCATTTCGCAAGGTATTTTTCAAATCTTATTTACTTGCTTGCAATCCATGGAAATATTACATGTTATTAAAATGAGGTCAACACTGATTTAATAGTCTCTCAGGGAAGTTTTATGTTTGATATTAATCTCCAACACTGTCTGGCAATAGTAGCCTCATTTAAGATCAGTGCCTGAGGCCAAAAAGGAAGGGAAAGCTCTTTACTCTAGAGACATCTGGAGTGGATCCTCCCCCGTCCTCTACAGAGAGCTTTGCAGCCATGTTGAGGAGAGATGAATGAAAGGGCCTAATGAAATGTTAAGGAGAGACAATTTTTTTGCTTATATAGTTTTGGCAGTCTTTCAGTTTAAATCAGAGCAAACGACCTATGGCCAAACTGGAGACTTACCTTTCAAGAGTCCCTGGGACAATGTGCTGCAATATAAGTATCTCTTCAAAAAGCATAAAGTTGCTGAATTGGTGCTTAAAATATTTCAAGTGAGAAAGACATTATGCTCTGCATACTCTTGTGATTAAATACACGTTGACGACATGTACAATAGACTTGGAGAGGAGTGTATGGATACTATAGCTGCCTTTGTGGGCTTCTTCAAAACAGGAAAAAATTGAAATAACTACATTTCATAAATTAAGCATTCCCAGTCATCTCCTTGGTTGGTGTTTTTCTGGTTTTGCTTAGCAAGACATTATTGAGCCAACTGACTCCTGTTTGCATGTTGGAATCATTAACCTATTGCACACTAGGGAATTTGTTTTAGTATTTCAAAGCTTATGGTTGGAGAAATTTCAACTAATTTTTCTCTCTTCTCTCTTTAATATGGTATCACCTGCTATTACCAACTGATC
This sequence comes from Rhipidura dahli, assembly GCA_013399225.1. Lineage (NCBI taxonomy): Eukaryota > Metazoa > Chordata > Aves > Passeriformes > Rhipiduridae > Rhipidura > Rhipidura dahli. The sequence goes on from VXAC01006263.1 coordinate 2,205, forward strand.
TGTTGCTGTAAAAAAAGAGAATCAGCTCATTATGACCAGAAAGCTTAGACCGATTTTCTCAAATTGTGTTTCAGTAATGGCTCATTTAAATTTGCCACTGGTCCCTGTTGTTGCCAGTCTAGTCATGCAAGAATGGTTTTTCTTAACTATGCCATTGGCAGCAAGAATAGAAGTGTGTTTCCCGGTGTAAAAATGATCCTATGTAGGCTTCAATGGTCTGGCAACAAAAGTCAGGATCCTGTAGAGATGCAAACTTCTCAACAAAGAGGTTCTAAAGGCAGGGGAAATAGAGAAAGAAAAGGGAAGGGTTCAGAAAAAACATCAAAGAATTATACACTACTACTCAGTCATGTCTACAAAATGTGTCTGAAGCAACTTTGTAAATAGGCCTGTAGCGTACCATGACTTCCTGCCTTCAGTCAGCTCATCTGTAGATGTGATAGAGACCATCAGATGGGAAGCTTGGCCTGTGTAAAACAGACATACATGGGCTTCAATTTGCTTCAAGTATACACAATTTCAATTTTTATTATACCTCGTCCTGCCTCTCACTTCTAGTCCTTCAGAGCCATTGACATCCCCCCTTCCTTCTGTTCTCCCCATTTTCGTTTTGGCTTTAGTTGAGTGTAGGAAATAATAGAATGGATAGTGGAATAAGTGAAACATAGATACCCAAAGCAGTCCAAGCTGACTGTGCTTCAGCAGCTGAACTGCAGTTTGTTGAACTCCTGCTGAATTTTGTGCAAGGGAATGCTGGAAGCATGTTTCCTTGTCAAAGAAGGAATACTTTACATGAACCAGATTAACTGCTTATGACTAAATGCTATCATTGTTACAACTGGAAGCATCTTACTTCTAATGCATCTTGAAGGAAAATTGTTTGAGTTTGAGCTGTGGAGAACTCTATAAGCAAAGCTTTTGCACATGCTTTATCTCAGTTACATCTTCAGGAATGCAGCTAAACATCAAAATATATTTAACAATAAAAAAGAATCTGCATCTGTAATAGGATTCTTCAGTGGCTCTGGCCATTTGTCTCTGATGAAGCAACATTTGGAAAACATTAAGGAAATGCCTCAGGGAAAAAGCTCTCTCTGGTAACCTTAATTTTCAAAGGGCACAAAAGACACTCAGGGACTGCCAGGATTTGTTATCTTCAGTGTCTCTGTTCCTTTTATACTTCTTAGACAACTATTGGTTTTTGAAGGTTATCTTAAAATGAAGATTCCTTTGGGGGGAAGACTTTTCAGTACTTCAGAGCTTTAAGCAAACACATGGAAGGGCCTCCCCTGGAGTGGACAGGGTTACCTGCAAGTAGAGATGCCATGGTAAAGAAGCTTATTAAAACACTTCAATGTGCAACACAGTGGACTGAGAAAGACCCAGTTCAGGAAAATGATTCAGCATTTAGTTCATTACCCTTTTTTTCACTGAATAGCAACATAAATGCTGTCCCAATGTATAAGACTTTTAACACCTGTTTTGAAAGCCATGTCCCATACCAATTTTTGCCTGGAATGAGATTAAGATTCACAGGGCTCAAAAGCTGTTGTTGTGAGTCAATGAATGTTACCAGTGGTTTTTTTCTCTATTATTTTTTAATTTGACAGTTTTCCCTTTTAGGGATGAATTCTCACTGAGACATCAGCCCTTATACTATTATCAAATTGTAAAATGGTTGAGAACATAGTGGACCAACTACGAAAGTGGAAGAGCTATTTTGCTAAGCAGGAAAAAATTACAAAAAAAATCTTAGACTGTTTCCATGATCTTTGAGACTGCTTTAGTGGTTACTCTATTAATCTTTGAAAAAAAAAAGTACTGGTACTAAACTAACATCTTTAGAATGCAGTACATTTTCTCCCAAAATATCATAATTTTTTTTTCTTATGTTTTTCTTTTAACAGCAAGTAAACAAGCTACATTGCAGTAATTGGAAAAAAAGAAATGCAATTACTCCATTTCTGCATCCTGAAGAAATGTAAGCCAAAGGAGCATGTTGTTACTTTACTTAATTACTCAAACTCCATCCTGTGGCAGAGTTTGCCAAGAAAATGCAACACAGTGAGGGTTGCAAGATGGGAACCCATAGTTCAGGCAAAATCATAAAGGTAAGTCCATTTGCTTCAGACTACCACAAAGTCTTTGGAGTTGTTTTGGTTTGTTGGTTTGTTTGTTTTAATTTTTTAATTTTTTTTTTAAGAGCCTGGTAGCAATAGACTCCCTGATATATTTGATTTGCAAGAGTAAAAGCTCTTGTACTGTGATAGTAAATTCCTCATTAGTAAGGCTGGGGTGACAAGAGGCAGGCATTTGATCAATTAGGCAGAGAGAAGGCATCTAACTATTACCAATATTCAAGCAATTTGCTACTTTTACTAATTTCAAGGGCCTATTTTCACAACTAGTCTCAGCTTTTACCATCTGCAAGGTAGACTGGACACTTAGTCTCCATTCTGACCTGCATAGAACAAACTAACAGATTACACATTAAATTGCATAATTATGTGCCAAGAGCATTGTGCAAACCTGCTGTAATGTTGGTTTCTTGAAGGATGTTAGAGAATGGTGTTTGATTTTGCAGATGCATTAGAAGCAGCTGGGCTGATAACACCAGCCAAGGGTCTGGCTGTATGTATGAAGAATACATCTGACTTTGACTTCAGTGAGGGCAGATATCTCTTTATTCACTCTCACAAGGACTAAAGTTTGTATTATAGTTCTAATAATAGACATGAAAGGGAAGATATCACCAGTACTGGTGATATCACCAGTAACTGTTCTGTTCACATTAGGTCAAGTTAATTTCTGAGATAATTCTAGCTGAAGCTGTTCAGCCTACAACAGGCATTAATTTAATCCATTATATTTGTCCATTACCTGCTATGTTGGGACATTCTTACATTCAGACCGACCAGCATGAGATGTAACACACACTGTTAGGAAAATAGCTGCTAATAACAATGACTTCAGTGAAGTGAAAACATATGCTAACTGAATTCCAATGCAGGCAGGAAAATACACTGGCAATTGTAGCAAATAAAACACCACAGTAACTGTGCTACTGGCATCCTGCAATGGCTGGGAATATAAAGAAAAATTATAGATAGCCACCCCTGAAGAGGAAATCTACAGAACAATCCAACTACCTCCATAATGTCATTTTACATGAAAAACACACAAAAATATCAGGGAAGTAGCACCAGGTAACTCATGTCACCATTTTTTTCTAACAGGCATTGAGAAAAACACTTATAAAGCTCAGGTCATCCACCTGAGGAAAGCTCAGAGAGACCTCTGCTCTGAAGGATGGGTGAGCCTTTGAACAAAACGTGTGTACTATGGAAACCATGAGGCAAAGGATAAATTTGCACTAAATTTTATCTCTGATTGTCATATTCCACCCTAAACTGAAACTTTAATAAAAAATTCTTAGAGAACTCCAAGCTATGCTAGAAAGAGCAGCACATGATAAAAGACCTTTGCCCATAAATATCTCTCCCAGCCTTTAAATAAAGCTTGGAATCTTGGTTAACTTGGTCACCAGTAGCAAGTTTGCTTTAGGTCGGTGTTGCTGGTGATTGTGTCAGCCAAATTTCCAAGCTTTATTTATTGATTTAATTCTGGTCATTTTTGTTGAAACTTCCAAACTATTGGTGTCAATTTTTTAACATTTTTGTCAAGGTTTATAGAAGTAGCTACAAACTACTGGTTTATTCACAAAAGCTATCAGAACAGTAATTGTTAGTACGGATTATCAGAAAGAGTAGAAACATAGAACTCTAGACTCAGGGCACCACACTGGAAAAGCAAAAGAAAAAAAAAGAAGGTTTTTATTATCTGCTGTGAGAATTTGTAAAATATGTAAATTTAAAGCAGCTGGAGATGTAATATCTGTTCTCTCATTTTTGGTACCTGAAAATGGAATCAGCTTTTCCATTAAAAAAATGGAAAAGTCCAACACATTATATTTCAGGCCTGTTTTGAAAGCACAGCCATTTAACCTGTGCTGATTTACTCTGCTAACCCTTTCCTTGTGGGCATTTACTCAGCATTTGCATTCGAGTACAAAAGTGCTTATTATATTCTATGACATTTCTAGTACTTGTATTAAAGTCATTTTTTTCTCAAATACAGCAGCTTTGATTGTCCTTTTGATCAGAGACATTTGCACGGCATGACCCACTTAGGCCTGCAGCTAATACTGTCAAGTATTTTATTTTTTCAGTTCTCCAGGATAAGCACTCACAGAAGGGCAAGGCCACTGATACCCCAAAACACTTGCCATGATACTGCAGAATCACCATCTCTCAAGACCCTGGGCTGAAGAAAGCAGCAGTAAACGTGCAGTATGAAACTGCTCAAAACTGACTGAAAAGCAGTTAAGAAAACATTTCCATCTGTCCCCTCCCTGACACTTGGATTACTGCTAAAGCTTAGACTTCCGAGACTCAGAATTTGCCATCAGTAGCACAACACAGGCTGCACCAGCTCAGCATTTTAACACATCTCCAGTCTTGCCAAGGGAATGCCATCTAGGCCTAAATATCTCTTAGATTTCTTTAAGATATGTATGAACAGTGAGACAGTGAAAGAGTGAAATAACTTTGAGAAAGGAAGATATAAAGAGACATAAAGTTGTAAGAGACATAAAATAGCCAGAGCCATATCTGTCAGCTCTTGGCCAACTTAATGCAATCATGAAAATCTGTCAGCAGGACAAAGTAAATGCAGTACCAGCACTCTAATATGCCATCCCAGAGCTGCAAGGCCATTCACTGCTGTGCTTTCTTCATTTCAGGTACTTTGGTGACACCAAATCTTCCTGAAAAGCTGCTTCTGGCCAACACAAAGAGCCAAGATGATACAATGGATGGCTTCTTGGTGCACAAAGGAAACCTGATGGTAAGAGCAGTGTTTTGGTGTTATTTTTAATGCAGTAATTCCTCTGTTCCAGTGTGTTAGTTCTTGTTGCTCCTGAGAAAGTAGTGGAAGGGCTTTAGGATCAAGACTCTATTCAAGAAAAGCAGCACAAGTAGAGTTGCTTCAGTCAAGGTGACCTAACACTGCCTTCCTTTTCTCCTTTTTATGTTCCCACTGTTCTCTGCAAGAGCAAAGTTCACTTTTCTCTTAAATTACTTCCTCTGGCAAGCCAGGAGGGCTGTTTGACTCCCAGGACTTGTTCCTGATCTCTGCTGAACTGCATTTGCTGCCTCTGCTTCAGAAGAAAGTGCCTGGAGGCTTGCCCCATGCTTTTACCAGCTGATCTAAGAGGAGATACTGCTCCTCTGTGCAAACCTTCCCTCTTTTATTCTGTGGCAAGAGTTCCTAACAGGAGCTCCTAGGGAAACAGCTTAGACAAGACATGTTCTGCAGTATTCCCAGCAAATTATTATAGATCGACTATTTTAGCATTAATGATTTATATGTGCAAACTTAGAGACTTTTAAAAGAGGTCTTTTGGTATCAGTTATGCAGCAAAATCAAAGACTGCTATTAATCAATTAAGAAAGCGAACCCATTACATAGTTTCTAATTATATTCTATTTAAAAAGATCATGATGACAAAAACAGAAGGTCATTTTCTATCTAATCAAGTAAATAAAAAATAACCCCTTCCTAAACACAGGAAAATAGTATTTTGCCTGGACAAATATGTCAAAATAGATCAAAACTTTAGACCTTATTGACTAATATCCATGTTTGTAAGATCAGTTTTTTGTAGTGATTTCCAAGAGTAATGAAATTGTTAAATATATTTTCACCTTGTACCTGTAGCTTTATTTTCCTTTTAAGATGAAAAACAGGAGAAATGTTTTCAAGTGATTAAATATTTCCTGTGAAACAGCACAAATTGCAAAAATCTTCCAGAGTTTTCCAAGACAAGAACTAAGTAGGTCAGTATTCATACTTTTCTGAAAATCTGATTTTCTGAAAAACCAGTAGAACTGTATAAAGGTACAGCATAAGGCAGGCTAGAATGGCATAGAAATAATGAAAGAGAAAAATATTGTCAAGATTTTGGTGAGTGTCTGACAGCTATCATTCCAGACCATTAAATGAGCATCCACTTTGAGAAAGAAGGAGGAACATTTACTGTAGGAAATAGCTTATTCTGAAGCACCAATATATTTCGTTTGCATTGTTAAAACCCCATCCAGGGACTCCTTCATTGCAAAGGGATGCTTGGGGCATTCACTGGCAACAGGAGAAGTTCTATACTTGCTAAAGTGTTTAAATACCTAAGACACAGAAGTTATTAAGCCAGATATGGGTGACAGCAAATTTGTTGAAAGGTATGTGCTAGCTGTGTCCTGTCTCAAACCAGCAGTGTAGCAGCTGATCATGGAGTTTCACTGCAAAGGAATTTAAAATCAGTCATCTGGAAAGACTAGGGGGGAAAAAATTAAGGCAGTATTTGTTGTAGCTAGAAGATAATCAGCAACTTATCAGTGATGGACAGTTTCTGTGTCAGCATTTAGACAGAAGAGTTCTTCCAATTTTATATGTTATCAAAAAGTGCATGGAGATATTGCTACAATCCTTTAAAGAAAGGATTTATGAGCAATAAAAAACTGATTTTTCAAAAAAAAATCCAAACAAACTCACACCTTTTATTGCTGCATTGAATAAATATTGTGCAAGTTCTGAGCTGCGATTCACAGAGAGTGCTCAGATCCCTGCCCATGGCAAGGGGGTTGGACTAAATCACCTTTAAAGGTCCCTCCCAAAACAAACTATTCTATCATTGTAATATAAGTATGGAAAAAAATCTGTTTTTTTCTATACAGAGATGTTTTAAAAGTTTTCAGATATACTTGCACCCAAGCTTTTGCTTTTTTATTTTTTCACCATTTGGGGTTTTTTCTTTCTTTTTCAAGTATGAAGACGTATTTCCTAAAATCTTTTCAGCCAGCTGGCTGTACATTGCCCAAAGTTGTCTCCATATGTCTTATTGCTCTGGCTTTGTAGCATCTGGCTTTATAACAGTTTCAAAGGTAGCATAAATAGGTGGTGTGAAAAACCTCAGATAATTAAAGGAATAAGAAAGAATGTTCATTTTACAGAGTTCCATTGCGCACCAAACAACAGCAGTAAGTGCAGGACAATTTTTCCTGCTGAATCGGAAAATTGTGTTACTATTTCTGCACTGGAAAGTCCCAAAATTGTTGGACTGGAGCTGTCTTTTTTTTTTAAAGTCTAAACAAGCTAACCTATATCTTATAAGATCCTACACATCTTGGCATTTTGTTGTACCCCTACTCTTGTCTCTAAGTTTTCCCTCTGACCTATGAATTGTCAGCATCTTTCCTTGAGCTTGGTTGTGTGTGCAATAGCATCCTAAGCAGTCTGACTAAATTTTCTCCCTAGTGCTCCCGTATTTATGAAGCTGGATTCAAGAAAAGGCTAACATGAACAAGAATGATACTGCAATTTAAGTGTTTATGCCCAAAGCTGTAATTAATACTTCCCACCCCTCCTCTTTCCCCCTGCAGGCATGCTGCTGCTAACCAGTATGTTCAACACTAAACTTCACATCTCCTTCTTTTCTTTACTAGACTCGACTTTACATTTCTCCAGGCATCTGCAATTAGATTTCCAGACAAACACAAAATTGCCATTCCTGATTCACTCTCTGAGTCGGGCGGGATTTCAAAAGCAAGATGGAAAGTCTCCATCCAGTAGGTGTTCTCCCAGAATTCTCACACCACAAAACCCAGGCCTCTGCAGGGTGCTATGTTAACACCATTCTTTTGAAATTGTATATTTGAGCCTCCCAGCTCTGAGAAGCTCAGGGGATTTTTTTCTGTGCTTTCCCTGGCCAGTACAAGACAGGTTATTTAAGCAAACACTCTTCCCTTAGTCTGTGCCGAGAGCAAGGGCATGGGATAAGAAGCAACCTCTTTTATTCCAGACAGATTTTATTTTCCTCCTTCAGGCAAGAGTCACAAAAAATGCCGGACCTCGTTTACCTGTTAAAATATTCCAGTAGGGCTATTATGCCTGTTTCTGGTTATACATATTGCCTTCTAGGAAGGATAAAATCGAGTGGCAACAGTCTCACAAGGAAAAGGGTCACCTTGATCCCAAAGCAGTCCACAGCCCAAGCATTTGGCACAGTAACTCAGAGGCCCAGGAATTCAACCGAGGGCTCACACTGTACTCTGCATCTGGAGCTACAGTATTAACAGGAATGACAAACAACTGACTTTTAATAGGAAGGTGGGACACTGTGGTTTCTATTGAAAGAGAGGATGTAATTAACTTTGGAGGATTCTAGGCTGTGGATTTGAACAGAGAGAGATGTTGAGAAGGCCAGAATCTTAAAATTCCTAGTTAGTACCTCAACATATGTTCATGCCCAAGAAACCAAAACCAGGAAAAGACATAGATACAAAAAGCCTCTCTGATTTTCAGAGGTTATATAAATGTGGACAGCCTTATTTATACTTAGAGAATCAAAGAGAAGTTATTAGCTGAAAGTTGAATAAGACTGGATATCTGCACAGAATCTAGGTATATTTGTTACTACCAAACAGCTTCAGATCTTTGAGGACACCTTTGCTCTGTGCTCCCAAAAAAGCAGAGTTCAGAAGAAATGATGCCTGAGTCACAAGGTAACCAAATGCTTTCACACAATTTCTTTGAACCATTCAGCTGCAAATTAGAAAGGTGCATCTAGTAAAATCCCTGTTGAAAAGGTTTTGGAGAGGAATGTTTCTGATCCTTTGTTCTGCTATTTATATTAGAAGTCAAAAGGAGCAGAAAAAACTTCTCCTCTAGCTTGCATTGAAGGAGCTGCCTTTGTTATAGTGACAGTGAATTTTTTACAGAAAACATGTTCATGATCAGTAGAATTTCTCCATGTCAATATTCATTCAGAAGACAGAACAGGTGAGGCCACATACAAGCTGTGCATGTAGAAAGGGTTGGGGTAGGCCTGTCTTTACTTATGTTCATTTATAAATCCTAGGTATAAGCCATTTCCATGTCCTCAGTATGGAACCAAGGAGGTTCCCCATGAGAGACAGAGATGCAGAGAATTCTACTTGTAGTTGCCTAGTTTGTTGTAACTGCCTGTATAGATGTACTGCATTATTATGGTGCATTGCATGGTCCTCACTATTCTTGGCTGTCACATCATTAATTGGAATGTAGGGTACTTTACACCTTGAAATACCTGCTTTTCCAAAGTGTCAGTTCTCTTAATGAGTCTGTTTGAAAGTCTACACACAATGTGTGTCACCTTAGAATTACACTCTAAAAACCTCAGTTAAATATTTTATTAAATAAGGCTGCTTCTGGGCACATTGCACATTAAGAAACAGAAAGAGAAGGGACACTGCAATAAATTTCACAAAGATATACTTCAAGGAGGATTTCCCATTTGAAAGTTTTGCTGTCCAGTTCTCTGTCCACTTGCATTCCTTGGCTACAGCTGTTTTACACTCCAGTGTTCTGTGGACTGAACTCCAACTAGATAATGTTCAATTTTTTGCTGCAAACTGTGACAAACTCCTTTGACTCTGTCCTTCAACTGTCAAGCTGTGCTTCATGCACATTCTCATTTCTTTTTAGAAACAGAGGAAAAAAACCTATCTGAAAAATTATTCTGAAAGCTGGGTAAGAAATGCCAGAGGTTTCCTAGGCTGGCCAAAAAACCCAAATCTTACAATATACACAAGACAGAGTTAGTGATCCATCTTCACGTTTTGATTTTAAAGTTTTAAGCAATACAACTTGTTTATAAAACTAGTGTGGTTCAAATTATTCCATTACTTGCTATTGAGTTCAGGCAAACTTGACAGATAGGTGTATATCAAACTGACATCATACTATAGGATTTTCTTCCCTGCCTGCTTTTTTACAACTCCCAATTGCCCTTTATTCCTTTCTTTCACTTGTAATCCTGAAATGTCCTATTCATTTGCTTCTGAGTTGTACTGAGAATTATTTAAACCTTATCTTAGTTTCTATCTGTCTTTAACTTTCACAGCTAATTTTCACTTCAGTGTGCCTGAAAGGACATTCCTATCTCCTGATCCCAGGATTCTGCCATCCCATTTGCCACTTGGAGGCACTCAGCTGTGCAAGATACCAACAGCACCTACAAGTACACTGAGAAACTGCTGCAGTCACAAAGTTCTTCCTCATGAGCCTTTGCCAGACAAATTTTCCTTAATTCACTCCCTTTGGCAGTTAGTGATCTTAAAGATCTTTTCCAAGCTAAATTTTTCTATGACTACTCACAGAGTCTACTGCAGAGACACATTTTCTTTATGTAAGTTAAGACAAAATACTCAGTGTTGCACCATGAAAAATCTACTGGGAAGAGGCACTGTAGTAAGATGAATTTTTCTGTGATGAAAACATAGAATTACAATTAATATTTCAAATAAATATTGGATGAAAAACTAGTAACCCAAGAGTCTGTGAAGAAATATTTTTTGAAATGGAAATTGCTACAGAACCTAGACAAAACACAGAATAAGTAGAAGGAACTAAGCCTGTTTAAGGACAGGGTTGGAAGTGCAGGGGAGTAACCTATCTGGGTTTTAATGCTTTTGTCCAGCTGCAGCTGCACAGGCAAACACAGAAAGGGTGTTCACATTGCTAGTCCTGCACAGCTGACTTAGGGGTAACTCTGACTCACAACTTTCACCCTGCCAGATTCCTACATAGTGCAGGGATACCACTGCAGAAGGATAAGGACACAGATGAATACTTAGCTTGGGTTTTAATACACAGGATTTATGAGGACAACTCCCTCTGGAAAATACTATGGAGCAATGATACTTCAGCCTGCCTTCACAAGGAACAGAAGTGATGCAGCTGTGCCAGCTTCCCAGACAGATAAAGTGAGCCCAGGGAGAGCTATGGAATAATTGTGTCTGGTGCGTAAGTCAGCCCACTTAGCGCAGGACTCGCGTTGGTGCCACACGGCCTCATTCCCGAGCCTTCCCTGCCTATCTGTCAAAGGTATCCACCTTTGCACAACAGCCACAACCCTACTGCCCAGGGCACCCCTCCTCCTTCAGCCCTTTTCAGACCTATTTTCAGGCAGATAAAAAGGAAGGCATAATAATTTCATACTAGGACTAGAGGTATCAAACTTACAAGAGGCTCTTCTCATTATCTACCCATTCCATTTTACTTTCGGGTGACAAAATTTCAAATTATTCCTATTACTTCAATAGTCAAGAATAGTTTCTTCTGGTGGTAATCCAAATTATCTTGGTTGTTACATGCAATCTATAAAAAGGATATATATAGGGCCTACTTTAAAAATGATGTGATCTAATAATGTGATCATTGTCTGTCAGCATTGGGTGAATTTCTGGTGACAAAATAGATGGAAGAGTGTGCACCGAAATATCCACTGGAACTACTGATGGAGCATACAGAATGGAGTCTTTTCACCTGGTCACTCCTGTGTAAACTGGTACTGTCCTGCATCCTGCCTCTTCTCCATTTGATGCTGCAACTTGGGCCAGAAAAGACCATGGCCCTGCCAAGGTTCTGCTACTTCAGGGTAAGGAAGTCTCTCATAAGATTTCCTGCATACCAGCTAGCCCTGCACAATCCAAAAGTCTATATTTGCACAGACAAATTATTGCTGTAGTTTCAATTTTATACAGAACAAAAAGCAGTAAACCATTTTCCTGTGATTTTCAGGAAGTTACTAAGGAAAAACCAGATGGGAGAAATTTCAGGTGCAGAGAAAGGACACAGCCTGCATTCAGGCCTGCAATAATGAAAAATTCATGTTACCCCCACTCAGTTACTTCTTAGTTAGTGGGAAGGCTTCTTGTTCTTGAAGAAAATCATAGCTTAAGTGAAAGCAGAGGAGCACAAAAGACACTTTCCTGTTCTGTGGGTGCAAACAGTAAGGTCCTTTCAGTAACACGAGAAGGTGCAAGAAACTTAACCCATCACAGCTGATATACACAAGCTACAAACACAGGGCTAAGCTTGTAATTTCCAAAGAGGAAATTAATTAATTGTGTGAAGCTGAGGAGAAGCCAGACACGTGGCAATACTTGTAAGACTGAGGGGTTTTGTCATCTTGTATTAGGAAAGCAAGAGTTGTTATTGTGCCTATTTAGAGAAAAAGAACTTTTTTGTAAAAGGGTGTGAAGCACAAGTCTGATGTGCAGCATCTATGGGATCTGGGCTTGTTCAGTCTGGAGAAAAGGAGGCTCAGGGGAGACATTATCACTCTCTACAACTCCCTGAAAGGAGGTTGTGGCCAGGTGGAGGTTGGTTTCATCTCCCAAGTAATAAGCAAAAGAAGTGGAAACAAGTTGAGGTTGCACCAGGAAAGATTTAGATTGGATGTTAGGAAAATTTTTTTCACTGAAAAGGTGGTCAAGCATTGGAACAGGCTGCCCAGGGAAGTGGTTAAATCACCATCCCTGTAGGTATTTAAAAGATGTGTTGATGTAGCACTTGGGGACCTGGTCTACTGGTGTATTTCACAGTGTTGGAATAATGGTTGGACTTCGCGCTTTAAAGACCTTTTCCAACCTAAATGATTCCATGATTCTATGAAACTCTTGTCCAGATCTAATGGTGATTTATGATCCTAACAGCAAGATTTAGAGAAATTGGTAAAGCTGAGCAGAAGCTGCCTGTTACACCTTTGTGGTGTGTAATAAACACACAAATTCTTATCACAATAGTACTGTAAGGTCTAGCAAACTTTTATTCAGAAATGGTATTGGACAGACTGCTTGAGGAGGAGGATGGACTAGGTGACCTCTAGCATCTCTTTCAACCTACTTTTCTATCATTTTCTGTAATCTCCTGGAAAGATTCTCCGAAGGGCTTTAAATTTGAATTGGCTAAAAAGATAATTATTTTTAATGAGAACCATGATTTTAGTCTCATGGTACAACTTCAAGGGTGCTGCATAACATTAAGCATATTATTCAGGCCCTGTGGGGCTTTCCCAAGACAAAAAATGCTGCAACCATTCCCTACCTGAAGTTTGGTCTGAATGGCAATACTGAGTCACTAATGTCACCAACAGCTTTTTCAACCTTTCCCCCTCTATTAAAAAACCCAAAAGTTATGGCTTCTTTCTTTATGTTAGTGCTTTAGTGTTTCCTGATATTGTTGATTTTTTAATGTATCTTCATTGTACTTAGAAAACCCCCTAATGTTTCTACATATTTGCACAGGTAGGGAGTTTGACCTTTCATAGGGATTTTGCCATAATTAAAATAATCTGAAAAGTGAAGTTTGCTTCTTTTAAAAGTAATTGGATTAATGCAAACATTTTCAGTGCCTACTTCAAACTAGTAAAAATGGTCTGACATTAAATGAGGTTAAAAAGTCCCCTATAAACTACCACTACTGTTATTAAATTTAATTAAGATAGAACAGCAGGCAGTCTGAATGGGAAAGTGTTGCACAAAAATGGCAGCACAGAAAAGTTATTCTGATGTTGTCATTAAAGCTAATTGGAAGCAAGGGTTTCTAAATGACAATATAATTAACAGGCTAATGAATACCAGATTAAGATTGTTATTAACAATGAAATTTGCAAACACACATGGAAAACTAGTTAGGGATATCAAACCATTAGAGATATTACAAGGTAAAACTACAAATTATACAGCACTTCGCCTGATGATGTTACAGAGCTCCAGCCATGTAGCAGCAATTAAACCTTTTGCCCTCTCACCCTCCTCTTCTCCAAATTAAATTATAATTATCACAGATTAGCTATAAAATGTGTGTTTTGAGAAATTATGCCATGCTAAAACTGTGCATAGAGCTCATGGAAATAGCATTGTTTGATAAGGCAATGATCAAAGTTGGGAGAAGGCCAATGGTTACATGCAGCCTATGGCCTGAGGCTAAAAACAAGCCACTGCTGGGATTCCCCACTGAACAAAACTCCACACACTGAGGAAAAAGGGGTCTGCTAAATAAGGCTAATGTTGTTTTATGCAGAAATAAAATTATTTCTACTTTTAATAGGAGCATTTAGGCTGTCTCCTTTTCCATGAAACCCTGCTAAACAGCAGATGGAACAGTGCTGGCTCAGATCTAGGAGACTGTCCTTTGTGTGTCAGGTTGTCACCATGTCAGTGCTTGAAGTGAAACCTCAAGGACAGGGCAGGAATGATGAGGGCTCTTGGTGAGAAAGACACCATAATAAACAACATAAAAGGTGTCAAAGTGAACAAATTACAGAAGAGCCTGATGGTGTTTTTTCTTGTTCAAAAAGATCTTGGCTGTGTTTGCAGTGCTGTAAGGATCCTGGTATTCTTGCTGGCTTGAGATAGTATTTCTAGAAGATATTATAGTTGAACAGGTATTAGATATAGCATACTCTTCTAACCAGGCATGGGTTAGGTTTCATTCTGTTGCTGAAGAATGTGTCACAATTTTTGCACATCAAAACCACAATCAAGTGGGCTCAGGCATGAACTTGCTTGTCCTGAGTCTAATTGTTAACAATTGCTATTGTTACTTTCAGTCACGAATGCAGGGTCTAGAAAGTAGTGTTTTGATTTTATAGGCTTTTCAATAATGCAAAGAGAATTGGTGAATAAGAGAGTAATTAAGCAGACTTGTGACAGATCTTTGCCTCTGGTTAGTATCTGCAACATTGTTATTTGTATATGCATTTTACAACATATTCATAGTGAGATGGGTTTGTCTTCTGAGAAATTTGTTAACATGAAGGACGGAGCTAAAAGAACTGACAGCTAAATATAACCTCAAATGGCCTAGCATGTTCAAGTAAGTGAATATTAGTTTCCCAGAAGCTGCAAAGGACAAAAATGGCCTGAAAAGAATATAGAGTATGCCACAGAACAACCAAAATTGTTGGATTCGGGTTATGGTGGTACATGTGCCAAAATTGCAGGAGTTTTAAAGAAATCTGAGAGGTAAGAGGTGAAGTGCTGAATAAAAACTTTAAAGCAGAATTTTAAAGAAAGATTTTACTTAACTAGCAACTATTACATGAGAAAACATTCTACAAGAGTAAAGGTGTGAGTACAAATAGGAAGCACTTTACTGCAATTGTACCACACTGATTTTCTTAGAAGACCTTGCAAACTTCTCTTTATAAGCATTTTTACAGGTCAGAAAAATTCAACTTTTGGCATGGAAGAGAATTTTGAGTGCTCAAAACTGAAGATTCAGGCTTCTAAGCTGGAATATAAAACAGTATCATAAACAACAAACTGTTGAATAAGCACATGAAACATTACTGAATTTCCTTTGCCACTACAGCTAAGCATATCTAGATAAACATATTTCATCCTTAATTGGGGCATCCAAACAAAATGAAGTGCATTGAAAAAATCATTCCCAAAACTATTTTGTAGAAAATAAAAACATCTGGAGGAGACAGCATAAGAACAAGCACAATGACAATTTGTAGGAAGAGATGATCTGAATAAACCCAAGATTGATCTCATATCCATTGACTCAAAAATTTAAGTTCTGTAGAAGTCAAGATTCTTTTATTCAGAGTAACCATCAGGAATCAAAGAAAATTTTTCATCAACTACTCTTTTGCCAAGATTGAAATAATTCACTTCCTTTAAATACAACTTTTTATGTAATCCTTGCTTCACAGTACTTGGCAGAGCCACTAAGCTCCAAGCCATACTCAGTTATGTAGACAGAAACTCTTAAAACATCAGTAAAATTGATCATATTGAACCCTGACAGGGACTGCATCTTGAAAGATAAGAAGTGGATTATTTCAGCAGTTACCAAAATGACATCATATCGAAAGATAAAAATCTTTGGCTGGCAGAGACATTTCTTACCTGTAATCCCTTGGAAGGGAAAGGTACACTTTTAGGTTGGTATTGAAATGACCTCAGCTAAAGTCACTTTATTCCCAAATGAAGGCAACACAACACAGATGTTAAAACTGTTCCTTTATACATACCACTCTTTTTGCTTGGCCTGAGTTCTTCTAAATTGTTCTGTGTGGAGAAGCTCTTACATGGGTTAACACAAAAGTTGTTATGTTCACACTTACGTAACACACTTTTTGGTTGTTGATGGAAATATTATAAAAAAACCACATTCATGCTAGTGTGAAATATGACCTTAGAGAATCTTGTTGAAATTGGCAGCAAAAGCAGAACTCATAACTGAAAGAAATATGTTTTGTTGTTGAGTCTTGAAGCTCCTCAAAATAAGCAGGGAAAAAATCACTACTTGTTTCATCAGACTATAAAAAAATACTTCCTATCTTTACCCCCGAGTAAAGCACCAGCATAATCACACTATTGATAGAAACAAGATACGGTTTTATTTGAAGTAATCAATCCTGTTTCTGTTCTGCTGCCGATTGTTTTTATCATCTGTGAGAGGGTGCCTTTTGTACGATCCAGAAAATACATGCACACACTGTTTTTAGCTACAGCAGTTGCTGAAGTCCAGCTGGCTTTCTGGCAGACAAGGCACTTAGCAAATTTCTGGCTACATTGGGTTATAAGCATTGTATCATATCCATAGGCAGAGTGGTGCTGGTTTTCAAATCACAGTCTGCCCCACTACTGATGGCAGTGTTTGTCTTGGGAATGAACACAGCCTCATGTCAAGAGATTGAGCCCTTCCAAAGGGTCACTGGGTGGGAATTGCCGGGTGCAACTTCTGTTTCCACACCCCTTGACTGTGTACAGACCCTGGATTTAAAGCACGGTGGAAGGGTCAAGGGAAGATGGAGAAGGGACTAGGTCAGTGCTCTGCAGCCAGAAACTTTTCCCCAGTATGAGTCAGCAAATAGACACAGTAGTGAGTTGTGTCTGTTGGACCCACCAGTACAACAGTTAATGTGCACACTTTCTTCACACTGTTGACTAGCTTGAAAAATCAGTATTAAAAAAGTAGAGTTCACACAATTATTTTCCTTATTGTTCAGAACATTTTAGCTGCTGAACAATATCCCGTAAGTCACATCTAATAAAGAAAAGTTCTCCACACAAACATTTGCGCTTTAAAGGATGGGAGAAAAAAGCTTAAATTCTGTAGAATAAATTTCCATTTATTGCAGAAAAATATCCTTAGTGTATGGATGTAAGGTGAGCAAGCAGTGAATTCTTCAACTATGTAGTTTTTTGGTTTAGTATTCATTAATATTCTCCATCTGACAGTGGCTTCATTTACAGGTGTGCAAGGGAAAACTGAATTCTAAGATTTATTTAGTTGAGAAGAGGAAGCTTATAAAGGTCAACTCAAGTGAAGAGGAGACATTACCACATAATTTCACATACTGCTCACTATGAATACCATACAGTAAATAACTTATATAAATAAATTTATATAGTGCTTTTTATTTACATGTAAAACAAAGCTAACACTTGAATTTGCACTGCTAACTCCAGGTGCTTAAAAGAATGTAGTCTTAACAAAGCCAAGATTTGTTCACAAACCGCAGAATAATTGATTTATGATGCAGGTCTTCCATGGCCATTATAAACTAATTTTTCATTCAAAAAGTTAAGAAACAATTTGCTCCATCTACTTGTCTTCTAAGGTGGGTGGGAGAAAAAAAAAAGATGGGAAAAATAAACAGCTCTCTAAATAGCTAAAAATCCTAATCAGCATCCTAACCTAAAAATCCATGTCTTAACTGGGCTAAGAAAAGTTGAGATACTTTTACTGAACTGGACCTTGTCTAAAAACTAACTAAAATTTTAACGAATTATTCTGAAACATTAAATCATCAAGCTCCTCCCAACATTTACCCTTTTTTCAACTTGGAAATATGATTTTTCTACTTCCTTTCAACATGTCCCTTTGACCTATCTTCACTTTTGCAATAACTCTCATATATTTTACCAGAGTGGTCTATTATTTCATGCTGTCCCACAGAACAGAGTCAAAGGCTCTATAAAACCAATTAAGCAGGTTGTGGCTTTTAGAACACAAAGTTTTTAAAGCTTCAAAGATATCATGTGCATATCTGCTAACTCCCCTTTTTAATCTACCTTACGGAATTATCTGTTCTTTAAAGGCAGCACTTTCTCCTGTCCTTGTGATTTCTAGATGTGAAGATTGTCCATAAATCCTCCTCAAGAAGCCCAGGTTAGTGTTTTCACCCACGGGATTATCACCTTAATCTTGACATTCACAATTTAAAAGTACCTTCATCTTTCTACATGACAGCAACGCAGAAGTGAACTTTTTCCAAATGAAAAATTATCTTTGAAAACCGACCCTTTCCTATAAACATCTAATCCATACATGCTAACTAGAATCCTTTTGTTTATTTGTTGTAACAGCAGGAGCCATTATAAAAACAGAGAAAGAAGTCATATAATACTTTGTTTGAGGTAGAAAAGTAGTTTTCCTAAAAGTGAAAATTTCTAAAGTCTCCTTAATGGTAGATAATGATCATGAAGCAGCAAAGAACAGGCTACACCAATTTATACCAGCTTGTTTCCTTACTTGACACATGGTTCAAATCTGCCTTTATCTCTAAAGATCAGCAATTTGCTGGGAAGCATGTTAATAGTGAAAGGTTGCAGCAAAATAAAATGATTTTTTTTCCCCCCTCTTATCAAATGTTTTGTGGGACACTTTCCACTGTAAACACCTAGGTCACAGTTTGAAAAGCTCATTAAAAGATATTATAAAGCTCTCACTCACATAAAAGAGCTTAGAAACTAGAAGAATAAACATATGGAATTTTTTTGAAAGCCTAATTAAAAAATCATCTACTGAAGTTGCAGTAGTTACCACTTAGCAATTCAAGAGAAGTAAATAAAGAAATAAGATAAGCCTGGGGTCAGCCCACCACTGTTTGAGGGACAATGTGCTAGTGAGGTCCTTCAGTAAGCTGTCTCAGCGGGGTCAGAGGGTGGAGATCCACATGGCAGCAAAGACACAGGCACTACTGATGAGTTAGAAACTGTGGAAGGGTCTGAAAACAGGAATTTGGGCTTTTCCCTGCAAAAAGGTGTGGGGATTTGGGTGTCTAGAGGCTCAGTGATGGTGACAATGGTGTTGAGTATTTAAGAGTGAGGATCAAGGGAAAGTCCAGCAAGACATTTCATGGTGGGAGTCTGTTAGAGACCATCCAGCCATGGTGAAGAGGCACACAGAATATTCTACAAGCATCTGGGAAGAGTCCCACTCATAAGTCCCCCAGATATCTGCTGGAAAAATGACATAGCAGAGAAAAAACAGTTTAGGAGATCCCTGGAGTGAGTGGAAAAGTACTGCCTGAGGCAGCTGGTAAGTTACCTGCTGTCCTACTATTTTTGCACATCATCTCCTTGGGGTATATTTATAAGTGAAGTAAACATTTCAGTGTCAGACAACAGTTTTAAATTTACCCCTGTATAAAATATTTCTAGAAGTATAATCTACAAACTAGTCAATAGATTGTAGGAACAAGTGATTGAAGACATGAGGGTGAATGAAACATAGGCACTTTCTTGCAGTGGTTTCTAGGATTAGATTAGCCAGTCTGTAATGCAGTGTCCTACACTGTGTTAAAATTCAAACGTCCCAAATACCCATATATTTACAGAGAAAGGATTAATTGATTCTGAAAGTGCAGCACAGATACATCTAGGTTAAAAATCATGAACCTCATATGCACTCAGTTAGGGTTAAAATTTGTCAAATGAAAGAGTTGTACTTTCCATGCCTCTGGAAGTATTGTACAAGGGACATACAGCATTTACCATGAAATGCAAAGACAGACATTACCCAAAATTTTAGATGCATGACTATTTTAAAAACAATATATATCTCACTTACCAAGACACCCCAGCTAAAAATTACCTAGATCTTCAGTGATAAAATTTAAATGTTTAACTTTGTTTCTTAGATAGAGCTAATCATGTCACCAAAAATAAGAAGTAATTTCTCTTTAGCAGGAGAAACATAGAAGACAAATAATGAACAAACAGCACTGTGAACAAAGGGGGACTCCTGTTTAAGATCTGATGTGAGTGACTGTGACAGCTTGCAGAGCTTTGTGCTGCCTGAGAGAGACAAGCTGTCTGAGGGACCGCTGAGGACATAAAGGGGATCATTGGGGGTCCCTGTGCCCTGGCTTTGCTCTCACACTACCCATGTGCTTCTGGCCAGTGGAGGGCAGGCAGGCTGCATCCTGGGATAACAGGCCTTTGGTTTGACTCAGTGGGAGCTTCCTATTGACTTCCTGAAGATCTGACTGATGTGTTGGGGTCCAAGTTGATAAAAAACAGTCTCAGAATGACTGTCCTTGAGATATGGGGGCAGAAAGAGTGAGTGCTCCAGTCTAGAAAGGTAATCTCCCATGCTTGAAAACCTACCAGCAGAAGCACTTGGAGAAAATGGAAATTGGAGGAGGAATAAGCCCACACATTTCATTATGGACAAATTATGACAAATTATTCCTTTTGTGACAGGATAAAAAGTCTAAATTATACAGGAGAAGCAGTAGCTGTCACATCATCCTGACTTCAGTAAGATTTTTGACATCCTGTCCTGTGAAATTAATATAAGCAAGCAAGGAATCTGTCAGCTCATGAGGGGGCACAGCTTCTTGGAGAGGTGGACTCAGGAGTGCTGCACACAGAGGAACTCTGAGAGAGATTGGATTTGAGAGAAAGGAAAATGGATTATCCAGGATTGTTCAAGCAGTTTCACTTGCGATGCAGCTATCAAATGAAAGCTCTGCTCACAAAACCTCAGGCAGTACTAAACAGAAGGAATTAAATGTTTTGGAAGGGAACAGCAGACCATAAAATAGTATTGATAAACTTTTTCATGTATTTGCCACAGGATTCTCCCTTTGCTGTGCACCTTCCTTGCATGTCCTATTATGCCATATTCCTGTGGTAAAAGTTCTTCATCACACTGAATGTTTTGAAGAGAACGTCAATAAAATATCCACCAGGTGTGATTTAGGCACACGTGCTCACACTTTAGGGCAGAAGGATGGACTAGACATTATCAAAAATGCTTAACAACTTAGTTTTGGATCTATTTTAACAAAGGTAACTCCCAAATTGTATTATACACACAGCTGAAGAACACTCCATATAAACACTAGAACATATAAACAACATGAAATCACAATGATGACAAGAGAAACAGCTTTCCTCCTTCTCCAGTGGGGAAGTAGAATTTTTTACTTATCAGACAAAAAATAATAATATTTCTAGTACTTTTAAAACCTCAAGTCATACTACTTGTCTCTCAGGAATCACACAGCGGCCATTTATATTCCTGATGCAGCCTTGAGAAGTTCACCAGTTTCATGTATTCACCCTGCTTCTGAGAAATGTACAAATTAGCCTAAACCCCTCATTTGAAGCTAAACTTCCTACTTCAGCCAGAGCACAGAGGATTTGATTTAAAGTTGCTGAATACAGCTTTTGCTAATTGGGGTGACTGGCCATGAAAAAAGCCTCCAAGAACTTGTAGTTTAGGATAATATGAACTTGCACCATCATCAGTTTCAATTCACTTTTTCATACATTCAGTGCAAAGACATAGTCCTTCCCCCTTGCCAAAGATGAAATGGATCTCTCTCCTACAGGATGCCAAAAGACTGTGTTTATCAGATTCTTAGGTCTAAGCTTCTATTGGCAGGTGTATGAGAGTAGGTTAGAATTGATTTCATACAGTCACCCCGAAATGAAACAAGTAAACCATGCAATTTTATGGACTAGCTCCATGTAATGTAAATCTTAGAAGTCACAGAGTCTCCACTGATATAAATGCATGGAAGGGTTTGCAAGAAAGTGTTATATCAGCAGGATTTCAATTCTATCCCTCCCCTAAGCCACACAACATTGATTTTTAAAGATAGGAAACTAGCTACCATGGGAGCTGCACAAAAATAGATGCTCTCTGGTAAACAGTGGGAGTCACCTCAAGAGGAATCCTGTGGTTAGAAAAAGCAAATGACAAGGTGTTGCCAGTAATGTAGGTATCTGGGAAGTGACAAGAAATACCATAGTCTTTCATATCTGAGATTTTGGAAAGGTTTTATTACTATTTATTTCTCAGGGGACATCCCATCCACTGTTCTTCTGGAGCATGACTAGCACTCATCCATGCCTTGCAAGTTCACTATTTACTGTTTTCATTACACAGGATTTATAGACTAGCATTACTATGTGTAGTTGCACTCTAACAAACTGAAATCTTTTTGAGGCAATGCATTTTCCTGAGTTTAAACTTGATTTAATTCCTTGATTTGCTTTCCTTCCTAAGGGCCACCTATCAGTACTTGAATTCTTGCTTGTCCTCTACAATCTCTTCAGCTCTTACATAGTGCTAAAGTCTCAACTTTGTTCCAGTGAAAAAACATCTTTGCCTCTATTGATTAAAATTCATAATATGTGATTTTTATTTATATTTCAAATATTTCTGGATGCTACTCTTTGGTTATATTTGACAAAGTACTGTACAAGTATACAAGACAAAAAAAGGGCAAAGCAACCATGGGTGCTTTGAGTCTCAACTCTTCAATAATGTTATTTTACAAAAACCTGCTTTTTTTCCCCCACAATTTCAACCTGCAGATAATATAATAATCTGTTGACATCATTCATCTACTATTTTAATACACACAAACTTTGATCCAACCATAGTGACAAAAGGTTTTGGCTTATTGTGTTTCCCTAGTTTGGCCAATGTTGCTGCAGCAATTTGAAGGACTGCTGCTGCACCACTCTGAGCTTACACTCTGTGACACAGCCCAGAAGTTTGCCTTTTGTTTTTCTCTATTTGGAACAACCTGGAGCAGATTTCAAAGCCCATAGAAGAACAAGATCATAAGTCATATATCAGGGATAGCTAGTCACACCAGTATTAGGAAACACTGTTTGCACCTGCAAGCCAGCCCCATTTTGGACATTCATATGGACAATTCATGGAAGCTGCTCCCTGTACAAGCAGGGTTCAATGGTGTGATACTATTGTCTCTATGTGGGGCTATTTTTGGGGTACATGAAGTACACGTAGAAAAATCATCAGGGAAACAGAAAAGACTGGAAACACGCTGTACATTTCTCCTGCTCCTTGCTAGTGCATGATTTCCGACAGTGAATTTCAGTCACCTAGCTTAGACAGTCACAAGGCAGAGGGTGGGAGAGTTCAGAGTGAGCAGGGGAGGTTAAAAATGGGAAATCTCCATTCCTATGCATGTGGAACATTTCTGTGTCTCTTGTGGCCTCAGTGAAAGCAAAGGCACAGCATTCAGAGGAAGCTGCTGCTCCTGAATAACAGCTGCTCTGCAGAGAGATAAGAAGAAGCAGATGGGGAAAGTCACTGGTTTGAGGACAATAAACTACTGTAAAAGCCAGGTCTGAAATCACAAATGAGCAATTATTGATGATAAATTTCAAACTACCACATTTTCATCAACTAGTCAAAATTTTGCCAGCTCCCAGAGCATTCACTCTTTCTGTACAGTGTGCCACATGTTAAGATTACCTACAAGAAAGCACATCAATTTTTTTCATGCAAAGGAGTGATACCGTGGGGTGAGGTGGGAGTTCAATATTCCACAAATTTCATAATACCTAAAAATTCTCTTTATATACCCTAGAAGTCTGAAAGCAATGTGACAAAACTAAGGACAACTTTGAATTTGGTATGACTCCTAATTTAAACAAGTTGGAGAAACACCTTTCCTTCCCTTTGGCTAAATACACTATGTTGTGCAGAGTCTCTTAAATTTTTAGGGTTTAGAATACATTCTGTCCACATGGTAGCTAAGTATCTTGTTTTCCCTGTTTATTCAGAAATTAATTTTCAAGAAGTGTTTTATACTTTTGTCACAAAAGCTGTCAGCATTAAAGAGACAGTTGTATTACAGCATGAAGAAACCATAAAACAGTAATATAAGACAAGAAATAAGATACATATATCATGGCTATTTTATTTTAGCATTAAATAGAAAAAAAAAGAAATTATCTTGATGGAATGTACATCATTACTCAGTTGCATTCCTCTTTCATCTCTCCAGTTTATCAACCTCTCTCTCACTATTTCTTTCTAGTAGGACTTATTTGCATCATCATATGGGTCAGGAACAAATTTTCCTGTGTTTCTTAAAGCTTCAACTACAAATGGCAAAGTGAGCCACAGAGCAGGCTGCTAACCTCAGAGAGGATGTCTACATGGACTGAGACTGATAGCTCTTGGGAACATATTTTAACAGATAGTTAGCCGAAAGGAATCCATCCTCCCTCTCCCAAGAGACTCAGTTTCATTATTATAATGTAAAATTTTGATTCTTCAACTCACTGTTCTGGAATTCTGTTGAGAAACACTTAGAAAATGTATGTTTAGAAAAAAAAGAGAAAATAATTGACTGTCACATGTTTTGGATGCTGTGCCTTAACTGCATAAAGGCACTGCTTTCAGGGAAGGATGCAGACCCTGGTTGGAGACAGTACCTGTGCAACCAAGGCCATTTAAACCCTCAAAAGGCCCTTCCCAGCCCTGCTACTTGGCTAATTTAGACATTGCTCTGTTCAGCATGTGCAACCTAACAGGGAAATGTGCCTGCTTCCCCAAGGCACTGCTCTGGGCTCCAGCTACCCAGTGCAGAAGGTATCCAGTCATCTGAGGTCAAGTAGCACAGCACCTAATTTCAAAGAAGCACTTGAGTATAGAACTGTTCCTGTGACAACCATCTTGGAATGTAAAGATTAGAGTCATCAACAGTTTTGTGGATTTGGCATGTATTTCCCTGCATCAGAGAGTGTGAACTGCAAGAGCTTTGTGGTCTGGCCACTCCACTCAAGGTTGATTAACACAGAAAGAAATAACACAAGTGTAATCTGAGAGAACCTCTACAGTGAAGACATTCCTTTTGGAATTTTAGCCAGCTATTTTCTATTCATAAAATTATTTTATGAGTAGAATTTTCCTATCAAGCAATTTGAAGAGCAACTTTCTTAGGAAAACTTGTAGGCTGTAATACTGCAAGTATTTTGTCTAAATAGAGTCATACTTGTTCACCAGACACTTAGGATTATATGCTCCTCATACGACTCCAACTAAGCACATTTCTCTGTGTTAACTTTTTTCACAGAGTCAGAAACATATTTCTACACATTTTATGCATTAAATGCCTTTCCCTTTGTTATGCTTTTGCTGACTTAGCAATTGATCTGGTTTTGCTTGGAAACACTGTCTCTTTAAATAGGAATAGTTCATTCTTAGTGGCAATAGTTGATAAATTATAACATGCCAGAAATATTGTGCATGCTACTGAAAGGCGTATTAATAACGTCTCTCCAGATGTGTCTGGAAATTAAATAGCAGTTTTGCAATGCCAGTTTTTAATAAGCAATCTGAAGAGTCTATAATTTAGGGAGCATTATAATTTAGTATGAAAAAAAGAAGAGAGAGATTATAGCCCTATATGAGCCATGAAGCAGAAGTTTACTAGATTTTCAGAGGCCACACATTCCCAAATAGTAACAGGTTTAGTACATTGCATGTTTTATTACAGAAGTAATTCCTCCATAGAATAATTTCTGTCCTGAATATTGGTGTGTGTGGTTCCAGCACTGGTCCAGAACAGGTACCAAATTCAGTTCTCTGTATGAAGATGATAATTTCCAGAAATGCACCCTCCTACCTTATCTGAAAGACAGATTTACCCGAGTTCCTCATCATACAAGCTCCCCTCTGTCCTGTCCTCAGTAGTAAGGCACTCTGCTGCTGGCCCCTATCACTAGGATCAAGGCTCACCTTTGCTAAACTGCCACGGAGTAAAGGTGAATGCTGGTGGGATGACTGGAATGTGACTTCTCAGAGGCAGAAGGCTGGAACTGCCTCCTGTTCCCCTGGAACTGCCTCCTCTGGCTGCCACACTGGCAATGGTGGAGGGAGCCAAAGGTGTACATCCTTATCAGCTCTTTATGTAACTCTGTCACCTAGAGTAAGAAAACAACAGTTCTTTTGTGTTCCTATGCAGAAATTCATAGGGCTGATAATTGACAGTGTTGGAGTTCAGCCCTGCAGCAAAAATTCAAAGACAGTAGGAACACTATAACAAAAAAAATGTACTTGTGAAGAGATATGTTTCAATTTGCAATTATTGTCTTCTGCATGTGACTGTATATTTGGGTTCAGGTTCTCTAAAAATTTTGGAATTCATTTAAAGAAAATTAAATTCGTTATAGACCATAATGTCTTATCAGAGCTGATAACTTATCAGTGAAGGTCTCAATTTTAAGACCTGTTATTAAAATGACTGATACTAAGACCGTAGGTGAGAAGAGCATAGTGCACCCCCTTCTTTAAGCATTCAGAAATTTAGCAAAGGAAGTTGGATTTGGGCTGAGTCAGCTGGGGCCATCCTAAAGGGGTCTGTGTTTGCTAGAACTGCTGGTGTTTGTGTAACCCCTGCCAATCACACAGACTGCTCTGAAAAAGCCTTCTTCCCTCCTATTTCTTCACTCCTGCTCCAATAGCAATACTTCCTCTCTTGGTGTTCAGCAACAAAAGTAACACCAATTCCAAAGGAATTCCATGAGAACATGGGCAGATGAGCGGAGGAACCACAAACTTATTGTTCAATGTCACGCAGCTGCACAAAACATTTGGGTAATGTTGCTTCAAGTCAGGATGGTCATGTTTGAGTTTTCAGTTTTCCTGCTTTATTTCCAAAATGACAGTAATGCATCTGTTTTCACTTTATTGTTTGCATTCACATTCTTTGTCACTGCACTTAAAACACTGAATTACAGTTTAGCTGCTCTTTAGTGAGAATAATTGCCAGTATCTTGCCAAACAGCATGTGTCCACTATAAATGAAACCTGCATAAATTAGAAAGGGGTATTTTGCTTGTAAGAGAATCTGAGAATAATTTATGCTATAAATAAACACCTTGATATGGCTAGTAGCAAGTAGATTATTATAAAATGTCTCCTGTGTAATTAGGGAGCACATTTTTGTGTAATTAAGAAAATGAATGAGAACTAAATTTTGAAGAGTGCTGATGGTATTGCCACCCTACTGTAATATAATACATACTGACCTATGCATTACTTTTATATGCAACTACTGTAATTTTTAGGAATAGTTATTATATTAAGCTAGAAATATATTTTAAATTTCAGAAATGTCAGCAAAACACAGTGCTTAAAAAAAGAAAAAAACCCAAAACCCAGAGACATAGTTAAAAAAAATCCACTCTATATGCAATGATTCCATTTTGCTGTATTCAAGGGAAAATGTTGGGAAAGTGATTTTTCAAAAAAAAAAGTAAGCAAGTTATTCTTCCCCTATTCTCAAATAATTATTTAATACCTAGAGCTTGGGTGCCTATTTTTGTCTGTTTGCTTATAAATTTCTCCTAGTTTAGAAAATTCTGTCAAATTTAGCATAGCAAAGGTATCACATAAAAGAGAAAAACAAATGGAAAACACTCCATTTTCTTTCAGATTTAAACAGGGGCAAATATGAGCGACCTTGGGATCCAAGTCCAAGCACATACATGTACACATACATACACTTGATACAATTTAATCTCACTCTTCGAGCTGGAGTGAGATGAAGAAACAGATCTTTATGACCAATTTTATCTGAAAATAAGTGGTCTTATCATAAGACAGTTAATAAATGGGTGTGATTCCTTTGGTTTGAATATTTACCCAATCTGATGTTTTTCCTGCAATGCCGGTACTTCTTTTTATAATGCCACTAGCCGTGGAAAATCTGTATTTTTATTTTTGCTTTTAAAACCTGCCCATGTTTCTAACAGCTGCCAGGTGAAGGAGATTTCACCTCTCATGTCTGTACACCTGCTTAAAAAGTGACAGTCACACCCTGCATTGAGGAAAAGTACAGGGAGCACAAGTGGCTGCTTTTCTGGAGGTACAGGTAAGGTATTGTGAGAGAGCGAAGAGTCCCTGGCAAGCATGAAATTGTGAGTTTTGCAGGTTTTTTTTTTTTTTTGGTTCTTTGCAGTGGCAGTGACTGCAAACCTGACCCTGTGCAGAAGGTAATTAATGTGGTGGCATTTCATTCTGATGCCTTCTCTGCAGAACGGGTGCTGGACCCAAATATTGGCCCAGAGGACACTGGGGTGCAAAGAAATGGCAGCAAGCTGTCCCACGCAATGAATTTGTCGTGCAGCCACCTGTAACTACTCTCTGGAAACATTCGGTTCCAGCTCCTGTTTCTCTCACTTGTACAACCCCATGTGAAGATACAGAAGTCTTATTTATGTTCTTAAATAGATTTTCAGAATCTCTCTGTAATAGAATATGCCAGCACAGTGAACTAACTAGTATTGTTTTATAAGTGGTGTTTCTGAAATAATGTTATTTCACTCAGAAACAAGAAGAAAATGCCCAACTCCAGAAACTCATCTCTTCTTCAGTAAGGAGACAGTGTAATTTCTAAAACCCTGCCATTCAGCTGCAGAATATTTTTACCACCTTTCAGTATGACATGCACAGAATAACAACCAGTACCCAGAACAGCACAGAGGAGGACATAAAGAAGACTGCACAGAGATCAAGTACTGTTTTCACTGTTGTGTCTCAAGTGCATGAACCTTACATAGGTAAGTGGTGGTTCCTGGAAACCTGACAGTACTCCTGGGGAGATGCTGAGCCTCATCAAGACATTCAAGTTTATCTCAAGGAAGAAAAGTTTTTATGATGAGGTATCTAAGCAGGACTTTAGGATTACAGCTGCCATTCCTGGTGATTGTTATAGACACTAAACCTTCACTTTTCTTAACAGCTAAAAATCCACAACTACTGATTTCAGTGCAATTTCCAGGTTATTCTTTTCAGCTCCTTTATAAGGATCCTCTTCTGCTGGCCTATGCCACCTCTCTGCACTGTTGCTCCACAGCAAGCCAGATGCAGAAGCCTTTTGAAGAAGCTCTTTTCTGTCTTCACAACCCTCTTCCATGGCTGCTTTGTGTTGTCCTGCAAGGCCACTGCTTTTTCCATCCTGAGGCAGCTGCCTCAGTAAAAAAACAGTTTGGGCTGTAAAGAGGAGGAGTCACAGCATAAAGCTACAGTGTCTGCTGCCAAGGTAAACAACTTTGCCGAGCCCTGGCTGGGAGGCTACACTTAAGCTACAAAGTGCAGCAACAGGGGCACAAACCATGAACTTTCTTCCCTTTAGGGAATGGTAAAAGGGAATGTCCGGGAATGTCCATGCTTTGGATAGCAAGCAGTCAGCTGCTTTTGTGTTTGGCAGTCACTTTCCTGCCTTCTAAATTGTAGGCATATGTATTTCCCCACAGGGTTTTTTTGTGTTGTTTTGTTTAGTTTTTTTTCCCCCCAGGTCTGAAAGTTGCTCGGAAATGGCAGCAGGAAATCCCTACAGTCTGATGTCATGAGAATAATTTCCACCTTATTCGGTTCAAATTTATTTATACAACAACTGAAAGTAAAACCGAATGGAGGAGGGGGTGGAGCATTTGCTGCTGTCACTTGTGCAAACCTTATCCTAACTTCTGTGGGGATGTGCTGCTCAGCATTACAAGACTGGTGAGTATTTCATAACTTTTGACATCCTCTTGTTTTTCTTTTTTTTCTTCATAGTATTAGAAAGATGAGGGAACTTAGAGCTTAGCTTCAAATTATTGAATGCTTTCAAAAACTGTCTTATAAGATTTCTTATCAAAGACATAGTTCAAGTATTGTATTTAATGTTGCACTTGGACCCTGTTTCTCTGTTTCTACTGTGTTAGAGAAATCAGCAAATAGAGAAAAGTGGTGCTAGCTCATGAAAATTTGTCATGGTTTGGTAACCAATTCACACAGCAAAAGTGATAAGAAAACAAAGCTACTGGTCTGAGTCTAATTAACATAGCAAGGTCAGAGACAAAAACTGGGAGAAAAATTATTTACATACTAGTGTATATGGTTGAAAGAGCATTAAATGCAGGCAGAGAACAGAAAATCTGCAGTCAGTGGAATCCTACTGAAAACAGTGACAGAGTTTCTGTAGATGATACCAGTGTAGTAGGGAGGTTTTAATCAGTAGTAAACAAGAGTAAACAAGAGTAAACAAGAGTAAACAAATGCATTGATGAGTCTTGGTTAAAACAACACTTTCTACCTAGTCATGGAATCACAGATTTATTTAGGTTGGAGAAGAGGGAAAAGATGTGTGGGACAGAAACTTGTCAATGATTGTACTGTCAAAACCTGCAAGATTTTGTCTGTATAAGTCTAACAGGAAATTCCCTTTCCTGTGCATAACCACTACCTTGCGATTCCTTCTCTATACAGAAGGTATTTTTAGGCAGCTTACTTTTAAGAGAGTCTGATACTGCATAACTAACTCCTGATGATAATTATCACAGCATGTTTGGCTATACTTTCCTAGTAGTAAGTAGTGCAGTGCTTCCTTTGTCTCTCAGGATTGTGTTTATTTCCATTTCCAGTTACCAGTTTATTTGACATGTACCAGTTAAATGGAAAGGTAACATTTGATTATTTTGTCTTGGAAGGAGATAATTATAGAGCAACATAGTGTAAACAAACCATATTTATAGCTCAACAGAGGTGTTAAATTTGGGCATCTACTGGGCTGTTCTAAGATTAGAGTATAACTTTACAGCTGTGCCCTGCTCTGCACCCGCACCAGAGGGCAGCAGTGGGAAACACCTGGTACAGGGACCAGTGCTCCGGGAATGGGGATATCCCGGGGTGTGAGAGAGACAGACTGCTGGAATTGTACCTCAAGACTGGCCCTGTATGACACAGGGGATTCCTGGTGCTCTCTCTGCCTGGCTCAGCACAGTGATTGAAGGGATGGAGGAATGTCATCAGGCTCCTGCGTGTCTCACCTGCGACTGCCCCAGCACTCCAGGTGACCTGGCACACGAGGTGGGAGGCTCTGCAACCGGAATGGTCCATCTGGCTTGAAGGTGTCACTGAGGTTAATTCAGCCTATGCCCAGTGTCAAAATTTCTCCCATAAAGAGAAAAAACACAGGTTGATGTCATAGAAGATCATTTCTGAAGGGAACAGAAAGCCCTATATGCAGACCAGGCTGCATGCATATGACTTCTTCAGGAAGTCTACTTCTTTCCTGAGGCTTGGGTTAAAGATGTGAAGTGTCCTCCTGTGGCACAACCCTCCAATTATTATCCATTTTCTGTTTTTTCAGGTAGGCAGTGATGAAGTTGCAACAAGAAGTTCAAGGGCAATTAAGAGACTCTGGGGCCTTGGGATGACTGTTAAGGGGTCAGGAGCAGAACTGTTGCTCTCCTCTATCCATCCCATTGCAGGGAAGGAATGGTACAATCCAGCAGACCAATACCTGGCTCCAAGCCTGGTGTCACTGCAGAATTTAGGGATTTTGATCATGATTTGGCCTACTCAACACCAGACCTGCTGGCAATGGATGGGATACACCTGTCCCAAAGGAGGTAAAGGGTCTTTGCAAAGAAGTTAGTGGGGCTTATCGAAACAACTTTAAACTAAAATAGGGTAAGGGGTAAAACCAGGCTCACTAGAGGGAAACTTAAAGGTAGCCCACCAGTTTCTGAGTGACTATGTGCTAGCAAGTTCTTTCTGTCTGCCACTAGAGGTAGGGGATGGAGATCCACATAGCAACAAAGACACAAGGGTCAATGATGTTTTGGAAACCATGGAAGCACCTGAGAATGAATGTGTAGAAATTAGAGCTTCTCTCCCCAGGAAGGTAGTGGAATCAACATCTCAACTGAAGTGCCTCTACACGAACGCACACAACGTGAGCAACAAGCAGGAGGTTAAGCAGGAAGAAAATTGGGAGGGCCAAAGCCCAGCTGAAGCTTTGTCTGGCTACTGCCCTAAAAGACACAGAAAAATGTTTCTTTGAATACATCAAAGAAATACAGCAATGGGACCAGGGCTGTCAGCGTGATTGTGCTGCTGGGGAAGGTCACAGAGCAGATCATCTTGAATGCTCTCCAGGACAACCAGAGGATCAGGCCCAGTCAGCAAGGGCATAAGGCAAGTCCTGCTTGTCTAATCTGATTTCCCTCCACAACATTATTCTGGAGAAACTGGATGGTCATGGGTTGGATTGGTGTACTCTTTGCTGGGTGAAAAACTGGCTGGTTACCCAAGCCCAGAGTGGTGGTGAATTGAATGGAGGTAAATCCAGCTGGCAGCCAGCCACCAGTGGTGCTCCCCAGGGTTCAGTGCTGGGGCCAGCCCTGTTCAGTATCTTTATCAATGATCTGGATGAAGGTGTCAAGTGCACCCTCAGTCAGTTTGCAGATGACAAGTTGGGTGGCAGTGCTGATCTCCTGAAGAGTTGGAAGGCCCTGCAGAGATCTGGACAGGCTGGATTGAGGGCCCAAGGACAACTGTATGACTTTCAACAAGGCCAAGTGCCAAAGTTCAACCTCATGCAAAGCTACAGACTTGGGATAGAGTGGCTGGAAAACTGCCCAGTGGAAAAGGACCTGAGGAGCTGGTGAACAGCAGCTGAACATGAGCCAGCTGTGCTCAGGTGGCCAAGAAGGCTGATGGCATCCTGACCTGGACCAGCAATAGTGTGGCCAGCAGGACCAGGGCAGTGATTGTCCTCTGTACTCAGCACTGGGGAGGCCACACCTCGAGTGCTGTGTCCAGTTCTGGGCCTCTCACTGCAAGAAAGGCACCGAGGTGCTGGAGTGTGTCCAGAGAAGGGCAATGGAGCTCAGAAGGGTCTGAGGGAGCACAAGTCCTGTGAGTGGCAGCTGAGGGAGCCGGGGATGTTCAGTCTGGAGAAAAGGAGGCTCGGGTGTGACCCTATCACTCTCTACAAGTCCCTGAAATGAGGTTGTAGCCAGGTGGAGATTGATTTCTTTTCCCCAAGTAACAAGTGATAAGACAAGATGAAATAGTCTCAGGCTGTGCCAAGGAAGGTTTAGATTGCATACTACGGAAAATGTCTTCACTGAAAGAGTGCTGAAGCATTGGAACAGGCTGTTCAGGGAAGTGGTAGAGTTACCAACACTGAAGATTTTTAAGGGACACATAGGTGTGGTGCTCAAGTTAATGGCTGGACTCAATGATCTTAAAGGTCTTTTCCAACCTAAACAATTCTATGGTGTCATTATGAATGCATGATGTCTTGCTGTCATTATGAATGTTTGAATTCTCTGAGAAAAAGAAGATTATAGTCAGATCCATTCTAAGGCTGCTAAAGTATTCACTGAAAGGGGTCACAGGGAACAGAGGTACAGGCTGATGTGGAGTAGCTGGACAGTATGGATAATATAATGCTTTATTTTTTCTTATGAGTGAAAAGTTCACTCTCCGCTTGCAGTGTGTTTCAGGCCGTGGACAGTGATATATTTGACACAAACCTGCCAAGGTCAGGCTCAGGGTTCTGTCAGAACAATGTTTCTCTTTTCTGTGCTCAGAGAGTTCAGCTTGTGCAGCCAGCACAGCAGGGAGAAAGGCAGTCTGGAACAGTTCACTGTGAGATATTCCATTCTATCCAAACAGTGGTTTGTGGTGTAGAGTGGGTCACTGGTCTGCCGGCCAGCACAGTGCTGCTGCTTGCAGGGATCAGGGAAGCACAGCAGCCCATACTCAGTTTTTGGAACAGACTTTTTAGTCTGCACAAAAGTACAGATTTTATTCCTCTTGCTTTTTTACGTGACTCAGTCTTGTTGCTGTTCTCTATTTCAGCACCGCACCATGCATAGCAGCTAAAACCCAGGAGAGTGAATACTCGTGCATTCCTGGTTTTTATGAGACTTTTCTGTGTACTTAAATGCTCATAATGGAAGATAGTGCCTTTAAAGGTTATTTTAATACAGGATGGTAATTCACTGCCAATTCTCATTATTATAATACATTCCCAATTCTCTACACCAAATGATAGTGTTAGGCAAAACAAGAAGATCCCAAACATGTCCATTTGCTCTCTATGCATGCTAAAATTTTTCAAATTATCATAAGTATTTTAAAAGTAATTTCTTAGAAATGGAGGGAGGAAATCCCTACTATCAGTTACTTATTATCAGCTACTTATTTCTCAGAGAAATGTGTATGAAGCAAAATCTCATATTCTGTAAGCAGTTCCCAAATCTAAAGACATGTTCTCACTCAGCTGAGGTGTCTGATTCCCATTTTACAGGTTTTGATAGGACAGAAATTAATTCCAAGAATGAATGCTGATGTATTAACAAACAAGGTGATGGAGTTAGTCTCTGCAAAGAGCAAACTCAAGTGGAAAGCACAATTAATAGTTCCTCATGGGAATATATGATCAGAACTCCTTTTTGAGCCAATGTTTTATGGGACAGAGCCATGTTGGAGGTCCCTGGTACCTTCACAAACAGATTATTCTTTTACGGAGAAAAGGAGTTCTGGTTTTCTATCATTGATCCCAGATCAATTTACCTTCTCACTGCCTCTGTACCCAACAGAGAAGGTTCCGGCACAGTGAAGGTTCCTCTGCTTTTGCTGGTCCAGTTTTATTCCCAGATCCCATGCTCAGAATGAACCTGAAGGTAGGACCAAAAGAGAAAGACATTTCATGCAAGCTCCCTGTGTGTTGATCAGTGTAAATAGAGATCCATCCCACTTGACTAAGGCTGAGTGTGACCTTTGAAATAATATTCTGCACAACTCTCTGCGAAGTCTGGTCTAGGATTTTGTCCACATCCTTTAAAGATTTGAGGCCTGTTCTCTGTCATTCATCAGGATTTATGGGTGGCTGGGGCTAGATTTTTATATTGTGATGAGAACACAAAGAATTTAGGCATCTTGACATCTAATAAAAGCTTTCTGTCTTCCATTCATGAATTAATGCACTATTGTGAAATAAGAAAACTGATTTCTATTTATTTATTATTTCCCTTAGAAATTAGTGACGAATAGCAGGAATATTTGGAAGCCAGCAGGAGATGTACTATATAATTAAGCTGTTGTCCCTGCTGATAAGTTATTACAAGCAGGTAACCAGATACATACATCATTACAAATTACCATGCAGTATTTCATGCTATAAAAAATGAGGTATGTCCTTAGTAGCAGCATAGGGTAATCATTCAGATATTGTTAATACAGCTGCTATAAATTGCAACTGAACAGTTTAATAGTTTACCAATTAACTCTGGTGTTAATGCTTAAATATTCTTTACCAAAATATGGCTAGTGGGGTTTTTTTGCCCACCAAGGAACTGCTGTTAAAAGCCTGTTTTATAAAAATACATGTAGACTAAATGGCTTGCACTCTGTGATAGTTAAAAAAATCTTATACCAAACTTGCCAATCCAGCCCACTCATGGCTAAAATTTATCAAATGTATTAGGATGATATAATTTAAGAGAAGAAAATTTACTGGCTGCAATTTATTTTTGAGTAGATGGGTCATCATATTCTAAACTGCTAGTCAGAAAAGATGCCCTGCAGTCTCTGCCAGAAGGCTGTGAATGTCAAGTGTTGGTAATTTTCTTCCCTAGAGTTTAAGCTATAAATAAGGACAGTGTGGGAAAGTTTATTGGCTCTGCTGGAGAAAGGACTGGATCTCATTGATGATGTCGGGTCACCATCTGCCACAGATTGTGTTTGTGCAGATACAAATTGGACAATGCAGTTGTTGAGCTAAAGATCTTGTGAACAATGTGTACAGTAGAAGACCCAATTTTGTAAAAGAATTTTCACAACAGTGACAAGGTTTTACTTCACATATCTTAAAACTAATTTTAACTGTTAATATGTTGTTAACATATTATTAACATTGGTTCTTGTTGGTTGATAAACAACCTGATAGAAAGTTGGGCATGAACCCTTTCGGTGCTGCATGGGCTAATTAAGAATTATGGCACTTCTACCAGTGGGACCTTCATGTACTTTAGCAAATGACAAAGTCTCTGTCTGTCTTCCTATAAGGGGAAGTGGGACCCTTACCTGCCCTTCCAGAACTGAGGAGAGGTTTTGCAGGGACTCGATGGAAATCTATGTGCCTGACTTCTGAAAGCTGCAGCTGGTTACTGCCACCAACCTACTCCTAAGAGGAAAAGCTATCAGCATGAGCACACTTGCTCCAAAATAACCGATTATATCTGTTAGTATCTGTCAAGTAGCTTGGGGCTGAATGTCATATTAACCTCAGGCTGAATGCCATGAAAATAATAGGCACAGAAGAGGCATACCTGTAAGAACCAAGGGTTTGTAGTGTGCTTGTAAGAACACGGGAGTGGGAGTCACAGTGGCTCTCAAAGACTCCTCTGCTGTAACCTGTGGCAGAAAAACATGGAATATATTTTGTTTCCCTGGCAGTGTACTTTGGCAATGGTGTAGTTCCTAGAGTTTTTTTTTTTTTTTTAATGCTGCTTCTTGGCAGGGTAAATAGGTCAATTGGTTTTTCACATTCCTGAGGTTTAATTAATGCTGATTAGTTGTAGTCAGGGCTGCCATGTGCAGTGGAGAGGCTGGGCAGCAGAGGGGTTGGGAGGAGGGTGGCACTGGGAGCCCACCTGGGATTGCACTGGTGCCTGTTCTCAGCCTGGGGATTCCAAGGATAAACCTGTCCTGCA
Organism: Rhipidura dahli; assembly: GCA_013399225.1. NCBI lineage: Eukaryota > Metazoa > Chordata > Aves > Passeriformes > Rhipiduridae > Rhipidura > Rhipidura dahli. Next base: position 38,669 of record VXAC01006263.1, read on the forward strand.
ATGATCAACACTGGATATTGGTGATGGCCAAAGTCATCAGACTGGGGTTCACATATGCTGCCTCACTGCTTACAGCTTTCTTTCACTCATTTTATTTTATTTTCAACAAGTTTTATTGAATAAAAAAATTACTACAGCCTTAGCTACACTGTCTTATAGTAATTACTTAGGTGGGCACAAGACGTGATTTTACACTGGCTAGAATATATATATATATGTATGTATATATGTATATATGTATATATATATATGCCATTTACCACTATATTATCCATTTTCTTCTTGATAGTGGATTAGTTTATTTTTCTCAAAAGTTCTGAAGGATAAGAAAAGAGAACTTGTGCTCTACAAATGCAAAAATATTGGAAGAACCTAACTATTTTGGGGCCAGTATGTGATATCTGGAGTTGAATTTTTATTTTTAAGTGATTTTTCAGTGTTCTCTAGGACTGTCTGTGTCCACTTTAGCCCCCAGTGTGTTCCTGTGCAACTGTGGGGACTCGCAGCCATTTTGAACTAAGCTCTGCAAAGGCACTTTTTAATTCAAGCTGCAACATCTACCCTGGAGAAACCTGAGCTAGCATTTGACCTAGCTGAGTATAGCAGCTAGAAATATTTGCCTGGGGAGCATGAAGCATCCCATCCTAGGGGCAGATATGCAAAGCAACCAAAAGGTAGGATTTCTTGTGAGCGGGAACTCAGAAAATTATTGTTGCTTGTGGAAAATCTGTGTTAAGGAGCTTGCCCAAATCACAGGGAGATGGTGAGATGAAGGCAAGGACAAGACTCAGGGCTGCATCCTGCTGCCTTTGTTATTGAACCCAGCTTTTCTTTCTGTGATCTTATGTCTCCTTTTCTACACATATTTTTTTCAAACAAGGACATTTATAGAGGGGTTTGGTTTGGTTGTTTTCCAGGAGCTTGGTCCACTCAGTGAAAACAATCCATTTGATTCACAAACCCTGTAAAAGAAAATCGGAAATCATTACATCATAGTTTGATTAAAGATTTAATACCTTTTTATAATTATGAATTCATGGGAAGGCAGTGAGCATGAGACTGAGTTTCAAGTTCTTGAGCAGAGTATGCTTTAGTATTCATAAATCCTTCTACTTCTGCTACAGTCAGCCTTTCTCCTTCCTTTCATCTCCACCATGTCTTAATTCTTTGCTGTGCTCTCATCTTGTCATAAAACTCAAATTCCACTGCTGTGCACCAGCAGCATCACTGATTTCTGTTCCTAAGCCTTCACAGTGCTGTTTCTCTAGAAAGCCTTATATATATATATATATATGTGTGTGTGTGTGTGTGTATATATATATGCACACATACAAGAAGTTCTGGTTGCCTTGGAAGCCCTGAGATGGAATATGTCAGTGAAGAGACTGCTGGAGACCATCTACACAATGCCAAAAAACCTCTTTTGCTATTATGTAAATAAATTAGGCCACTCATGACTTGGCCAGGTTTATGCAGGTTTTCTAGGCTGCTGAACTTGAAAACACTACCAAAAAGCACAGTATTAATTAAATATCTAGAAACAATTTCTTTATATGAAAGAAATGCATATTTCCTGCTAATTTGTTTTTCAAAATGAGTGAATTACTCTTAAGGGGACTTAAAAGAAACTCACTAGCCTGAGTAAATAGTTCAGTGTAGGAAATTCCAGCTCCAACAAGTGCATTGTGACCAAAATAAAAGTAACTGGAACTGAGTCTTACTGTTTGAGACCCAGCTGCTGAAGGGCTACAAAACTGGCAATAGTGCCTTTACACATTAGAGAAACAAGACTATTCTCAGCCCATATATCTGAAATTCTCCATACTTAGTTTTCTATGAAGGCAGTACTTATGCAATCACACATCTGTGTGTGTTTTCATATTTCCATCCTCCACCACATTTTTTTTAATTCAAGGCCTAATTTCATTGTATAGTTCACACCTGGAAGAGGCACCTCCAGGACCCTTCTTCACGCCTTCCACCTAAAGCAGGGCTAACTTTGACATCCCAGCAGGTTGCTCCAGGCTTGGTTGATTTTTCAGTACCTCTCAGGATGGGGTTTCTACAGCTTCTGTAGGCAGCCTCCTTCACAAATTTATTTTCTTGCAGATTATGTTGGGACTGTTTTTACAAAAGATGCTAATATTATCGTCCAAATAAACTGTTCTGTCAACATGCTTTCATTTTCTGCTGTATCTCTTTGAGGTCTTTCTATGACTATAAAACCCAGTTGCTTGAACAAAAATTTGCTTGTTTCTCCAACCACGACCCTTGCAAGATTTGAACAAAAATCTAGGGAAAAGATTTATAAAAGAGAAGTTAAACATTCCAATTGTATTTTATGGTGTCATCCGTAGAAAGGTAACAAAAAGGGCAAAAAGAGCTGGTTAGACTGTCACCATGACTGTCATGAGAAATCACAAAAAATTATCCTTTGCTGAGGATATGCATTTTCCAGGGGAACCCCCCTTATCTTGCAAAATTTAAAGATAGGATTCTATTATCTAAATAAAAATAACATTTTAAAAAAGTCTGTCTTGTGTTTTCCATTAATATGGAATATGTACTGGGGACTTGGAGAAGTTACTCATGAAATTTCAGCAGCTTCCTGCTTTGAATGATCTTAAGGATGGGCTGAAAGCCACTCAGAAATCTATTGTGGCTTTATATGTACATTTCCCCACCCCCCCATTTAGGTCCCTAAATGTAGTTTCCTGATTCAGGTGCTGTGCTTCTCTTCTGAGTAATGGTCCAGCAGGCAGGATGCTGGGAATGGCGCGGCCAACACAAAACTCTGCTGGAGCATTGAGCAGGCTGCAGAGTCAGGTAAGGATCACTTAACATGATATTTTTGGAAATTTCAGCAAAGCTTTTAATGTTATTTTGCAACCCAACATGAGAAGTAGAGCAAATTTAAGGCTTGGAAACATCTCTAGTATTTTAGATGAAATCCCTATACTCTGTAATTTTTTACTTTGGTTTTCCCACTCCCTGTTGTTAGTTGCACCAGAACTGCATCATAAATAGGTTTGTGGTTTTTTTTTCCACATTCATATTTTTCAGATGATTTGCAGCACAGCAAGTTCTAGCCAACTTTTCTGCTTGGAGCTAATCCCTGTGTCTGGCTGATATTTCGCAACACTTGAGGCCAAAACCCCTGATCCTCAAGGGTGTTTATTACAGAGCGAAAGTCCTTTAAAATGTCCAGCCTCTGCAGCACTCTTCAGAGCTCCCCACACATCTCCTGGATGATTTAGTAGCAGTTGCATTTCCTGTAGGCACTGTGGTGGCCAGGTGACCTTTTAATAACCCCAAAGTCATTAGCATTTGATGTCATCACAAAACAGGTGTGCAAGAAGCAGATCCACACACAGAGCTGAGGTATTTGACTAATTTATAGTTCTGCCCAAAAATGGAGGCTGGATGGCACCTCCACAAAGCCAGAACAATAGCTATCAAAACTTTTCACTATTTATAAAATTTTTGCAAACAAAGGCATTAATGTTCATCAGCTACAAGTTACATAATTCTCTTATTTGTATTAATTCTTCTATTGGTTGATGATTCTTATTTTAATGACTCCCATGCTCAGTCTTTCTCATCTTTTCTGCTGGCTTTCCAGATGTTTTTCTGCAGAAGTCACAGAACCAATTATACATCTCAAATTTGAGTTATATATTGATTACCCAACAGCTTTGTATGATTTATGCAAAGTGTCAGAGTGATTGCATCAGTCTTAGCTTTTATTAAAAGCAATAAAATAAAGACTTCCTGATTTTGGAGAAAAATTTGGAACTCAAGTGTCACCAGTGAAGGCTATGGAAAGCTGGGAGCAGGTCATGAGTCCCTGTCTTGAGCATGCCAGTTCTTCCACAGTGACTGCCAGTAGTACATGGGAGTCAACCTAAGGTTATTTACTCTTCCAAGGCTGTGAAAAATCAAATTCATCATAAGTTAGTAAGTCTTTATTTATGCTGAGCATTTCAAATACAAATTCAGCCAGTGTTGTTTTGACTACAGGTTTTCCTCAACAGCTCTTAAAAGAATATAAAAAGCCATTACTCTTGTAGCAAGAGGCAGACACAGGATTGTGTGACTATCAGCAAACAAGCTTGTTTTGCCCTCTGGTTACACTAATGTTGCTGCTGTTATGACTTACCTATTTAAATGCCTTCATCCTTCAAGATAACTTAAAATAAGTTTCATGTTCTGGAAGCAATTCTGTTTGCTTCCAAAGCCAGTGAGCATTTTTAAATACTACTGTTTCACTACTCCTTTTAAAGGTATAGAAGTTTAGTCATCTGGTATTTTTGCTATTATTTTATCATCTCTTAAATAAGTAATTTTATGCTGTTTCTTATGTTTATACCCAGCAAATGATGTAGCAATCAAGGTTCAAACAAAAAGACAACATCCTTCTCAATAAGGCCTAGTATCTAAAACCTGGTGTAACATCTATGTTGGGCCCTTTAAAAGAATTAAAAAGTGCAGATAAGTTGAAAATATAAATCACAGTAGAATAATCTACTATTAGGAATAAAGCTGAGGGGATTCTAGCCACTAAGAATAAATATATTGTTGTGCACTCTGTGATTGTTTTGTACAGATTTTTTTCCTTCAGATCTTTAATAATTATTAAGGACTTGAACTATATGATGCTTTTCTAGGAGAGCTATCTTTTCACTTGTTTTTCACAGAGATTGTTTATAAAATAGTCTTAAAAACTACTGCACTAAAGCTAATTTAAGCACATTCTGCTCATGTCAGAAGTTTCAGAACTGTTTCCAGAGATTAGCTCAAAGAACAGACTCTCTGAAGAACAGACAGGTAGTTACAACATAACCAGAACTTTAGGAACCAAGGTTTACAGTCAGCTTCCCAGAAATCAGATCAGCCTTCCATTACCAAAATTACTGAATAACAGAATCCCTGTCTGTTGGCCACTTTGCTTTGAGTTATCTTAATATACTTGAAGAAAAGAGGCCATAAACAAAGAGTTAGAAAGTAGCTAGCCCTTGGGAACTTGACAGGGAAGCAGTCAGAGAGGATATTAATTTACAGGCTCACAAATAATCCCTTACCCTTAGTGTACCCAAGGCACTGAAGAAGCACCTCTTCAGTGCCAGTCTGTGAGCTGTGATGCTCTGCAGTGGTTCTAGAAGGTCATTGTTAAGGAGATTGCTGAATGAAAGTTTTGCCCTGACATGTTTCTTTAGTATAAACCATTAAACTAACATAAAAATGAGAATAAAATTTAAAAAGAGTGAGGAGATGTATGTTTCACCTGGTGTCTTGCTTCACTGATTCTAAGAGCCACTAGTGCAAGGATTCTTCTCCTGTCCATGTTCCAATGACTTCAGTCCTCTGACATCCCCAGCCTAAGCTGGAATCAGACATTTTCTGCAAAGCTGAATGAAGATGTTTTGTGTCTCCAAGTTTTTCAGATAAGTAATGGGAACAAGGGGAAAGCCATGAAACAACAATTCCAATACATATGAAAAATACAATTTTCATTATTTTCACCAAGGAGAAATGGATGTTCCCTAGCTCCCAAGTGAGGATAACAAAGGAAGTCTCTTCCACTGGTCATCCTACAATTTCTTGAGATCCTCCTGCCTAGGCATTTTGTCTGGTGACTGAATCACAGACAGGGTAGTGGAGTTACATTGTATCAGTGAACAGCACCCACTGTTCTTTCACAGCATTCAATGGTGGTTTCCAAAGCCAACAAATAATACTTTCCTCAATGAAGTTATTCTGGCAAAAGTTTATTCACAGCTGCTTTTATTTTTGTTTGTTTATTTTTTTTTTCTGGAGGAAAGAGAGAAAAATGTTAGTACGGCAACTTACTTTCAAATGAAAGTGTCTTTGAGTGGTAGGGTATTAGCAGGTTTGGTTTTTTTTTTTTTTTAAATTAAGAAAAGCTCTCCCTCTAAATACAATCTGGAAGTTTCACTTCACCTCAAGACAGGTGATTCATTAAGTCCTTTCAGAGGCAATGTGGAATTTTGTTGTCCTGACTACAATCAAAATCCCCCTGTAGTTTCTAGCAGAGATCCTGGGGAGGTTGGGCAGCAGCTGAGGGAGAAAAAGACCTCACAGTGCCATTTGTATGTACTGATTTAAGGATTGCAGGTATAGAGATAACAGTTGCTTTGATGAATTGTTAATTATAAAAAATGTACAGTTTATATAAAAAAAAATCCATGCAATTATCTTTTCTATGCTATCAGACAGCTTCCAACTAAACTTATAAAGGAAAGGCTGCTATAAATGTACCTGTTTCTCCTGCAACATAACACAATGCACCAGATGATTTCTGTCTCACAATGCTCTTTGCAAACTGGACTTGCTAACCTTTATGTTGACATTGACATGGCTGAATTCTTGTGTGGGTATTTTTCCTCTCTCTTGAATCCTAAGTATGCTTTTATTCACGTCTCCTTGTCTCACATTGAAACAAACTTTTCAGCAGAGAGCCTTGATTTGCATGATTTGCACTCCCCTCCCCTCNTCCTCTCCACATTTAACCAGTTGTCTGTGTTCCCTAGAAATCCCTAGCTACATACAAGTAGCTGTGACTTCCCATTTCCTACAGAAACTAACCAGATGACGACATGATTTTACTTTTTAATTTTGTTTTATTACAATTCCAGACAAACACAGTATTATTTAATGGGCTACAGCTTTGCATCTGCACTTAGGCTCATTTTGTTTCATACAAAAGAGATGTTTCTCACCTCATTATCCTGTTCCACACAGAGACTAACCCCATTTGCCTGTTCCCTTGCTTCTATTCAGAATGAGAGGTTGTGCCATAATTTGCCTTATCTTAGATTTTTCAAGCGTATTTTGGTGGATTTAGTCATTCAAAGCTACAACTCTCTGGGCTTCTAAAGAGGCCTGATTTTAAAGTTTTCTATAGTAGATGATGTGAATTTCAGTTTGCATCGCGATACCGATGCAAAGGGGAAATAAAATAATCTCTCAACATTAAGGTCTGGAATCATATGAATCAGCTATAAAATTTCTCATTCTTATCTGCTGTTGATTTGAAAGTCTTTTTAGCTTGAGAGGTATGCTATGGCATTTTACACTTAAGTTTCTGTCTTCATGTCCTTCTCATTGGGATAGAGTTTTCTTCCTAGTGCCTGGTGCAATGCTGTGTTTTGGAACTGAGATGAGAATAATGTTGATAACACTCTGGTTTTAGTTGTTGCTAAGTAGAGCTTATGCTAATATGAGGACATTTTATCCTAAGATCAGCCATTTTTGCTACCAGTTTTTAAGAAAAAATATTCTCAAAGTACCAAATAAATTTGGACTAAATTTTTTCTTAGTCTGGAGAAAACAACTGATTCAACCAAGGTCAGGCATAATCCAAATTCAGTGGTATCTCTTACTTACCCATTCTGCCCAGCAGCTCCCCCTTCAGAGGCTCTTCTGAATATGACAGCAAAAGGCAATATTCAGATGTCCTGAAAGGTCTTTCCTCTTCTTTTTCCTATCCTTTGCCATTTTGAGAAGAGTCCAAATGCTGTTACTACAAGAGATTAAGCTGTGACGGGCAGCTGCAGATGTGTTATGAGACAAATAGCTCCCCCAGAATGTTGAAGAATCTTTTTAGACGCATAATAAAGGTAGCACTGAAGTTCTAAGTGCAGAGTATTTGGTTTAGTAGCCAATCTCTTAAGAACAATTCCACTGTGTAAGCACAGAGGAGAAACTAAGGGAACTTGTAAGGAGCAGGATGGTTGGTTACCTGAAAATCTACATTGGCATTCAGAAGCGTGAGCATAAACCCAGTTGAAAACTGCTGTGGGTACCTGCTGTTGCCATTTGCATTGTCTCTAGATGATCAGAACACAAAGTGTAGCTCTCCTGTATAGCATTTAAATTTAAATTTTCTCATGTTCTACTTTCAAAACAGATCAAACTCACAAAGAGTTTTTCTGTCTTTTTCCTTCTTTTTTTTTTTTTTTTTGAAGGACAAGACCCACACTTGTCTCCTGCCCCCATATAACTGAAAATGTCTCTCAGATTCATAAGATTTTATAGTTGCTGTAGATTATTTTGCATAATTTAAATGACATATGAATATTTCAAGACTCATTTTAAACTGTGAGCAATTTCAGGATACACGGGTCGCAGTGAGGACAAAGTAGTTTTCTAGTAGATTTCATCCAGCTAAAGACAAATGATTTGACAATAATGCAAATTTATATACTGTGCACGTGTGATAATTTTTAACAAGAAAAGAATAATTTCACTAACACTTGGAGAAAGTGAGTGTTGAGAGTGAACCCTAACCCTAACCCTAACCCAACCCTAAACCTAACCCTAACCCAAACCCTAACCCTAACCCTAACCCAACCCTAACCCTAACCCAACCCTAACCCTAACCCTAACCTCTGTATTACACTTAATAAAAGTGACTTTTCAACAACAATCTGGTTCAATAAGATGAAGGGCTACAAGTGATCCTCTGCCCTCTTTAGGATCTGAGGGGTTTTGCCAGTACCTTTCCTAACAGCTTAGTGCTCAAACCATATTGAAAGTATGGAGCAGCCAAAAACTGGGACTGAGTGATTTATCTCAAAGCAACTTATGACACCTGTTTTATCCTGACTAAAGTATCAGAAAACAAAATATCCTTCATTTAAGTCATGAAAAATAATTTTTTATTTCTGTTTATACTTCAGTTATTTCCTAAGGATCATTTTCTCTAATTCATATAACCAATTAAAATTTTTGCAAATTAAAAAAAACCCCATTATTTAAACATCCTACTTGTTATTTCTAACCAGAAAGAAACCATAATGCCATATTTTAAGCATTTTTTAAAGTTTACACTCAGGTTCTTAGCTGTTACAAAGGTTTTATCCTATAAAATTGTAAATGACAACTTTTTGCTTTCTGGTGTGTTTTGTAATATACTTACAGTTTTTGTCAGTCTGGATGCCAAAGAAATAGGACTGGAAATAACATGATCAAAGAGTATTTGAATCTTGTTTTGGGTGAGTTAAGTGTGACTAGCTAAACTATTTCTGACACAGAAGAAAAAAAGGAGCATTCTCAAAATTATAGTTATTCTTTTTGCTTGCTGTCCCTCAGATTTTCTGACAGACAGGGAAGCAACTTTGGGAAAAATATGCTAAGCATTTGAGTAGTATAAATGCTTCACTCTTACTGAAATCAATAGAACAAACTGGTATTTATCAGTTCACAAACTTGGGTTGGTGGGATGCAACTTTGCTACGTGCTCTGAAAAATTCTACACATTCCTGCCTTGGCATAAAATGTAATCTTGAATGTATGCTACATTGTCCCATGTATTTAGAATTAATAAACAGAAGCCCATGTTTTTTGTAATTCATAGTTTAAAACTAAGAGAGAAGAAATTTGTTTTCTCTCTCTCAGCTAGATTACTCAGTTTTGAAATGATGAAGTTGTTCCCACAGTGCCTGGTGAACTGAAAAAAAATAAAAAGATCAAACTTGCCAAGAAATAAAACACTTGTTTTCAGAAAAAGGGTAGATAACAGTATTTACATTACTTACTTCACTGCAATGTCTGGAAGTAATAGATCCCTTGCTGTGGTGGCAGGGAAGCAGTAAGGTATTAGGAAAGCAAAGGAAACCTATATCAGACAGAAGGGTTGTATTTCCTTCCACAGACTGAGTTGTGTTCAGGCACACAGTATGACACACAGTTATTAATATCACCAGTAATTTTTTTATTCTTAAATAGAGACCATGACTGTGAGACAGATAAAACACGGTGTCAGCCCTTGTTCAGACTGACATAAGACTGATTTCTAGCTTTACAATTAAAAAGTGATGAAAAAACTTGCTTGAAAGAAGGTATTATGGATAAATCTGATCTTTAACTTATCCGGCTCATATGCCTCACCACAATGTGGATGTGGCACATACACTGAACCAGGCACTTACAGCTGAACCCAGCATTTATGTCAGTGCGAGCTATGGAAAGCAGTCTGATTTGAAAGTTTTTTTTATTATAGATGTTAATCTGAAGATGTGCACTTTCCAATTTATGAGAAGTATCAATTTTTGTGGCATATTACATTATACACCAAAATGTTTCTTTTACTTATCAAGACTAATCATGATTCTGTAAGTAATATACACACATATGGATAGAAATCTTATAGAATTGATTGGGTTTTTGCAATGTGGTTATGGATTATACTTAAAATGTGTATTTCATCTCTTACAGTTTTTCTTGCCTCTCGCATGAACACATCAGAATCATTTATTATTTCTCAATTACTCTCAATGAAGTGAGTTGCTTCTAGCTTGACAATTATTATGTTAAATCCATGAAGTAAGCAATCCTACAGAGCAGACCTGTAATTTTAGCCAAGAGTTTCCACTGTTTCAATAATATCAGTCCATACAGCTTTAGAACACAAAGGCATCCAGGGATTCATTTGTGCTTTGTGGTGTTGCCAACTATTTTATATACAGCTACTTTTAACACCCTTTTTTCAATCTTTTTAAAAATACTTTTGTTTAAATGAATATTCTCCCTTGTACCATCATCTCACCTGTTCTGAAAGAAAATGTAAAGGTTTCTGGATGAGTGCTGTGCTGCACTGGTGAGAACTATGCCTACCACTTATGCTTTTTTGAGAGCTACAGTACAGAAACCAGCTTAATATAATTTAGTGTTGCATTAGGTCTCATTATTTTGCAAACACGCAACTTCTCCCATTCCTCTATTCATTTTGAGTTTGGATGCCAGGAAGTAAAGGGAAAAACCATCATCCATATAAACTGAAGAAATCTCAAATATTGAGACCTACTATATTGCACTCAGTCCCTGTTACATATAGAAAAAAGTGGTCCAGTGTGCAAGCTCATAATGGCTACATTCCAAAAAAATACATTCAAAATTTACATGAAAGGGGGAGGTTTCTGTAGCACACACACTAAAGCTTTTCCAGTAATCACTTCTCCTGTATCCAAAGGCAAGAGACTAAGAATGATTGTCCTTTTGCTGTAAGTCCTATTACATTGTTATTTGTATGTGATTTAAAGTAACATAAAGCAGAAATAATTTGTTTTTCAAATTTTCTTTCCTTTTCTATGTCTATCCTATGAAATAAATCTGTAGTAGAAATATTTTGTTCTTAGAATTCTGATTCTAGTTTTTTCTGCCTGTTGATCTGTTTACAGTGGTTTGTGTGCTGCTTCCTCAGTTGTTCAATGAATCTGTTTTTCTTTGGTTAATATTTTGGTCAAATTCTCAACAACTCTGAAAATTAAAATTTCATTGGCTTCTGGAAAGCTATGGCAATTATCACATATTAGGATTTAATTCTGCTCTTGAAAGAAGATTAAGAGCAGAAGAAAAATTAGTGTTTCAAACTGCATCCTGCCTGTTTAATTCAGGATTCAGCAAATTCCAGTAGAAATATCACTGTGTTATACACAGATTATAATTCTCCCTTTTAAAAAAGCTCTGAAAATACTGTCTTACTTCACAATTTTGAGAACTCCATTTGCTATTTTTAGTCTTTTAGCTATTACAAGTGTGCTATGGACCTCTATTAGTGTATGGTATTACAGCCTTTAAGCTGAGTATTTTGCTAAGGATGAAATATTAGTTGTCCAGCAGTTGTTCCTCTAATAACTATTTTAATGGTCTCAGAGTTTCCAATTATATGCATCGGTATGACATCATTTATATATATTTTTAATACTGTTTTATGTTAACATCCTACCCCTAAAGGCACAAAGATTTCATCCATAATTGTGAGCACATTCCTAGTTGGGTATTTGTTGTTATGATAAAGATATCACAAATAATATTTACAAGGAGTGCTTAACAGCAATTATACAGAACAGGACACATTTTGTTAAACAAACTTTAGTTCTGGCTCTATTTTGTGTGTTTTATTAATATCCTTTGCATTTTGAATCTCCTGTTATTTTCACTACTTATTAATCTGTGAGAATTTATTCTGAAAGGCCTTTTAGCTAATTATTGCATATTGCATCCTGAAGTGTATCATTTGGGGATAAATGGTCAAATCTAACCACCTGTGCCCTAAAGATGAGTTTTTTGCTATGTACGTTTTCTTTACTGTGTATTTGAGCTAAATTAATTTTGCCACTAGCAAAACTTGGGGAGTCTCTGTGTCAATCATTGTATTTGTCAAGCTAACCCAGCATTAATACCTTATATCCTTGCATCAAGAAAACCTTAAATTGATCTTTCACAATTTGAGGAGTGATTGATACCTTAAAAAGAGTGACATTGCATGGAAGGAGGTAAAGAGAAAGAAGCATTCTTTACTGGCTGGATTTTGCCATCTGGTAAATATAAGGTCTATAGCCAAGTACTGGACACATCTTCACAAGGCAATGGTCTGAGCTCTGAGCCTGAAGCATGTTTTGCAGGAAAAAAAAAAGTCAAAGGAAATATTTAACTTCTTACATTTCAGGTCCTGATGTTTAAGTTACTGAGTGGAATAGCAATGACTCTGTGACCTTTTGGCAAAATTTTCAAACAGGCATTGTAAACTTTGCTCTCAAGCGTAAATGCCAATTAGCAGGAGTATACAGGAGAAGCCAAAGCAAGTCAAGAACCACTTAAGCAAACAAAGAACATATAAATACAAAATGTGATTAAACTGGGAGAGTCTCCTGCCACGCTGAGAATACTCTCTGACTACTGAGAATACTCTTGAAGGTTAATGCTACTCTAATACAAGCAGAATAAGCCATGTAAGATAGTACTGTAGGATAGATAGTCACCATTACACAACAAAAACAAGGAAAGCTGTAGTTCTTGGGGGAGGGAGGTGAAAGGGAAGTAACCAAATAGGAATCATATTTAAAGAATACCCAATTTTAATGCTGAGAAAAATGCTTTAGCCAGCCCAACTCTTGCTAAATACAAAACTTCTAAAAAAGCACTTTATGTCATAAAAGCTTGAAGACTTAACAATCCAAGGCATGGTTTGGCTCTTAGCCAGGCAAGCATTCAGCCATGTGATTCACTTTAAGACATAGTAATTCTACTGGCTTCCTTTCTGGATCAGTAAGTAAAAGCCAGACAGAAGCATGGAAAGCTCATTCTTTGCCTTCAAACCTTGAGTAGGCTGTTAACACCTGGTGAAGCTTGAGGGCAGATTTCCTAGGCATCTGTGCAAAGACTGGTGGGAAGGGAGAAGAACTACAATGGATTCAGGCACCATGATAGCATAGAAGCAACTCTTTAACAGCTGTGGCATCAAATGGCATTCAGAAGGAACCAGAGATGTAAAATAAGTTTCTCTGATAGATGCAACTAATTTAAGATGGAAAAGAATTTAATAGATGGAAAAGAATTTAAGGTCCTGGTACTAGATCCCATCCTAAGTAAATATTACTAATATTACTTCTTTCTGTTGATATAAAAGAATTCTGATAAGCAAATAAAAGTGTGTTTGAGGGCTGTACCTATAGGTAGCATCTGTGCCAGAGTTTCTTATTGTCTCAGAAAACATTAATGTGGTTCTCTGTCTTTATCTCTGAATTCAATTTGAGTAATTACATTCTGACACTATTTCACATCCAGGGCTTTTTTTGTTGGTTTTCCTTTGGTTGTTTCCTATAAGAAGCCTAAAGGAACTTAGGAATGAAAGAGCAGAGAGATTCTTCAGTGAGTCTGCTCCTTTGACTTTCAGTGTTTTACAGCATTTACTCCATGACAAAGCACTAAGAACATGTCTTTCCTCTAAAACTTACTCATAATCCATGAAAATTTTATTTCAAAATTACTTATTTAAGAGCTCAATAGGGAAACATCTATCTAGTTCAGAAGTACTGCTTTCTTTATGGGCTCCATTCCTCTTCCAGTCACTTCCATTAGTTTGTGAAATCTTTACTCTCCATGGCTTCTGCCCTGAAAAAAAAAAAGTAAAAAAGAATGTTCCTTTGGTACAAGACTAGGGAAAAAAGTCTGATTTTCTTCACAGTCTTATGGACTCTGACATTCTGTGTGCTTCTGAGCAAAGAGAATGAGCTCAAACATTATGCACAATACACAACCTTAAACAGCTCTAGTTGTGCAGCTACTTGGCACTTGTCCTCTTGAAGGTAATTGTACTAGAGCAAGAGGACAGAACAATTAATTAGTGAAGCCAACAAGCAGAGGACAGCAGAACAAGAGCCACAGCGTGAGATTTTGTTGGGGGAAGAGGCAGAGTTCTCTAAAGGATGCTCAAATTATTGTGGCAAAAGAAACACTGAAGAAGAATTGTTGCAAAAATGCAAATGAGTGGGTGTAAAACTCAGCTCTGCATGATGTAGACAGTACTTGAATATGGATCTAAAAAGACCCCTACTTTATGCATGAGATGTTGCTCAATAAAATGCCAAAGGACTGGAGAGAGCTGGAGGCAATGGTACATTTTAGAGGGAAATTTGCAGCAGTAACAGAGAAAAGAAGATTTAAAGTACTTTGCTGCACAAGAAGCCAAAGAGAAAATGCTGAGGACACAAACTTGTGGAAGAGGGGAGAAGACGAGACTGACTGAAATGGGATAAATAATGAGCAAGAAGTCTATTGCACTACAGAATGAAGACGAGAAATGGAAAAGTAAGTTGTTACAAGAGAGAGGTGTTTGAGAAGGCTGATTTGCTCACAGCAACAAGGAAAGGGCTGATCAAGGAAAAAAGCTGTGTCTTAGAAGTCAAGAAGTTACAGAAAATTTGAGAGTATCAAAAATTAAGAAGGTTAGACTTCAGGGCTTTGGGGTTTTTTATAGGGCGAGAGTTTTCTGCAAATAGTGAAAGATTGTCAGGACATCCCAGGATTTTGAAAGAGGTGGACATAAAGTTCTGGCGGGGAAACATACTGAAGTCTGAGCCACATGTGTGATGCAGTCATGAAGAAAACAATGGCAGTAGGCAGTTCCCTTTTACCCACAGAAACTGAAGATATATCACCAGTTTCTAAATCCATCATAAGATCTGAGTACACTGTATGTTTCCGCTCATTCATTTTCAAGAACAAGGAAGCAGATGAGAAATAAAGATAGAAATAAAAATAAATAGACATATGGTGTATAGGCAGAAACATGTAATTTTAACTGTCTCTATTTTCCATCACATGTGACCTAAATACTGTAAAAAGGCATTATTATTTTCTTTTGACTAACTTAGATTATTGTTTCTGTGACAGCTAAACCAGCAAAATCATTGGTTGTTTTCTGCTTTGTTAAAGAAAAGTTTTTTCATTTGCATATACATTTGCTTCTTTAAAGATAAAAACAATACTACTGTATCCTAAAAATCACTCAGAGGTAATTGCTCTTAAAATGCTTAATATAAATTAGCTATTAAAAACCAGCATTCCTTTGCCAAACATTACTGTGTATATTGTAATTGTTTTTTGGAAGAGCATATATTCACTTCCAAATGCTTTAATCTTTAGAGTAGCAAGTAATCAGGACACAAGCTACAGATAATAATATTTATGTCCATAAATATGAGCTACTCCCTTGTCCAATGTTCACATGGGTAAATAGAGGTATAATGACGACAGAGAGTAATTGGTTAATGATTACACAAAGTAAGAAATCAAAACAAGACATTATCCAAAGAAATTTTTTATATTACAACATTATGTTTTCAAGGCAGGAGAACAATTTATCAAAGCTTCTAAGCCAGCTAGCAATGTTTCTGTAGTTGAATAATAGTTTGGATGAAAGAATTAAGAAATTCAAGTAGAAAATGGCCCTGCATTTATGAAAGAAATTTGTTGGTGGATGTTGTTGACATTAAAACCTCTTTATGAACAGATAGAGTACCCTTTAGAGTATGCATGTAGTGTATTTTTCACATATTTATAATCAGTACAAGATTTCTGTTACTCCTAAAAA
This sequence comes from Rhipidura dahli, assembly GCA_013399225.1. NCBI lineage: Eukaryota > Metazoa > Chordata > Aves > Passeriformes > Rhipiduridae > Rhipidura > Rhipidura dahli. The sequence goes on from VXAC01006263.1 coordinate 54,567, forward strand.
CTAAGCATCTATTTTACATTAGCAATTATAACTTTATTACAATAAAAGTTACCTACCATATTTAAGAAAACCAAAGATGCAGATGACATTTAATCATTAAGAACACAGTGCTCCAGTGTCATTACAGTGAACAATTTTAAAAAAACAGGACAGAAATAGCAAACTAATGATAACCCTGCTCCGTTATTCACTAGATATTATATTATTTCCTCACCATGAACACTTTATTCTGCAGCATAAATTTGACAATGCATTTGGACTGGGACTCCCTCTCAAATCAGCTTTTTAAGGCCCCATAGCACTAATTATAAAGTACAAAGCTGGTTTGTGCCTATGGACCCATCTTAAGTCTTTCATATTTTAATTTGTTGCCAACTCATCTCATTTGGTAAAAACTGGTTTGTAGAATGATGAAAATGTGTAGCTATTGTAAAATATTTCTAGTATACTTGAAACTATTTCCTTAAGACTTGGGGTTAAAACATGTTTTCTTCAGCTGTATCCACCAATCAGGTTTAAGATTTCTTTAAATGCAGTTGGAGTTTCCCTGTAAGGCTATTTCTGAACCTTACTTAAATAATAATGGTAATATTAAAAAATACCCCAAACCCAACAAAAATAGGATATTTTCTAAGGATTAGCATATCAAATCAAAGCAGTTAGTATGCAGATTTAACAAAAATAAACAAGGAAAACCCAAACCCAAAAGAAATAACATGGCAATTTCAAATCCATTTTAACTGTGAAAAGGTTAAAGCCTTCCTGTCATACTATAGGAAAACGATTTAGCTCTTTTGACCGTATCACATTTTCCATTGTTTTCCTGTACATTTGAAAAATATACATGTAAAGGTACTTAATATTTTGGGTTTAGTACTCACATAATGTCAATTTCCATTTGTTGTGGAAGCAATGACAGGTTTAGCCTGGCCTGTAGACCTACTTTGGCTGACCATAACACAGCATCCTCCATATGGAAATTGTTCAGAAGATGAAGGAGGTGTTACTTGCTCTGTCCTTACTGCAATTTAGATTGTCACAGAATCATTCATTCACACAGCTCTTATTAAACAGGTTTTGGATGACCAAAGGGGATAAACGGGGCTGACACTGCTTCCCATTATGGAATGCAGAAGTTTATGCAGGATTAGGTAATTATGCTGTTTCAGCTATGTCTTTGGGACTTGGAAACAAAATAATTGCAAGGTATTTAAAGCATTTTCTTTTTAAGAGAGTAGCAAACATTTGTTACAAATACTCTCCAGAAGTCCTGTCACAGGTGATCATTACTCTCCTGGCTCTGCTTTACTTAGGTGTCTTTCAGCAAGTGAGCTGCAATACTGACAATGCATGGATCGACCTCCCATTTGGATATTTTTACCACTGCAGGTTGCTAGCTCTTGTTTTACCATGTTCGCTGGTCCATTTTTTAATATTTACTTGCATGTTTGCATGTCAACAAATAGCTGCCAACGAACCATCATTTGAGTCAGTTATAAGGTATCACGTGTATGTTAAGGAATAAAACCTTGGATCAAAACCACCGCACTGCAGCAGATAATTAACTAAGCCTGTGAAGGAACTTTATCAGCTTAAATCAAAGGGCTTGTGACTTTGTAACAAAGGTTACCAGGCTGTGCAAAGGGAAATGTTTCCTGATGGGCAAGGCACAGCTTCTCCTTATTTCCAGCTGCCAAACTCCACTGTGGAAATTCTTAAATGCATCACTACCCACTACTACACACACATACACTGTGTAAAGAAATGTAAGTATATACTCTATCTAAATATTATATTTAATACATATACATAACTATAGCATTTCATGCATTTGATGTAGAGTCTCACATATATTCAACCATAATATTGGAATTAATGTTGTAGGTAATTAGTTGAATTTGGGTGACAAATGGTAGTCAGGGGAGAGGTAGAAAACAAAAGTTCTTGAATATTGTCTCTGCATTAAACTGCAGCCTGCAGTATGAACAGAGAAATAAATAGGGAGCCACAATGAGTTCAGGTTTTTGCAGTATGCCTTCAGCATGATTTTTTACCAACTCTTTGGTAGAGATTATGTATTACTACAAATCAGTTGATCTTTCCAGCTACCCACAACAGCTGGATGCTTTTATTGGATATCATGGCAAATTGGTTAATTAAGTCAGTACTAAAGCAAAATTCTGTGCAATCAGATTGTGACAAGGTATCACCTTGGTTGTGTCTTTCAGAATACACACCTGAAAAGTGTTTGTCTGCAGTACCAGCTGTATCGGCTTCTGAACAGCCATTGCTTTTGCCTTTTAAAGAATGGGATGGGACTAATCATCTTCTTCCTGTGGTAACTACAAAGTCAATGTCAATTAGGCAGTAACTACAAATGATCTATGTTTACTATTACAGCTGCCACTTGTCTGCAGTTGCTTTAGAGAGTGGATTTAGAATTCTGTTTTTACACTTTAAAAGAATTTTAGGTATTTTACGTCAGGTAATTGAACCTTTCTCTTGCATTATGTTCTATAAATCTGGCATTTCAAAAACCCCACATTGTTTATACAGTGTGTGACATGAGATACAGTTTTTATGTAACTATTTAATTTTATGATTTGTCAAATATGCTTGCTTGCCCTAAAAATTTATTATATGTATCTATACATGTAAACAATGTATCTGTTGTATCTTATAATGCTGACTCTCTTTTTCAGCATAAATATTGTAGACACCTCCTGTTTAGCCTAATGGTCACTGTTTCTCTTCTGTTCTAGTGCTTACGTACCAAAGACAGAAGCAGGTCATTGCAAGTGGGCAGAAGTTCTGAAAGATTTGGAGAGGATCAAGACATCCAAAGTAAGTTCATGAAACAGTCAGCATTTCATATAACCATGGAAGACTTAATCAAATATTTAGCACTCTACTCAGTTAAGAAGTGAGAGGGAGAGGGATGGTGTTGGTTACCTAAGGTTCATAATTCCAACTCTTGTTTTCTTGTAGGATATTGATGTCAGTTTATACACTGCAAACGCAGATGAAGATGTAAGTAAACATCACATATGACCACAACTAATGTTTAATGTCATGGCTTCATTTCCTACTAGAAAATTTCTTCTAAAGCAGTCTTGCCTTAATTTGATAACCGTGTCTAAAATAAAGTAATTTGTCTTGGAATAAATAGTTCTTCTAATCAAAGTGCCTACGATAAATTATGCAAGCAGGTATTAATTATTCTCATTTAGTCATCTGCTACTCAAAGGGATGCTCAAGGCCATGTTGGTTGGGGCTTTGAGCACCCTGGCCTACAGAAGGGAGTTCCTGTGCATAGCAGAGAGATTGGAAATATAGGATCTTTAAGGTCCCTTCCAACCCAAACTATTCTGTGACTGTGTGATTCAAAATTATTTTATCAAACCAAACAATGCTAGAATAATGCTGGTATTCATTTGTAATTTAAGGGAGCATGACCTACTTTCTCTACTCCCTTACCCATTCTGCATGCAGATCTCTGAGCTAAAGTGTTAAGACTACTGAGAATAATATTAATTTAATTCCACTATGTTTAGCTATATGCCAGGTTCCTATCCTAATTCATTATTTTCCTATGTTCTTCACTAAGACACTGTGTTTCACCTCATCTTAGCAAACTGCTTGGCCTTTTTGTTCTAAGCTCTCACACTGCATCTCTGCACATACTCAAATGTATTTGAATAGTAAGAAAAGATGCCCAGTAAGTAAAAATTAGCCACTTTGTGGCTGATTTTATCTTAGATTATATCTCACTTATATAATACTTGTGTTTTAAATTATATAATAAATTATGTCCTACATTTGCTTATTCCTTTTTAATCATAAAACTATTGCAACTGCATTTTTTTTTTCAGGAAGAATGCCAAGAACTTGTAATGAGGTGCTTTTTCTTAGAGACAGCAGTGATTATTCAAGAATGTCGTATCAAAAATTGTAGTAAAACACAGGATGTATGGAACATATGGAAAAATGGAAATGAAAGTTTTGAAAAAAAAAAGGTAACACCAACAGTCTGTGAAAAAAAGGCAAATCAAAAATGTTTCCTTGGTAGCAGAAATACCTCTTTTATTACATAAACAGTGAGATGGTAGAGTTGAAAACTAATGAGATTCCAGTAACCTGTACATGTAACAATGAAAAATGAGAGATTAGTGGTTTTTAGAAAAACACTTTCAGGATTCCCATCAAAGCAAATACTTTGTGTATTTGAGTGCACACATATGTCAGGGTGTTTGAACGTGTGGGTGTGTAAATGATAGTTTGCAGCTTCAGTACCTGAAGTCAGATATGTTAGACACATGCAGAAAAGTATCCTTTTCAGAGGGACAGTCATTTCCATATTTCACTGAAGTGATGCACATCTCAAAGATGATCCTATTCAAAAAGTAAGCCAGAAACTGCACAGATCATAACGAACACGGAAACATCCACTAATGATTTCCATAGCCATTATCTGCACTGGAATTATTCCCAAAAACAGGGCAAAAAATGAATTCATTATCAGAACAAATGGATCAGTATCCTGCTTTACTATTTGCATTTTGTTTTTCAGTTGACTTCCACAAAATCAGAAAAATGCAAAGAATGTGAAGAATATGAAGAAAAAAATTTTGCAGAATTTGTACAGAATTTTGTAAAGGTTATACAGAGGGATTGCAAACATTGACCAGAAGACACAAACTGGGCAACAAGATTCTTACACGAACATCCTCAGAGAAATTAGATTATCATGAAAAATAAACTGGAAAAAGAGCATAATTTAAAATCGTCATGGCTATCTCTTAGTATATCTATTTCTATTGTGATTTTCAGGTAAACCCAATGACTTCTACCCAGGAACTCAAAGTCAAAAGTTAGAATATTTATTTAAAGACTCTTCCATGCCCTTTCCCCCTTTTGTACAATGCTACTGTAAGGGCATTAAAAATTATCTCTGGTCTTTTCACAGAAGGTAAAGCTGGTGCTTGGTTCTGCTGTTCAATGACAACATGTTCTGTTCCTTCATGTTTGTTCCTCTAACATGGCTTTATTCATTGACTACAACTCCTTTATCAGTTACCAAAGATTGCAATTGAAGTTTCAACCAAAGGAATGCTAATTTCATTCTCTGAACAAAGGAGGTGACCAGGTCTTTTACACACTTTAAAAAAAAAAAAAAATCTATGCGGTAGAAATCTTGCCTGTGAAGTAGGGTTTGTAACTTTAGTCTCCTTTTGGGAAAGAATTTTGAAGACACAAATCACTTTTGACCAATTACTGGAAATCCTAACTATATTTCTGTGACTCAGCGCAGTCACCTGTCCTCTGGTATTTCTGCAATGTTGCCCAGTCTTCTTTGGACTCTTTGTAAACTAAGTGCTTTCCTCATGATTCATATCCATGTCATACTAGCTGCCATCCCTAATACATAATTCTTTTCTCCAGGCACCTCCATTTCTCTATCTTCAGCTGATAAATGGCTGAATCATTCAGCTGTCCACTTACCAGGAAGGAAGTCTCAATCTCATTATGGCAACAAACACACTGCCTGCTTCTCTCTTATTATTGGGATGCTCCCTACAGTCAATCTTTAGCATTCTGAGGAGAAGAATCTCCACTAAACTGCAAGAGGAAGAACATAAATGTGAGCATGGGGGATGTCATCTTTGGGAGACTTGTAGACAAACAGGTTGCTAAACTCATAAGCACATTGATGATATCAGCATTAATCACTGGTAGAGATATCACAAAAGAAATAAATTATTTGCCATCACAAAACATCAGCAACAGAAGTGTTTATTATGTAGTTTGGATCAGATAAAATGGTCCTACATTTTAAATTTTTCCTTAATTCAGTGGTATGCGCTGAATATGATTTCCCTTACCTGATGTCACGTGCACAGGAAAGGTAATACCAAGTTACAACTTTGGTCTTTAGTCAGAGATAAAGAGACTTTCCTTATTTCCAGCCTTGATAGAGCAGCATTATACTCATGAGGAGAGAATCAAAGAGTTGCTTTGCTCAGAGTTTTCTTTATCTTGACCATTTTGAAAATCAATTTTCTGATTATTTTTATTTTGTTTTTCACTAACACATTTACCAGTGGCAAATACACTAAATACTGTGAATTTGTCTTTTCAAAGAATATTGTGAAGTCTGTGACCCCTCGGCTTGTCACCCTGTTAGCCACTTTCTGTTGGACACTGGCCATATCACTTTTATTTCATTTTACCTCCACCTGGTCCAGGAACATATTCTGGAATGAAAAGAGGCCATTTTCTAATCTGGGTCTCCAACATTTCTCGTAGGCCATTTCTTTTTCCTGAGAGCTAAGCAGCCAGCTGAAAACTTTACTACATCCTGAATTCAATGGTTGTAATAAATTATCTGATTGATATGAAGGGTGGACTAAATTAAGGCCAGCTTGCTATTTGGGTTTTTGTTTGGTTTTTCTTAATGAGGAAATCCATATGTATTCCAGAGGAAAAACATAGACACATCTGATCTGACTTATTAGTCCTTGCAGGCAGAACAGTAAAAACTGATTCAGAATGGCTACTTCTGACGTAAACATCCCCAGGTTGAAGAAGGTACTTCTTCTACACAAGTTTGAGTTATTTGTGTGGCATTTACTATCTAATATTTTCCAACTGCTGTTGGCAAATATTAAGGAAAATATTAATATTGTATTTTCTCCAATTAATCCTGCTCAGTTTGGGGATTAAGGTGACTCACAGTAGAGTGTTTTTATGTACAGAAAGAACAATAACTTTACCTTTTGATGTTAAAATAGAAGAAAAATGCTCTTCCACAGAAGTTTTGGACTTTAGTTCTGTGTTCCTGACTTTGCAGTAATTTAAAATCTGCTTTTCCTTTCCATTCCTTCTACTTAGTATCCACATTTCTTTTCCGTATCCTAACAGGATAATGCAAGTAGCATTATCCTGTCAGACATCCTCTGTCTTCTTGATGTTTTATTGGACCCTAAAGATAAATATGAGTTGTTCATCCATAGAATGTTGCCTCCAGTGGCTCCCAAATGTTCGAGCACTTGTTGATCAGGTACTGTTTAGATGATTTCACAGACATTTTAAATTCTGAACTACAGATATCTTTCTTGCTGGGACCTTCACTGTTTTGAGGAAAATATAAAAGAGGGAATTCTTTACATGCAGTGAGATAGCTGGGGGATCAAAAGCAATTTCAGATTATCCATCTTGTTCGTATGGTTATGTGAACAAAATTATAGTATAGAAATGTAGTTTAAGATCCATTCCAGCTCCATGTGGCAAAAGCTGAGAGAGACAAAGAACATTTGAGTCAGCCAGCCCAGTGTACGTGGTAACACTTACAAAGGAGGGCAAAGAGTGAATCTGAGATATATATATCTATATAGGTATATGTGGATATCAGCAGGCATTTTCCATGGATAAAGCAGTGTTTCAGCTGCTTCAACCTTCAACCAATGGTTCAGGTTCAAGGTTTAATAGCACCCAAGGTGGGTAGATACTGTAGAAACCAGAATAGTGTGTCCTAGGACACATGGCACTAGATAATCACATCACTACCCATTCCAGGTACATCAATTACACACACAGTTGTTGTTAACTCATTTGTCCAGGCAGCTGCATCATAGCCACTGTGGTTCTGCTGTCCACTAACCCCAAACTAAGAGCCCTGTGATCCTAGAAAATCTTTTTCTCTGACTCTAAATCCTTTTCTGTTTTAATGTGTGCAACACCCCAACAAAATGAAGGTCTAAATATTTAATTACATTTCTCATAGGAATAATATGGAACAAATGTATAGGAACAATATGATAATAAAGTAACCTAAGATTAGCTTAGTTGTAATTACCAACAACTCCTATATCACAAGACTTGCCCTCATTGCAGTTGTACTGAAAGGTGACTGAGGTGCCATCCCCTTCCTTGTAGTATCAAAAGGAAACATGAAACATCTGCTACAGGAATGACAACGAAGAGGAGGAAGGAAAAGAAATGAAAGCCACCTTAAATGACAACAGTGAAAGCAAAATTATTCCAACTCACTGTGAATCAACTGCACCACATCTTTCTGAGCAGCAGAATTCAGCAAGGGGCTGGATGAAAATAAGGAAATTTGCCTGAAATGGAAAGTTCAACAGTAAATTTCAAGAAGTACTTCCCAGAACTGCAGTCAAATCATTCATGTCTTCATCTTAGCAGGAACTAAAGGCAGCTTTCTCTGGACATTCCTGTCTCGAGTCTCTGAGCCAAGGTCATGATAGGATATCTTGGCAGGAGAATTAAGAATGTGAGAATGAATTTGCTGCTCAGAACAAGTGGATCAAATCAAAGCAAGAGACACAAATTTCATTGTATCTTCAAGTCAGTATTGGTGTTCTTGAGAATAGAAATAATATTAATTTTTATCCAAAGTGGCCTTCACTTGCAGCTTATACATATGAAGGCAAAACTTATTAGCAATAGGAACAGCATCACATGCTGGAATTTCTGTACAGCATCAGGAGACTGATCAACATGACATTGAGCCATACTTAAAAGGGACATTCTGTAATGTCTAAATGGTTCGTCTCTAGAGGCAGAGAAGAAACAAACTTTGCTTGTATAAACTGTAGAATTTTACTCTCATGCACTTAGGGAGGAAAAGAAAGCCATAAATGAGCAAGCTAAGCATTTTTCAACACAAAGTTCAAATCAGCACCTTGAAACCATCTCCTTCAAACTATTTTCTTTCAATGTCATAGAGTTCACCTCTTCTTATCAAAAGGCTTAATAAAGCCAATAATCAACACCTTAAATAAAGACAAAATACATTTCACAACCTCACCCTCGTCTACATGCTTATTCGATGTGGCATTTTCTTGACCAAGTCAAGCCAACCAGGAATCAACTGGCTTTGTAAAAATGGGGGGAAAGATGAGGCAATACAATAAAGAATGAAAAATCTGCTTAGATGACTGACTTACCTGTGCCATGACATAAGCAACTCACTACCTCTAAAAGTTAAAAACATGTAGGAGAAAAACGGAGTGAAGTTAGAACATCAAGAGAAATCAGGGGGGTTTCTGGGAATTTTCTTGAGAAATACCAAAGGCTAAAATAGCTTATTTTAACTTTAACATACAAATTAGTATCTCATATTGGTTCTCTCCCTTCTGAGTCTGAATCAGATTTTTCAGAGATGAATGGTGACTATTGGGTAAAAGCTTTAAAATCTCAGGCAGATGGTGAATTGGGAGGGAAGCAGCCAGGGAAGTATCAGAAGTTATCTAATGTGTGAGGCATAATCTTTAGAACGTGTTCTCATGAACAAAATAAAATAATTGAGTCATCCTGCATTAATTGATTAGAGTCCCTTTGTAAAGACATATCCAACCTGATGCTATGTCACCTAAGGAAAGAATTGAATCTTTCATCCTATTCCTTCAAAACCTGATATTCACAGGGAACATAAAAAAGTTTATATTCCAGTGGGATGTGTCCACAGTTCCTTCAAATTTCTAAACCTGAATATTTATTTAAGATTTATCTTGTAACACAGTCTCTCATCACATTCAAATTCCCTAGGCAAGAAAAAACAACAGCGTGGTTTCACCTCCAGACTGTAATTCCACAAAGTCCTCAGCCATACAAATTTTGCCCCTTTTTTTCTTTTCCTAGTGGGACTCAATACTCCTCAGGGCTTTCCACTTCCGTATATATGGAACTGTTTCTAATGTACTTTTTACAAGGTTTAAGAAAGGAAAACAAAGAACTCCAAGTAACGTCTTCTTTGTCAAGATGCTTTCTTGAAATCAAATTTTAAAATACATTGACAGTGTTGCTGAAAGAACCTTCATTCATTCAAATACAGTATTTTGTTGTCAGGTGAACAGAAGCCATCAGCTTCTGTTCAGGTTTTTTTATTTAATGCCTTTCAGGAAGCAACTGTATTCAGCTTTTCAAGATGAAATATTATATATCAGTAATCCTTACAGAACCTTAATGGCTGCTCTACTACACAACAGACCTTGATAAAGTGACAAAAAAGAATTTAAGAGAAATTTAAAGTATACTTATGTCATTGAAATATGACACAAGCAATGATAACATTAATTGAAACAGTGTATCTGTGCCACAGATAAAACTGAGAAATTATTCTTTTTAAAATTTGCTTTTCCCAGCTCTTCCAAGAGTCGCATACTTCCTGCAGTTAACTGGAAATCTATTGTCTTGCAGTAATACAGTACATTAGTAATCTCAGCTTGGGGGTCTTTAGAGCCATTAGTTTCCAAGTGAGCCAAAATTTTCTCTATCAAGAAAAGGAAAAAAAAAAAATCTAGTGTTTCTTATGATTGGTAGAATCTGTTTTTCAATGTTTTTACTGTTTTTACTGTTTATCAATGGAGTACTGAGAAGCCAAACCATACTTTTGGTCAATCTCATACTTTTGGTCAATCTCAGTTTATCCAGTCTGTAGTATATGCAACTCCCTAATCCTCCGAGGTAGTGATACTGAATAGCAGGTGTTAATCATAATCCATTATGACAACTGGGAATTTCTTCTCCTCATTAACCTTAGTTGTGGCTTTTTAAATCATATTTTCCAAGAATCTTCTTTTTCTTTTATTATTTGAAGATAACAAATGAGAAATTATATTTCCTTTGGTTGTTCCTTTGGCAAGCTTGCTGCAACTAATTCAAAGAAAATTAGATCATTATGAATAATTTCTGCAACTTCTTTCCTATAACAAGCTTCCTGCTTTCATGCATCATTTGACATTTTAAAGTTTTAACTGAAGTATTCAGACAACATTTCTCTCTCTTATAATTCCTACTGCAGGACAGTGACCGGGCTTTATTTTACCCCAGACAATCTTCCTAGCAGTAGGTATCAGTCATTTGGATAAGTTAACCAAAATCCCTTGGCTGTAGTGTAGTTTTATCACATCACATAATTCCTTTTTAGGACCTTATCCTCCAGTATTTTATACTGCTAATAAATTATGAAGATCTATCTGGGACAACTTAGACAGAATTCATTGAATTTCTGAAGTTGTTTGTAAGTTTTAAGTTCTCCGTCTACAACAGATAAGATGCAGATGTTAAGCACTGACTTAAAGACCTAAATGGGGGGTTTTTTTGTCAGTTTTATACCCCCCTTTTTCCATCATGACCTTCTGGGCTCATCTGAAAGCATAGCTAATGCTGGATAGTCTGTGACTTATTTCAGCATTGACAAACTTCCACAAAGGTGGCATCAGTTGTGTCAGAGCTGGGATGTGATCTTCTGCTGATATGTGCTTGTATAGGGTCTCAGTTATCTGAGAGTTATCTCAGGTATGTGGTCAAGCTACCAAAATGATGCCCTGTCGTCCTCAGTGTACAGGAAAAGGCACCATCACCAGCAGACAGTGGCTCTTTGGAAACAGTTCTTGAGAAGCCATAATTCCTGTCTCTGTGCAGTGGAGCTCCTGGAAGTCCCATTGCCGGCCAAGTAGGATGGTGATGATAGCTGTGAGACTATCGTGGAACATGGTGTTTATATAGAAAATTTTCTTCTAGGAAAGGTGCCTTAAAATAAAAATTTTGAAGTTATGTTCTCTGGACTTTATGAAAGGCCTCTATGCATACACAAATAAAAAGAAAGGGTTGGGAGACCAACAGGCACAGCACAGCCTATTTGGGCTTGGTCACTTGAATTAATGAGTCTGCATTTAGTCCCAGAAAGCAAGGAGCAATTTTAAGCTGCACTGACATAAAGGGACAGGACAAAAATAATAGCATTGTTGACAAATATGCTATAAGGAGTCACAAGAAAAGGATGAAGGCATAGAAATTATTCCTTTTCCCTCTGGTCCTTAAAGTTATTCCAACCCCTAAATATCATAGTTGTAGTTGACAATATTTGGAATTTAACACTCAGATGTCTGTGACTCCTCTCACTAAGCTGTTACCTGCATCTTCCAAGCCTGCACACCATGACCAACTCAAGGAGTACTGTATGTTGAAACCAGAGCATCCTTTCTCCCTGACCAGCTACAAGTAGCATTTCAAGTGCAAACCACCTCAGTAATGGTCATCTCTAACACCTAAAGTACTCTGTGACCACCACGATCATCCAAACTCTGGGAAACTGAGGAAGAATAATACACAGCTGTTTTCTTAGCTGCATATCATGCAGCATGTTGAGAGTAGCAAATCTCAAGGTTCTGAGATTAAGGGAGTAAGAATTAAGTCACATATTCACTATTTACAATGCCAACCCATGCTGGGAATATGTCTGTTTATTAACAATAGAAAACAAGATCTGCCTTTACCTTTCCCACTTTCTTGTTTCATGATAAAAAGTGTTGTATGTGCTTCCTTCTACAGCCCTCTTCTCTTTAAGGGAGTTACACTTCGCACAATAGTTAGGACAGGGGGACATATCTTGCAATCTGTAACTTGAACAGTGCAGCTGGGCAATGTTTCTGCAAAGAAAATGTGTTCACATCAAACAGTATTCCCTCACAGCTGTTTCTAGAACAAAAGTATTTCAAGAGGGCTCAGAAATCTAATAATGCTTAAGATAATTGGTTGTTTTCTGATTTGTAAGCAGAGTTGCAAATATTTTTTTTACTTGAAAATATTTTCTACCAGAAACTTACTGCATCTTTAAAAACAGTGTTTGAATCAACTTCTTAAGCTGCAGCTTTATTATAAGTCTACTGATGGTATTGTAAAAAGAGAATAAATATTTTGTCAAAAATCATGTAGTGAAATAGTTTGCATTTTTCGCAATTCCTAGGAAAATACCTTGTGGCATACTAGCACATATAAAGAGTGTAGATTACATTCTCAAACATTCTCAAGACTTGAGGGAAATTTACAGTGGTTTTTATTCTCTACTCCAAAAAGAATTACTGGAATTTTCAACTTTCACTATCTTCAAACAAACAAATAAAGGCAACTTAAAGTCTAAAATGGTTCTCATTCAATCCAGAAAACCTGGCTCAACAGCAAAAATCTTGGCTATATCTAAAGACATTTAGAATTTTCCATTCCTTGTGTAAATGTAAAACCCAATCTCCTTTGAATACAAGTGTTTCTTGTAGATTTTTTCCAAGATTGCTCAAATACTATCTGATATGTATCTTTGGCAATAGTTCTAAAATGAATTGTACAAACTCATTCTTGTTTTGCAAATATAATGGCAAAACCCACATTGTGCTTGAAATTTCTTGTATTTTTCCCTGGTGAAAGACCTGAAAGTGGTTTTTACTTATTAAAACCAGAGATTTGAGTTGTCTAAAATATATACAAGTACTTTTAGAATCAAAGGAGATTTACCTCCATTTTTATTCCACATAAAAATACTCAAAACTTTCTCAGAATATATTCTAACAGGGGAACGTTACTGTAAAACATAAGTCTGAATTTTTATAATTTCTCTGTAATAATTTCAACAGTTAGAAATTCAATACAACACCCTTGCTGTGGGTAGAGGGCCAAATAAAGAATAAAGAGAAAATTTAACAAAATTGGTAAGCAAAATAAATTATTTGAATGTGAGTCAGATGACTATAATTTAATTTTAGTTTTGTATATTACTTTTTTTTTTTTTTTTTTTTGCCATACCACCTTCCTTATAGACTCCCTTCCAGCATTTCTTTGAGTTAGGCATTAGACTTTCATAGAAATCCCTTAAAGCATATGGTTACACCTTCAGGGTTGGATCATGCCTCCAGGACAAAGCCTTTCATTTGGGTTGTGAGAACGGCATTATCCTGCTTAGAACAAGGAAGCTGAGGAGCGGTGAGGTGACAACTCCTTGGGATGAGAAGCAGAATTTAAAGAAGTCTGTGCATCACCAGCTTTCTTCTGCTGTGGACAGCTGTCTGTGCTGTATTGTTTAGATGCCTTCTTCTCAGGAATTTGGAAGAATTTTATGAAAGCAAAGGAAAAGAAAATGAGAAAGGTAACTGAGCAGCAGTTAGAGGTAGCAACTCTTATGCTGTTAGAGTTACATTTCAGACTGAGATACAACCTTCAGCTACAAGGATGTTTCCAACTACAGCAAAGCAGTAAACTACAGCCAGCCTCTTGATACCAGGATCAAAAGAAGGAACAACTAATATTTTGTCTAATTAAATTTGTTCCTTTTTCCTTGCTATTTAACCTCAAAGATATTTATAAATAAGTCAAAATTAGTCATGTTTCTATGCCTGCTGACATAAATGTGTAATTTCTCTCCTTACTCTAAAAGTCCTTCTTTAAACATTGTGTTGCTAGAGGTGTAATATTCTTTCTTAGGGATTCATGTAAACTTACATAAGATCCAATGTTAAATGGCAAAAGGCAGACAATGCACATACTACAAGTTCTTGCCAGCTGTGCACTGTAATCAACCAACAAAGACCCCCTGAACATCTCTCAATCCCCTGCTACTGAAAATATCTAACTAGCTCTCCAGCCACCCACCTGTCTTGCAGGTAAACACTTTAGGAAGTCCTCCTGCTGAGGAGGGGAGTGAGTGAAAAGATGGGGATGAGTTTGGCCCAGAGGTCAAATTGGGCCAAACTCAAACTCAGCCCCATTCTGTGCACTGTCAGTACAGAGCTGTTGCCCTTTGGTGTCTGAGCTCAGAGGCCAGCAAATTACAGAGACCCCTAATCCCGCTTCACTGCACACAAATGACCTCTCAATTTGTTATTCCACCCTCAACGTGTACTGTTCAGCATATTCGGTGTACTAAGCACATTTTGGAGCTGCTGTGGATTAAAGATTAACTGTGACAAACTGAACTTTTCAACCAAGTATCCAAAGGGAAAATACCAATTAAGCAATGCTGCAGTTCCATGCAGACAAAGCACATGTTCGAGTAATAGCTTCCCAAACTACATGGTCAGGAGTAATCGTAAGCTTTACAACCAGCCTAGCAAACTGGATATGGATTCTCCTGTGCTCCCATTTCTATATCTCTGTGATCCCAGAGAGGGCTTCTTACTAAAGTCAGGGTTAATGAACTAATGTGTGCAGTCCTTTTCCTCCCTGCAGAGCCGTCAGACTCCCACAGAAGAAAACAAACATGAGTTTTGACTGTGAATGTCCTCAGACCATTGAAAGGAAACCTGAGAAACTAGTCTGAGATCTCAAGAGCATTGCAGGCTTAACCTGCACATTAGTGTTTAGTGTTTCACTAGAACAGTTAAAAACCCACCAAAAGTGAAAATCTTTGCCACATTCTGGCCCTTCACGTGTTTCTCAAACAACTTCTATGAAATTAAAGGGGATAGATCACAGTAATAGTTGTTGTAAATAGAATCTGTCTTGCTCAGTGAACTATAGAACCTCTTCTTGGAAGTGTTCAAGTAACACCAAGTTTATTAAAATACTTCTTGAAACACATGCAGTTGTGCAACTTCTTTCATGGAACAGACAGCAGGTGATAAAATATAACCATTAGCCTAAATCACAACAGTATCTCTTTTTAAACCTTAGACGTCCATAATACACTTATTAGAGTATCTGTATATTAAATAAAAAAAAAAAAAAAAAAGAAAAAAAAGAAAAAGAAAAAAAGTAGCACTCACAAAACCAGATACAAAAAAGAAGGCATGACTGGGCTGCTGATCTAGCAATAGGATGAAGGAATGAGTAATAAAAATTGCTCTTTCAAGAATATTTTTTCTAGTAAGCTTGCAAAGTATACAGCTCATGAATGCCAGGTTGATTTGGAGGGAGATATACTGTTGGGGGTAAATGCACAATTTCCACGAAGGGATCAAAATTATCCTTGAACTGACAGCTGTAACTGAAAGACTGAAGATAACCCTTGTGTTTTCAGTGCTCATGCACTTCGCCCTTTCCTACAATTTCATTTTTAGCATATGCTTCATATACCTCCTGATGGGTCATGAACACCCAAAGGTGTTTGTAGCTCTGTACTTATAAGTAACTTCAGAAACTCCATTACTAGAGTGGGTTTTTGCTGGATCACAGTTCTAATGAAAACTCATTTAAGATAATAAAAAACTTTATACCAATATTTTTTGAGCAAATTTTGATTAAATTTAAGAAAAATAGATGTGAGATGGGGTTTTTTCAGTCGTAATGGGCAGACAATTTCATTGTGAGAGTTCTTTAGCAACACACAGGGCTTATAGTTCTGCAGGTGTAAGTAAGGAACAGTCCTAAATCTTTTTTTTTTTTTTTGGTCTATAGAGAAGCATGTAAAGATACTGTCTGTCTATTAAAGTATGCAAAGGAAATGGATAACTTGGATTCCACAGGGAAGATGTACTTCTTTGCTAAAAAATGTGGAGATGCCATGAAACATTTGTCTCTTAGTGCCCAAGCACATAAACCACTTGTCTTGGAATTCTATTTAGGTAAAGGCTTCATAAGCTCTGGTTTAGAAATCACCAAATGGTTGAGATTGAAAGGAATTTTTAAAGGTCATCTGGTCCAACCAACTCTGGTCAAGCAGAGTCATCTAAAGGAGGCTGGCCACAACCATGTCCAGTTGGCTTTCGAATATCTGTTTTCTTAAACTATAGGATAACAGATAATAATAATGGACGGTGTCATGCTTTTGTTCTGTGGTGTTCACCAGAAAATTAAGCTCCTCACAAAGGACATAAAAACAATTAGTAAGTTACACTTTGTGTAAAGTTTGTCCTGATTCTTACAGCATCCTGGAAACAGCAGTCTGACTCATGGTCTTTTTAACTCAGCCCATTAAGAACAATATGCCAATAGTACTTATGAGAGTGGACATGATAAGTGGGAGTGTGTATAAATAAGATCAGTGTTCTCAGCCTTAAGAAATGGCTTTAAAGAGAATTAATTTTTTTTCATATTGTATTCTATGCATTTTAACTACATTACACATCTGCCTAATTATCAATAAAAGCTGTTATAAAGAATTTCAGATTTTAATTATCACTCCTGGATTAATATTTTCATAGAAAACAACAACATTTTCAATGAAAGGATAGATTAGAAGTTTTGCATGTAATTGCTTAGTGTACTCTTTCCAGATTAAGCCAAACACCCTTGGCTCTCTTAGGTACTTCACAACACTATAGACAATTAAACAGAGTGGAAAAGCACAGACAAAACAGCTCACTGTGCATTGAAACACAGCACAGAAATCAGACAAATGTATCTGTAGTTTCAAGATGGTTCATTCCTATAATGCAACCAACCAACAGCTGATACTTTACACGTGATAATGGAGTATTTTGCCTTGGCATGTGCTCCTCTAGCTAGGCACTGGGAATAGTTTCCTTTCAGATCACACTTGATACTGCTCCCTTTTATCAAGTGCTTCCCTTTGAACGAGTAATTGAAAATATTTGAGTGCATTTCATTATAGGATTGCTTCCCAGTAACACTCTAATACAAATATATTTATTGTTCTGCAAACACTTGTTGAGCGAACAGGAAAAGCCCTTGCCTTTCACTAGTATTCTATTTATCTGAAGTCTGATTTAAATAATTTTGATGGAATGGGCATCTCTGTGCAGCATTAGATTTTCAAGATGCCTATTTAGAACTTGTTCAGCATTAAAGTTAAGTCAGTTAGTGACTTTCAGTAAGATTATAATTTCCTATTATGCATATTAACAACAAGATGATTCCACACTACTGGACTACCGTATAGCACAGAAGATTAGAAGTTACAGAGCTATGAAAACAAAATTGAATGCTGCTGTCCCAAGGCAGAAAAAGGATTGTATTTTTCAGGGTTGGAAGAGATGGCATGGGGAGCTGGGAGAGGGAAAAGGATGGTAGGAGTCAAAAGAGTATTAAGCAGGTTTAACTGAGAAGGCCTGGTAGCACACTGTCCATTGAAAATCATGGCAGCTTAGGTCTTGTGTCTGAAAGACACTTTGAAAGGTACCGTGAGGAACAGGGATTTTTTCATTTCCCCCTTCCTTCATCCTGCTCCTCTTCTGACATGTTTTCTCTCCACCTCATCCTGTACCCCACAACCCATCCTAGACAGAGAACTCCACCCTCCTCCCCACTGCCAAAGGCATCTTAACATCCATCTTCCATTCCCTGCCTCTGATTAACCTGCTTTTCTCCCCAGCAGCTTCCCTAATAAAGGAAGGGCAAAGAGAAACTCCTGAAAACATGAGTTGAAGACAAGACAGCACCAGAAGCAGAACCCAAAGATCTATGGATCTCAGACAATGAAGCTTTCTGACCTTTTCTTGGCAGACCTGAGGCAAATGTTTTGGAGGGACAATATCTGCTTTGGATTTGGGCTATTTATATGGCCTGTCATTCCCTTCCTCATCCTCACATAAGCAGCAGCAGATGGGGTAAGGATGGATTCTTCAGACCATGGCAGCCCATCTTTGCCCCCTCAGGCACAAGCTAAATGCAGTTTGCAGCACCTACAGACTCCTGCTGAAGAAAACCAAGCAAGCTGTAGGTACACACAAGATGCTGTTTGCATCCTGCAATCCTGTTAAGTGTCCTCATTTCAGCTTGGAAGAGCTGACTGTTTAAGCAGTAGTGCATGGAAATTTGAGAGCAGCTGTATCACATTTCAGGACTTGGAGGCAAGTGTGCCTACAAGTGCTGTTGTTATTAGAACACAGTATCTTAGGGAGTTCACCTAGGACAGATATGAACAGATGTCATACTCATCAGGGTTGCAGAGAGCTCCAGGTGACTCCAACCTGTCCCTCAGCCTTTGCCCTGTTTGTCAGTCTTCCTGCCTAGGGAATCAGCTAGTTCACCCCAAACAAAGGAGGATGTGTCGGTAAAAAATGTTGGCTCCCAATTCTCTCAGACCTCATTTCCCACCTGTCTCTGGCACTTCTGGCTCTGCTTCATAATCTGCCATTCCCCAGTCTGTCCAAGCACAGTTTCAGGACAGTCAGAGAAAGATCTCATCAAATCTGAAGCAGGAGTTAATCAGGCACTAACTTGAGAGGCCCTGGAAATTCTCAATATTCATCACTGAACATAACACTTTGCTGAAGGGGAAAAAAGACACTGAGTAGTAAGAAATTATTCTTTTTGTGGGGGGATAAAAAGGGCAAAATTATAAGTAGTGACTCTACAGTACTTTGAATATTTAAAATGCTATATACTTTATGCATTTATGAGGTTGATTACAAAAATCACAATCACAAGAACAAGTAATGGGAATGTGGTGTGCAGACTAATCTTAAAACTTGGGAGTTAAGTTCCAAATGCCTACAAATTAATTTCCACTCAGCCTTCTATGAATTTACTCACCACAGTAGCAACAAGACTACTTGAACAAAGGAATGTTCTCCTATTTAATAGTGATTACATATTGTGTATTGTAATTATTGCTGCTCTTACTTCTATAATTATGGAGGCATATTCACGAATATAAAATTCACAGTTTGTGGTGATGATCTATTTTGAGCTAACAGGCTAAATTCAAACATAGCTGAGTCCAGGTTTCTACTATAACCTTCTAAACTTCAGCATTAGTAGAACCTATGGTTCATCACCTACTCACAACTCATTTAACTCATATAATGATATAGATGTTAGACATTACTCTCCTTTATTCAAAGACTGCAGTACCTGCCACAGAGCCACATAAATTATAAACTGTAGTTGGTCTTTCAAAGGTCTTAAATTCTACTTCTATCAGGGGACTCCCTCTCAGAATAAAGAATAGTGCTTCTTGCTGCTGTCAATTCTAATATTATAGCTAAGAGTCTTGGCGGCGTTATTTTTTGAATTGTGACAGGCCTGATTACAAGAAGGAAATACAATGAAATAATACTGATGTTACTTATTTTCTATTGAGACAGCACTCAGAAGGCAAGAAAAAGTAGAGGCACATTCTGCTAGGCATTGAACAAACACAACATAGCAGACAGTGACTGAGGAGATTACAGTTTTAGTAAGATTTACAAAGAGTAGGGAGTAAAAGACATCCAGTACTAATGATGCCTTTTCCTGGTCTTAAAATCAAGATTCAACCATGGTTAGAAGGGATTTTACCCCTGTATTTTTTTTTTTTTGTATTTATTTAAGGATCCTTAGGTGCACCACGTCCAGGTGGAATGCGCTGAAATGCACACCTCAGTGCACACACAATAGATCAGGCGTAACATTATAGATCTTACTAATTAGCACATCGATCAAAAATTCCCCAGTGAGAGGTTCAAGTGAGCCCTCCTCCCCAAGGAACCTTCCCCTGGATGGTTGCATCTCAGTTTACAAAGTGTGTTCAGGAGAGGACCTTGGGGTCTGGGGCATTCTGATCTCTGACTATGAGGCTTCTAAGATGTTCAGTCTCCCAGCTTGGCAAATAAGTCTAAGAATGTAGGCAAAAAGCACTAAGAATACAGAAGTTGTAAAAAGATATAAAAGGGGTATAAAAGAAAAGACAAAATATCATAATGGCATCACTATGATTCTCTTTCTTGGTTTACTGATACATGACTGCATATCCCACCTAAATTATTTTATTTGATGAAGAGATATTTTAAATCACTAATGCAAAGGAAGGAATTTTGATAATCCAACAAATCCTAAACTTCAAGCCTCAGATAACATCTATTAGTAAAGATACTGTTTCTCATACAGAGATACAATTACTGTATCTTCTGGCTTACATTCAGTGATGAATACCTGGGAGCTCTGCTTAAAGCAATTTGTTTAACACCATCACTTACCTGGCATGCCTTCCATGTTTAGCAGACTAGGAGGGACACAGCATTAAAAAGTTAATAGCCTATTCCACATATCCCTGTCCTACAGAGACAAAATCAGGCCAAAAGGAACATTGCTAGTCCTAGTAATGCACATATATCTCTATTAAGAAGTTTTCTATCCCTTTTCTGTTACCCCTAGTATTAAAAAGAACACTGCTAGTACAATAAAGGCCATGTGGTTTTTTTCAAGTGCAAATACAGAAAGGTCAGATATTTTTTGTACAGAGAATGCCATCAATCTCTCGTGTAAAGGAAAATGGCCAATACTGCAGCTGCAGTCAGATTCCAATACTGTTAAACTTCTTGAAGCTCACTTTTCCCCAAGGAAATTCTTGTTTTTCCAGTTTCATACATCTGTTTTCTTTATGAACAAAACCAAAACAACAATGTGAGCAGTTGGGCCTGAGCGTGTGACTTTATGGTCAGCAGGAGCTTTGCCAATGACCTTAGTGATTCCAAGAGGAATAAAGCCAATGCACACATGAATTATGGTGCTTTTCACTCTTCACCTGTGGATCTGCCTGTATGTCCTTAAATGCTGTACAAACCAGAAACATTGATTTTCCTCAATACCTAGGTCAGCATCTCTAATGATTTAATTAAAAGCTTGCTTTCTGAGGGGGTTTCTCTCTGTGATGATATCCTTCCACTCAGTTATTTCTTTACTCACTTCCTGAACTGAATAAAGTAGTAACATTCAGATTTTTGAAAATAAAATTTTCTATTAATTTCATCACTATTAAATCAGATTTAATTTTCTACATATGTTGATTTATCTCAGTTGGTCCAAATCCTTACTGCGGAGTAAGGTTTCTTCCTCTGACTTACCTGCTTCTGATACCTACACACAGCTTAGTCACTTTTAAGGGTGATTAAAAATACTCCAGTCTCATTCTGTGGCACTGTGCAGTTTGTGAAACATGAAAACTTTCCAATTCGTACTATTTGATCTCTCAAGTCAATTGCTCTCTTTATTTTAAAATATGTTTGACCATTTTACTGATATCAAGTCATCATATCAAAGCATCAAATTCAAAAGAGCAAGGAGGCTGTGAATAAGCTGCATTGCTTTGCTTTTCATGTGCCTACAGCTGAATTCTTTAGAAGGTCCCAATTTCACAGTCAGGCTTAACCTCTGTCCTCATTTATGTCATCAAACACAGCTAGGTAAAATTCAGCATAAAATCTTCATTTTATCCCTTATGAAAAAGTGATGTGTGAGAAAATTAGAGCATGGTTTAACTAAAGTTATAACCTAAGATTTCTCAGCCAGACAAGCTGCCAGAAAGTTCTATAATCAAAGCAAAAATCAAACTACCAAAATATCTCATACTCATTTTTTATGGAATGCTGTCACCTGAAGCAAAGAGAAACCATGATTTTTAACTAAGTCACATTTTAAAAGAAAATAACACAAAATATTTTAAACTGGAATGTAAGGGAAAACCTACAACATCTCTCTACCCCACTGCCAAATGTTTTAATTAAAGTTTTTAGAACAAATTACAAAAGGACAGTTTTGTAAAAAAAAGAATTGTTTTATATGGAAGTCCTGTGAAATGGTGTTGAACCAGATAGCAATTTTTGGTGTGTGCTGGTTGCTTTACCAGAAGTGTTACTTTTTCTCTGTCACTAAAACAAACCAATTAATGGAAGTGTACTATCTTGTATGTTTCAAAGACTGCTCTTGCTTAATAAATACTCTTCTGCAACCCAGGAAAAAACCAAAAAAAGGTTTTAAAATAAATTAATTATTTTGTCATGTCATGGTCTGGGGTTTTGTTAGTAGCTTGTAAAGAATATTGTTTTAGTACTCTATAAAACTATAGAGTACTAGAGTTTATTATAATAATATTACTATAATTGTTACTATTATAATGTGCATAAACCCACTGGCATGATAATATACAGTAGTGTGTCTGTGTGTGTGATGCACATGGAGCAGTGTGGATAGATACACAGCAAAACATGTAAACTGCTGCAATGTCTTGAAGTATTGGTAATTAAGCCTGTTTCTTCCTGAAACAAAATCACAGATAAAATTCTAAAATATGCAGAGACATGCATATCTAGATGCACAAAAACTAGAATACTTATTGCATTATGACTCCTATTTGTTCAATTGTTCTCAAACAAGAAGTCCTCAGGACACACAAAGCCCTCAGAACACACCTAGGATATATCAAAAGGGGAATTATAAAAATTAAATATCTGCTCAAAGTATAGTTAGCAGTCCACTACTATTTTCAGAATGTTTAAGTCACTGGACAGCATGAAAGAACTATTCTTATTAACCCTAACCCACTTAATCTAACATAAAAAATTTCTAATTACCATAAATTTAGCTCTCTGACCCTTTCAGTGCCTAAGCTTAATCATAGCCCAATCTGCCTAGATGGTTTCATCAGATTGGAAAATTGTATAATTTATACCAACAGGTTTAGGCAGAACCTCATAATTCTTCCAGCCTCTCCTGTCTCCAACCAGTGTTTACCAGTAGCTACTGGTGTCAATACTAATCCCAATCCTAACAGCATCCTTAACTTTATGAAAACCCATCAGGAACCACATCCATGCCTAACCAGACAGCCTATGTCAGGTCTGCTATGAATGCAGGCCAGAAGCTTCTTCTGGACCATAAATTTACCTTTGGTTTTCCTTGGAGTCCTACCCCTAGAGGGGTGGTGTAAAACAGGCAAGGAGTATTCACATGGGATGTTCCTAATTATGAAAGAGAGCTCATACTGGCGGTAAACAGATATTTTTAACTCAGTGGGACATGTCAAATCCCTTTTATCCCTTGCCCTTTCTGTTGTGGAAAGAGGCAAAGTATTTTAAGGAGAAAAGCAGTCCTTTAAATAAAGTTGAAGGACCAGTAAAGTACCTTCTTGGGAATTTTCCAATTAAATTTTATCACAGCAAAAAGAGATTATGATGAAAAATTAGGTCATTGGTGAATCAAGTAAGCATGCAAAAGCAGAAATGAAGTGAAGAGGAAATAATGTAAATCAACTCAGATTTTTCTATGGAGTGAAGCTAAAGAATTCAGCTACAGCGGGAGACGTGTTCAAAAGTTGGTTTAGCCTGTCCTCCAAATGCTTGGGATCTCAAGCTGATGGGACAACACAGACAAAATATCTATTTCCAGCACAGCTGTTGCTTCCTTTTATTTTCACTGCTTGGAATATGATTCTGAGCAGAAGCTACTGCCATTCTTTGTAACAAAAAGAGCAGATAGGTCGTGGATACTGTTCATCCTTTAGCACCTTTAAAACTTGACTGCAGACAAAGAAGCATATGTGAATGGATTCATGTTGATATTGCTTAATTTCTTCCAACATTTTTTCCAATAAACTGAGCAAGAACAACCAGAAGCCCAATAGACTAGCAGTCTCAGTTTGAGAGTTTTTCAAGCAGACATTTGAAAATTCAGATCAAATTGCCAAACAAAACTTACTCTGTCAAAAATATATTTAACACTATTTTTTTTTGCCAAAAATATTTTGGAAAAAAATGGTCTTCTGGGTTGTTTTTTAAAACTTATTTAAGGTATTTTGATGTTTGAAACCACATTATACAACTGAACTTCAAATGCTTTACATGAAAACTGAAAGAACACATATGTCAGAACTATCCATCACTGGAATTTATTAAAATGAAATCAAGACTGGTAGTTAGTATTTTGTCATTTTACTTAATTCAGAACATGTGTTCATTGCTCAAAGCATGAATGTAATGTAGTGGATCTGTTCCTATCTATCTCAATGAGGCTCCCACTGGATCTCACATACTGTGGAATTATGAGATGTTTTAATTGCTCAGACATAAAAAACTCTGAGAGGGTTTAATTTTCTTCATTTGAAGGTTTCATTTTCTGCCATAGACAACTCAAAGCATAGACTAATTTTAGTTGTTCTCTGACTGAATAGAAGTCCTTATTTTGTACTTTATACATTCTACCCTTTAGAAGTACAACCCTTGGCACAATTACACATTGATTGACTCATTCTCATTTGTATTTGTAAGATAATAACAGAATTTTTTTGTACTGCATTTATATTCCATGGAGACTGCTTATAATTTTTAAAATAGCAAAAATAGGAACTTTTCTTTCCCAGTATTCTTCAAATTCCTCTGTGTCTCGAACAAATTATTTTCACTGATGGCGTTTCAAAAAAACCACTCCCAACACAAAAATCCCCCATCAACTTGCAAGCAGGAAGGCCCTGAATTAGCTCTCATTCTCTCAGAACTGCTAGTCTCTCTTGTGATAATGGTATTTACCTGCCTGCAAGTGCATATCAAGACATCAGTAGTCCAAAAATTGAGCTGTAAACTACATTAATTGTGTATTTCCTCTTTTTT
>VXAC01006263.1:79643-103300 GCA_013399225.1 Rhipidura dahli
GGTAACTTATTTAAGTTGTCATTTTCCTTTTTTTTTTTTTTTTTTTTTTTAATGAAACACACAGTGAGACATAGTCTTCCATCCCAAGAAAATGGCAAGGAACATATCTGCATTAGTGGAAAAGCTTATTCACCTAGCATTCTTTTATGAGACAGTAATTGCTTCTCTGAGTTGCTGCCAAATGCTGCTGGAAACACTGGTTATGTGAGCTCTGAAGTCTTCACAGACTTGCATCCACAGGCCTCTTTGACTGAGCTGATCAAATTCATTCACCAGATCTCTGCTAAAATGCAAGATTTGCCCCCACATCAGAGAGAGGAGTGAATGGCAAGCCCAGCTTTTTTTTAGTCAGGTATCAGATTGGAGAGGAGAAGCAGGAGCTCCCACCTGAGGGGCAGTTAAACTATATCTAGAGGAAGCAGTTTGCATGGACTACATGAAATCTCTCACAGGAAAGGCAATCCTTTGCAGCCTGATGCCTGTTTTAGAAACTCGGTAGCAGAGAGGAACAAGAATGTGTCCAGCAGACAAGTCTTTCACTTTCTTACCCCCACAGGAGGAAATCTGACTTCAGGCAGATGGCTAATATCCATCCAATACTCACTGAAATGCCTGTTCTCCTTGGGTAAGGAGAAGGCAGAACACAGGGTCTAGAGGACTCTCCATTTGTCTCCCAGGAACTGCAGTCCTTTATGCTCTGTCTTTAGGACCACAATGTGTTCTAGGTAAAAGTTCTCGAATGCCCTGAGTCCTTTGACTCTTCCTTGCCCAGAGGCTGGAAAGAGTATCACATTACAGAGAAGTCATGTTGTACAGCAGACTGTCACAAATCATAAATTGACTCTGCAAATCTATTCCCCACTTCTAATGATGACTGTGCTGATTCTGTGCTGCCTTTCAAGTAGAAGAGTGATGACATTCCAGAAATAATGTAATTTAACTGTTTTGAATGAAAGAAAAAAACCCTCATGGAAACCAGACGCCTTAGATAAACATCATCTCAATTATTTGTAGGCCATTTTTATTCTTTGCAACTTTCCAAGATAAAGAAAGTAGGACTGAGACCTATCCTTCAGATACTCTATCCTGCTTAGACTTATCATTTGTGCCTCTGAGAACCTGGAGCCTCATCTCTTTCAACTGCCTTTAAAAATAAAATATTGATTTTATCTCACGAGGAAGAAAATGGGTATGATTATTTACATTCTCTAAGGATCTAGCACAACATTTTTGACTAAAAAGTTCACTCTGTTCTGCCATGTTTGAAAATACTGTCAATCTAAATTAGCTCAAATTTTCCTGGTTATTTCACTGTTTAATATATTTTCCCATGAAGTTATTCTTTTGGGGCATGGATTTTTTCTCTTCTTTGTTCAACTGAGTTCCTGCTAATAGAAAAATATCTCCTCCATCTGGTGAGAACCTGTGTTGGTTTGAAAACAAAACAGTGGAAGGTCACAAGTTAAGTTTGAAATTTATTGAAAAGGTAGAAACAAGCAAAATAATATAAAAAAAAAGGTACAGATAAAGCTAGATACAACCTGATACCCTATTAGGGTGGCAGAAGCAGTCCAACTGAAGTGATCCAGATGAAGAGATGATCCGATGGAAGGTCCGGTCTCCAGCTGAAAATCTGTGGTGGCTCTTGTCCTCCAGCTACCCAGTAGACAGGGCTACCCCCTAGGCAGTTCTAGGGCTAGTTATATCCAGGTGAGAATGCCCGGCTTCCCCCTCCTGGGTGGAGCATCTCACAATAGGATGAGATAAGTCCATGAGTCATTGGGTGGCTTCTTGATGGCCCATCATCTGTTATCAGGGGTGGGTCGTTTAACAGGTGATAACAGCTAACAGCTAATGGTCCACAGCTGGTGGTAATAGAATACATCTATTTTTAACCTAGGACAGAACCTCGGAAGGCTATAGACAGTAATAAAGACAGGGTCACAAGCTTATGCAACAATTTCATTTTTAAGAAAGTATTTCCCCTGGAGTTGTCTTCTAAAAATTAATACATATCAAATATGATTGCTGAAGGAAGTAAGGAACATTTCTTGAATAACACTAGTTTCTCCTCATTTCTGTTTTACCCTTAAATGTAATGCTCTCTGACACTATTATCTTTGAACTGTACTTCTGTAGTATATTATAGAAGTCATTTAATGATGAAAGTTTAAGCTGCCTTGTGAAAAAAGGACTGTTTTCATGAAAGTAAAGGGGGTCTTTAAAAAGGAAGGTTAAAAAGACACTGTGTTATGCTCCAGAAAAATCTTAATAATCTTAATTCTTACCATGTTAGTGCAGATCTTGAAAATCTTACACTTTCTTCCCCATTCCCTTTTCTCAAAATTACTCCTTCCTGTGAGTTTCAAAATCCTGCTTTATCCTGTTTTATCTTCTACAATATCCACTTTTCCCCACAAAATTCTGCCCCAGCATTTGCTTCAAATAGGTAAGCTTATTTGCAGAGCATAATTAATACAATGAGGATTACAAGTATATAGATCTCAGCAAGACATACTGTACCAGAACTGCTCATCAGAAACCTTATCTAATTTTGAAAATTACATTTTCCTTTACTTTCCATAAAAGTAAAAACCTTGATGCACTGAGGACATGAAAACTCTGGGATTTTCACTCCCAGAAGCCCTCAAGCAGAATGGTCTAAGTCCTGTTTAAGTCATTCTTTAAAGGAGTTCATATTTAATCTACACCAGTCAGATATTCCTAAGATAACAACAATATTCCATCCAGGAGGATGACTCGGGAGCACCTCTGCCAGTTCTCCTTGCAAGAAAATATTTTCATTTATTCCTTGCAATATCAGAAGGCAAGGAGCAGCCTTTCTGAAAGATACCTGATATCTGTTCCTCTTGGGACCCCAAATGGTGGGGTTTTTTTCAAAATTTCCATGTTTCAAGATTTGTGTGGCCAGCAGTGGGAAGATGGGTAAGTCTGAATCTGCACCTCAGATCCCTTCATTTTACTTTAAGAAAATTCTCTCAAACATAGGAAGGAGATGTAGCAACATCTTAATTTGCTAGCTAAAGGTAGAAAAAAGTGAAAGGCAAATTCCCAAACCCGAGTCTTAATTAAAGTGATATGAGCTGTAATTCAAGTAACCTGAAGACCTTACAGGAAACACTGCAAGATTGCTTTCCTACTTAGGAAAGCAGTGGCAGAGAGATCTAAGAACAGAAAAGTTAACAACCTGTCATATATCAGATATAAAATGGATATTGACACTGTGACTTTTTGTATTACGAAAATCTCCAAACCTCAGTAAGAATCACCTGCTAATTTATTTATATTACATCTGGTTATGTTAGGCTTCCAGAAAAGACCAAGGTATTCTTGGGCCGTTTTTCTCTCTCTTTATTTACAACCTAAGCAGACACTAATGGAGCTGCAACAGCAATCTGATGACATCCTGACAGTCCCATGCTACCAGCCAATTCTAAGAAAAACTTTACCTGCAACATATGGCTAAAAGCCTACTACCATGTTGCTATAAGCTGTGGTAAGTCTCTTCTCTTTCAGATGGTCTCAACTTCTGACATCCTACCTCCCCCATTAAAATTCTAACTGAAGCAGTCATTGCCACTTTCTGACATGAAGGGGTCCATGGAGCCAGTAAGGCATTCCATGGTGACCTACATAAAAAAGCTGCAGAGCCTCTGAATGCCCTGAGATGTCAGCTCTTGTAAAGGAACTCCTGATGTAACCACTTCACATGGAGTTAATGTTTTGCAGGAGAAAAGGTGCACAAACTGTGCAGAACTGGTACCAATTTCTGTGGTGAATTATTGTTACTCACCTTTGCTTGCCTTCACTGAAAATCTTTGCTTGATGGCCTGCTGGCACCTACACAGGAAAAGAATGTAGGGCAAGACCTCATTCAGCCATCCCTTTTCAGAATCAGGAGTGCTTTAGATCGTCAGGAAGAGCAGACCTCTGTAGACAGCTACAAAAATCTAAATTGAATCTTCAGTGGACCTTTTCCCTTTCTGACAGGCACACAGGAATGCTAGTGTGGGCTATTCTTTGCCAATGACATTATTTGTGTGACACTTCTTTTCCAGTTGTCAGCTCCTTGTGTGTCAGAGGCAGTACCATACATGCATGGGCTGTACACTGGTGTGGGATTTGGGATGCCCTCTTTGCTATAATGCTTTTCAAGAATGGGTATTTTTGGAATATTCACCAGACTTGGGGAAAATCCAAAACTGTGAGTGCCTTCAACATCTGCATTGAAATACTTCCTTCCTCCGTAACCTACTTTCCACATGAAAAAGTCTGATGAACCTGAAACACTAATCCCTGAAACATGTATCACACATTGAAAGGAGAATGTTTCCTTTGTTATGCTTTTACTGATTGCCAAACTTCACCATTAAACTAATTTAGATAATTCTTGTGTTGTCCTGAGGGTCCACCAGCAGAAATTTTTGAGCACTGGTCAGACATAACTGCTCTTGAAAATCTGTGGTGAAATCATGCTGGGAAAAGAGGCCACCCACAAAATAAAAATACTTTTTCTACTCCTTTAGGTGAAGAAAGATGGATTTTTATGCCATGTACATGGAATCCTTTCTAAAATCAGTGGGCATTAGAGAAACACACAGATTTTGTCTCACAGATATAATATCAAAACAGAGTCCCAAGGCTCCACTTGAGAAAGGAAAAAACTTTTTTTCTGAATGTTGCTCCACTTTGAGTCCTTATTAACTAGTAAGGAGAAATACAGCATTTTTCTTATATGTTTCATTAAAAATTGTTACCAAGATTTCTGTAGTGATGCTTTTTTCTCTATTACATGTAGCTTTTGCAGCCCATGGATTGTATTGATTTTCTCCTGAGAGTATTTATGGTATGTTTGGTTTCACTGCACTGATTTTGAAGATAATGTGTAAATAAACTGTCAATGGTTTATTTTTTCAGGGAAACAAAGTTGAACAACTTGCTGACTTACTAGGATTCAGAAAAAATCTGATGTAATGTGCTGAGTGATAGTTTTCTGGAACATACTAGCTGACATTTTCTCACCCATGTTCTTTGATACAAAGAAAATAATATTATCTATATAATCTATCTATTAGATTTTCTGTATCAGTTTAGCATGTTTTGTGAAAACAGACAGATTCAAAAGCTGTCAGTCTAGTAAGCAATAATAATCAATTAATCTCATCCAGTAAGATAACTGGTAGCATTCAGAGAGCAATTAACACAATAAATAATTTTTAAATAAGCATTTGAATAGCCAAAATAGCCATTATAGAGTTGGCTGCAGAAAAAAAGATGAATGAATAAAATAAATGTGTTTAAAGTATAATAGGGTCACAGAGTAAATTTGAAAACTGAATTGAAAAACTAGTGAAACATAGTCAGTGAATAAGACAAAGATTTTGTATGAACCTGCTTCTTTTTACTTCAGTTTTGCACATAAAACCCACAGCTCTTCAGCTGATTAATTTTCATTAGATGATCAAAAGCTGCACCTTGTATGACTTTCACAGTTACTTTGTACTCTCAGTTGTAGATATGGTACTAAATGATGTTTTTAGCTCCCATAAGGGAATTTGCCTTGATGGATGCGAGCCTTTTTAGTGTAGCACATTTTCTTTTCAAGTGTGGCAACCTTTGAGGCATGATAGAACACTTTCCATTAAAAAAAACCCCAACAAACAACAAACCCAAACAAAAACCAGATATCATTCTTCTTTGGGAAAATAGATTTTTATGTTTACTGTAGTTCAGGACCACAAGATGGATATTACTCCAGGAAGTGGCTTCGTTACCTTCATGAGAAAGCTCCATTGTGTAACCAATGGTGCAGAGCCCGGATAAAATGCATAGGAGAGCTTTCCCTTCAAGTTTAATAAAGCTTGAGGACAATGTCAGACCATCAGGGCTGACCCTTTCACATGCCAGTGAATTAGCCATTGCCAAAATGATCAGTGACCTGTCTAAGTCTTCCAGCCAAAGCAAGAATGTTAGTTCTTAAGAAGAGGCCCTGGCCATGCTGTTGAAAGACCATGGAAGATGAAATCTAAAAGCCACAAAAGACTAGGAATTTACTTGAGATATGTCAAGATAATCTCAGAAAAGCTACTGAATAAAAGCCAAGAAGAAATGAGTAGCTCCCTGGACATTCCAAAGATTTTTAGATAAGTATCTGTTATATGTATTCATTGGTGTCTGCTCCAGTGTCTGTCACAGAGCAAGTACTCACTGCTGAACACAACTTCTGCCATGGCATTAACCCTGTTGCCTCAAACCCATGGAAGATTAATGCCATTGACTCTATAATTTTTCATGTCATTTTGTTCAAATTAGCCAACAATTTCTGAGATTATTGGAGGACAAAACCAGACATGACTATATGCATCTTGTTTTCTTAGAAAAGTGGATTAAAACATTTTTAAAGGTACCTGACACTCTGACCTGCAGGAAAAAAATCATAGCCCAGGCATTCAATGTCACTGTGAACATATTAGTAGGGCATGAAAGGCAGTGGAGAGGGGCCTCTGTCCTGCCTCCCACCTTGCTTGGGACTCCCTATGTAATCTACAGCTCTAAGTTATCTTGGGTGTTTCAGAGAAAGAAAAATATAAATAAAAATGAGAGAAAGGCTTGCCTCAGGCACCTGACTGAAGTCCTGACACATGGCACCTGATTGCAGTCATTATTTCAATGTGGAGACATCACTCTGCCACCCCAAGATACTGATAGACTGCTGCTGAGATCACAAACCCCACCATTATCCCTTGTTCTATTATAAAATATCTCATACCTTAATATTCAAAGACATCTACATATAATAAAACTCTCTACAGCCTTATTGACTGATCTACTGAAAAATAATGCAAATGGAATGCTATAAATTCACATAGCTTGTTTTCTGCCTAATCTACGTAGCCCATTGTTTAAACCCTCCTTTCTATTAATTTCCATTTTGCACAGAAACCAGAATTGAGCACTGTTTCTATCTAAAAATTCCATATGTGTTCATTTCAGGATGGCAACAAATCTTTTCCCTGAGCATCGTGCTGAAAGCAAATGTTGAAGCTAATATTTACAATGTATTTTAAAAAATCATAAACAAGCACAGCCAAAACCAGACAAAATATTTCCACACACTCTTTTGCACAGTTTAACACTGCAGTTTTATAAGCTGATTCAAGTAATCCATGTAGGACATTCTTGTTCAGACAAGCCCTTCTCAAGTCCATGACTTCAGATCAGTACAAGCGAATGTGAACAAATAACAAACAGAAGCTGCTGATGATTTAAACCTGCACAAAGGATGTCTGCTAGCATCAATCCATTCATTATCACCAGCTTCCCCTCCAAGCCAACATACTTGATTTTCAGTTATGGAATACCATAATCGTCACAGCACCTGCCAGAGTCCAAATCCCACTGGAGAGCCTGAACTTTATTCTGCCATGTGTTGTACTGAAATCAGTCTATTTCCAGGACACATATTTTCAAGAAGAAAATGTACTGAAATGAAATGAAAGGAATTAAATAAATGTTGAGTATTTTGTGCTGGCATTTAGAGGTCAAAGAGGAAAATATGTTAAACATTTAATTTCTATATGTGAAAATTTTGTAGCATTTTTAAAATGTTAATACCTCTGTTTGGAATCTATCCCAGTAACTTACACACATTCCCTATGGCAGTAGCTGGGAGTGTTCCCCACCCCAAGAGCTTTCATCTTAAAAGACCTGTGAGAGCAACAGGAGAGTCATGCCAATAGGAGTGCCGACACAGAAAAGGTTGCCTGGCCTAAACTTGCAAATAGGAACAAAACATTTCAACCTGACGCACAACGTGGGGCCACAGTGGTAGGACACAGTGACAGAGGCAAGAAAATCAAAGCACAATGTGCACAAGAGCACACCAGGTGTGTGAGCTGAGCATCAGTGAATGAAGGATAATGCTGTACTACTGCAGATTTCTTATAGCTTTGGAGGCTAGACATGGGAAATGCTCTTCCCTCTCACCTCAGTTAGAGCAACACTGAATAGCGTAATTGTCTGAGCTGTAAAACAGTCCTTTTGTCACTCTCCACTAATTGCTTGTCTGCCAAAAATGCATTGCTCATTCTGTCCTTTGCCAGATGTAATTGAGGCAAATTCAGATGTATACCAAAGTATTTGCTGCATATATTTTGCCACATCTCAGTTTGACAGCATACTATTAAATAATATGTGCCATGGTGTAAAAGGAAAGGCTATAGCGAGTATTCACAGCTTTTGTATAAACTTATCATTTCTGATGTCTTATATTTTAGAGGACATGTTCAGAGGACATGAAAGTTGTCTTCTTTCACCTCCCTCCCGGCAAACAGAGGTCTGAGCCAGGTAAGAGTCAAACCCCTGCCATGCCTTGTCAGAAGGCTAATGCACTGCAGGGCACAGGGATGGCTCCTTGCTCTCAGCTGACCGTGCTGTGAGGGCTGTCACCGGGGGAGTGTGCTCAGCGTGCCAAGCCAGTGCAGCCCTTCCTGCCTGGCTGGGGATTGCTGCCCTCCTCAGAGCAGGCTGAGCACACTTCCTAGAGCATCCTGCTTGCCTCTCTGACATCACTCTGGGACTGGCCTGCCCTTTATTATTCTAGGTCTGTTCTTAATCTCTCTGTAGCTATTCCTGCCCCATGATTTCAAACCTTAATCTGCTTGTAACGCCCACATTTGATTTTAAATTCTACTTGTTCTACTTGGCGCTTGCCATCTTTTGAAGAATTCTCACCTGCACTGCCTAGAGCCTTCTCATGCCTGTTTTATTTTATGCATCACCTTCCACTCCAGAGAGTAATATCATTAGTGTTCTGTCCGCATAAAGCTTCACTTTGACATCAAATACAATGTTTTATTATACTGTAATTTTGTCAATTTCTCTGCGGCACTTAAGGATGAAGAGGTATCTTTTTTAAATCTCAGTGTTGGCTGAAGCATCAGAGCTTATCAAGCACCCTGAGTGCCAACATGGGTCTTTTTTATGCTGTTATTTCTTGGCTGAGTCATTTCAATATTCTATATGCTTTCCTAGTTGCAGTCACTTGATCTTCTTGACACTTACAGTAAGTATAGTAATCCAACTACATGGATTTACTATCCAAGTTGAATCTAGTTTTCTACGAGTTATCACAACCAATTAAATGGGTCTTCCACTTATACTCAGGGATTGTCCAGCTTTGGTAACTGGAAAAGAAGGCCACAAAGAGAGGAGAGTGTAAGCTGAGTTTTTCACTGGTGGAGGGATTTCATGCAGTGAGGCCTGAGAATGTGGTAAAATACAGAGTTACATATTTTGCTTTAGGAAATGAGGGTGTACACATGCTCAGTAACTAGAACAGCTCTGCTGTTACCAGTGAAAAGAATATCTATTCAATCTGAGTTGAATATGTTGTAATAATGTTCAATGTGTTGAACTAATAAATAGAAATTTATTAGTTCATTCAGCACTGCATTGTCTAACTCAGCCAACATTTCTCTTTATCCAATTGGAAAATCCAGGTTCTAATATCAGTGAAAATTCAAGTTCTAATATCCTATCAGGTAAGATTATATCACATCAAACTTTTCAGGTCTTAATTGCTTTTCCTCTTTGTGTTGGCCCTGCAGTTATTGCTTGTATTTTCCTTATAGCAGTGGTGATCCTATGCAGAAAACACACCACTGCACTGTTAGTTCCATAACATTTCCCTCTTGATTTGAAGAGCATCCACCTTGAAGAGCATCCTTCAGGGAAACCCTGAAGACAGCAAATACCTTAATTTTCATTCTCACTTTTAATCCCATTCTGATCATGATTCTGCATTGTCCCTGTACCTTCCCCCTCAATAAAAAGAATAACTCCTTGATAATAACATTCCTAATTTTTTACAATATTAATACTGAACTATAAAGACAAATGCCTGTGTAATTTGCATCACAGAAACACTTTTTGCAGTCAGTACAAATTTTGTCGTTATTTTATGCTATCCACTACTACTTCCTGATTTTTACCTTTTTTATTTCCTGGATCCTTTATACCTTTTTTCAAAGGTGTTATGTTTGCTATAGTCTAATAGCAAGGTTCCATTCCTGCAATTCATCAGCCTCCATCAGACATTCATAATTTGGGCGTCGGGTTTCACCACAGGAAGCAGTGGATTTTGTGGAGAAGGAGTACAATCAAAACCACAAGCAGGTACATATGATGCAGTGCTTCACCAATATTTATCTAAGCGGCTTTTAAAAATTCAGCTGTTGTGTTCTTGCCCTGTATCAACTTTGGTGAAGAAAACTCTGGTTTCTTCACAGCTTTGTACAACGTTTGAGGAGCTTTCACTGCCTCAGGAATGGTCTTTATCCATTATTTGTAAGCTTTCTTCCCCAGTTGCTTCCTGAGCTATACTTTGTGTTGGACAGCTTGTTTTTATAACAATGCTTGTGTTGAGTGCAATGAGTGAGGCTTTAACAAGACAATACTCATCATGTCTGTGTCCTGCTGAGGGCTAAACAGGCATCCCCCTCTGTCAGGGAGGCAGTGCAGGTGCTGAACTTCGACTGGAAGGTGATGAGCCACACCCTACACAGAGTGGAAGCTGAAGAGAATTTGGCATCTCTTGGCTTCCAGCTGCCTGTTCTAACAAGCCACAGGGTTTTCCAGCTGTACTGGATTACTTTAAATGGATTCTTGAAATGACCTTAAAACACTCCTTCACGTCACTCTGGGGAGACTGAACTGCATTGTTAAATTGTGTGCAGTTGAAGCAACCACGGGCCAATTACCCTCAGCTGCCGAATCTTCCAGTAGAGCACTTCCTATCAGCATCAGTGCTCACTTTAGCAAGTTCTCAGGAATAAATCTTTTGGCACATTATGCCCTAAAAGAGAAAGAGGGGTGGGGACTTAAGGCACTCTGAGTACCTCACCCTCCTGACAAAACACCTCAAAAGTTAATCTGAAAAGGAAAAATGTTAAAGTAATTTTGACCCTTGAAGAATACAGGCTGTCAGTACAATCACTTCTAACTGAAAGCATCAAATATAGTTTATACCAGAAACTGTAATTCCACTTCGCAAAGTTTTATCTCCAAGCAATACAAAATGGACAAGTAATTAACCTGTAATTTTTTAAATTGAAAAGTATGTACTAGGCAATTGCTTCCTTTTATTAAAAACTACAATGTTGAGAAAAAGATAAAAGAAAGAAAATAATTAGTCTTAAAAGTGTGAGGTTATTCACTGAAGACTTGTTACCCCCCCCACCAAAAAAAAGAGACAACCTGACCATGAGATCCACCAGAATTTTGTTTTTTATTTAAGCCAGAGAAGTTGTAGTCCATTCAGAAAATAGTATAAGAATTTGTTCAAGACATGCAGAAAGTCTACAATAAGCATAAACATGATAATTTTCTCCAGCAACATCCCCAGGGATACTTGCAAACAAATGTATTGATTAATGTGTTGTGAATTCTGTAAGAAAATTAACAGTGACAGAAGCCTGAAAGAGTCCTACTTGTCACTGATTTTTCATCAAACAAAATGAAGGAAAATAGAAATAATCGTACCTGCTGCTGTGTTGTTTCTCATCATAGAAGTCCAACAAAAAAAAGAGGTTTCCTGTGAAAGAGCTACAATATGCAAAAAGGATAAGCCACTGAGTGGACACTGCCAACAAAAGCAGTTTGCTTAAGGTAATGATAATGTCAGGAAGCCATAATTAATATAAAATGTCTAGACTTAAATACAGCCTGATCAATGCTGAATCTCTCCAAGCATTTAATTTAGAGAAAATACTTGCTCATAATATCAAACTCGGGTTATTATCTTATGCAGAGCAGTCGGCCAGGAAGTCCAAAGAGCCACATTTCCCATAAGGAAAAATCTACTTTCTGTATTCTTACCCCTTTAAGCTCTGCTTCCTTTTCAGTTTAGACAGGCTGGGTAGAGATGGAGGAAACTACATGAGGAGTGTCACGTGTGAACTTTCAAGTTGTTTGTGCAGATCCTCAAGAGGAGGTAATTCTCAGCTAGCTCTTGTTGAGGCAGAACACTTGTGTGTCAAATAGAGCATTCATCATGGTACTGAACAGTTTCTGAGGTTCAGAGAAAGTCCTTGCAAACCTTCTGCCCATTTAGCTACATAAAGACTAATTCCCACTGCTGGAAAGAAGATGGACTATTGCTTTCTCCAGTGCTACAAAGAAGATATGACAGTTGTTTTTACAACTCCTTGATTGAGTAAAAATTGCCAGTGCAGCAATTAATCTACTGCCAGTCCTACTTTGTCCAAGAAGCTGAGTCAGGGGAGGTTTGGGTTGGATATCATGAAAAGGTTCTTCATCTACAGGGTGGTTGGCACTGGACAGGCTCCCCAGGGAAGTGGTCACAGCACCAAGCCTGACAGAGATCAAGAAACATTTGGACACTCTTGGGCACATGGTGTGACTCTTGGGCATGTCCTGTGCAGGGCCATGAGCTGGACTTGATGATCCTTTTCTGTCCCTTCCAACTCAGGGAAATCTGTAATTCTAAAAGAAGGAAAAAATTCCTAATAGTTCAATATAAGTTTGGGATAGACCAAGTCCTACAATTATTATTCTGAAAACACAAGGTTTTAATTGTCCAGCATCAGAGGTATGATTTCTTCACATGTTATAAACATTTTAAGACAACATAAATTTCTGCACCTAAAATCAAGCATCTACCTCCTCACTTTGAAAGA
Source organism: Rhipidura dahli (assembly GCA_013399225.1). Taxonomy (NCBI): domain Eukaryota; kingdom Metazoa; phylum Chordata; class Aves; order Passeriformes; family Rhipiduridae; genus Rhipidura; species Rhipidura dahli. The sequence goes on from VXAC01006263.1 coordinate 92,363, forward strand.
CACTTGGACACTTTTATCTCCCTACCTCAAAAGGACATTTATGCACTTACCTGGTGCTGGACATTAAACCAACTTAAAGACTCTCTTCTGAAGGAACCTGTTAAAGGATTTAAATGTTTGTAAGCTGTTTCACTATGTTGGGGAAGTTTTAAATCATAGTTAAAAGGGGGGCTTGATGTTTGTTAAAGTTCTAAGGAGTTAAGTGGTTATTCTATGACTGTTCTATGTTTGTTAAAGTTATAGGATGTTAAAGTTGATGTTCTAAAGGTTGAATGTTTTTTTTTAAAGCAAAAATAAGGTTTATTCATATGTTTAATATTAAGTGGAACAGGGAGCGCCCCTCCTCCTGACTCAATATTAAAGGCAACTCTGCACGCAGTTACTATATTTGGAAACTGGCGGTTGGGTCTGTGACTTGGATGTATCCAGGCCGGCATACTAATGAGGCTCCTTCCCGCCAATGCAGATTAGGTAAGAACCTCCCCTCAGCAACATCAGATCATTGGCGAGAAGGACCCTCTAATTAATTAGTATGCCCAATTGCTGTCGGCCTGAGGGGAGGATACATCCACAGACCCAACCCCCCTAAATTCTCTATAAATTTGAGTCGCCCCCGGAGGCGGGGGCTCACTTGCCACAACTCACCCTTGAGTGTGCAGTGGGTTCCTGTGTGCCTGAGTGGATTAGCCACTTCAGACACTGCGAGTCAGGAAGCGGTCTCCCTCTTCCATCACAGAGATTCAGACTTCAGCTTGCTGAGTTTGATCTCTTCCCTGGCTCGGCGCTCCTGTTGCCTGCCATTGGCAAGGCACGGGTGCTCAATTGCCAACCGGGGCTTACCCCCTTACTTTTTCGAGCCAAATCTTTTCTTTCCTATTTTCTTTTGGGATCCCGGATTTATTTTACTCCATTGCGGTTTTCAATAAACTTCATCTGATTGAGACCCAGTGGAGAATTGTCGATTTATTTCCGACAGTACAGAAAATGTTTGGTAGGGACCTGCAAGCTCAAGAGACTCAAGTTTCTCAGCATTTCCAAATACTGGAAGTCAGGGAAACAGTTTCAGTCATGCCATGGATTCCTTCATCTCTCTGTCCCTTGTACACTGTGGCTTTCAAGTGATTCTTTGGAATGGTCTCTTAATCCTCCTGCCTTTTACAGTACAAATGACTCCAAAGGGGAACTGAGAGTGGTTAATTAAAAAGTTCTATGCAAGTTATCCAAGATTGTTAAAGGCACATTCACCTTTGAAGTTATTTCAAACACAGAAATATTGAGAGCTGGAAGTTAAGCAGGATATTTTGATAAACCACCATGTCCTTTTCACTGGCATCACCTGTGCAGTGGAAAAGCAATAGTTATTTTATAACTTGCATGGAAAGGCAGTGTTACTCAAGTGAAGGCCAGCTCTAACACCACTTACTGTCAGCTACACATGGGGCCATGGCCAGGCCCAGGACATTTGCAGTCTGACACTCTCAAAGTCTCTAAATTCCTGCATGTACTTCTCAGATCTCATGAAAGGTCTCAAGCTGCACTCAGGCACTGAGTTTTCAGCTCAGACTGAAAACCTTATTGTTTCAATAGGATTAATTCGGTATTAAGACCATGATAACTCCTTGGGTAGTTTTCCTTTTCAGTACGCTAAGTATCTGTTTGTGGATTAGCCTGATACTTTATTACTATTGTTGTTGCTATGGACAGCACTATTTAATTATTTTTATTAAATCTCCATCTAAAAACCCCAGAGAATACTGCAATAAACAAATGACACAATAACAGTAAATCCATATACTGTTGGGAGTACATGATAGAAGTCTAGTGTATGGCAGAAGCATATTATTAATAACAATTAAATTCTTAGCTTATTTTCTAATAGTTTCAGGGAAATTATTTAAAATGGGGTTAATTTATAAGTACAATTAGAGCACTTTGTGTATTTCAGCTGGTACCCATTACATCTGACAACTCAGAAATGATCAGTTACATTGACTGATTCACTGCATGAGATTTACAGTTTACTGTTTTCCCTTCTTGGTAAATTTCAAGATTTCTGAAAAAAGAGTCCCTATGTTTATTTATTAATCAATAATTCATATGGAAATTATAAACTCTCATAAAAGCTTCTGGACAAGGCTACAAGACATCTTGTAAAATTCCACATTCCCCTAACTTTTCAATGAGTACCTCAATATTAGCAGAAATTAATAAGAACTTAGTTTCATGAATGTTGAGAAATTAAGGAACCAGAATTTGACAGAAAGGCACTACCTACTCATGCTAAATTGCATGAACTCATTATACTTGGTCATTAAAAAAACCCCAAAAAAGACGCTATATACAAAAGAAAAGCCAGATTAGCAGAATGATGTTAAACTGTCCATAGCCCAATCCTGGTTTACATGGTTTCTTTTTGTTTGATGGAGACACTCTCAAATCATCCTACAAATATTCTTCCCTGCAAGGAAAAGTCATCACAGCACTTTGATGAAAGGAGTTCTGAATTTGGTACTTATGTCACACCATTCTCTGATACATTTTTTTCTTTTTTTTTAAGGGAGTGGGGAGGGAAAATTCAGCAACATTAGTTATTTGGGTTAGTTACACTCCTTCTGGGAATTTTTACATCCAGACAGTGTCTTCACTGTGGAAAACCACCTTGCAAGTGCTTAAAAAAGAAGTGGAGAGGTCTGTAATACCAAGAAGTGCCTGTCAAACCACTGCCAATTAGTTTGGCCTGTGGCTAAACAGAAAGTCATACACAGGCAGGGTGATGATCTTTGCCATGGATTCATTGCCAAGTGTATGGTTATAAAAAACGAGTGCCTTCAATTTACAACTCAGAGCTACGAAAGTAGTTTTTAGAGCTTAAATCTAATATGTGTCACTTTCAAAATAAATGTTTTGAAACAAAAATTTGCCAAAGAATCACAGTATTTCCTTCTATCATGAAACGTCAACATAGACTGAAAAAGAAGTAGCCTTCAGCTCAGTTTTGGAAATTTTGACCAATCCAGTCACTTTGAACCATTTTGTTTTAGTATCATTTCTGCATCCATCTTGGTACAAGGGCTCTCTCTTCAGTGAGCTTAACTTTTAATTGGTAGGGAAGAATGATCTTAATTTCTGAGCAGGGTCAGTAGGACAAATTAAAGCAGCTGATTTAGGGGAAGAATGGTGGAATATTTCTCTGGAGTTTGTGAAATGGTTTATTTAATGCTGGCACATCTGAAACTCAGAACCAAAGAATTTTAAGCTGGGTAGTGCTCAGACCTGGCTACAGACAGAGTTTTTTTTATAGTCCCCTTATGCGGATTCAACAGACACTTGTATCGGACTTGACTAACCACCGTGTAGCCAGTCTAACACCCATGTATCTCCTGAGGTTTGGCTATGGCTTGTATTAGCAGAATCTCTATGTCCACAGATTCTAGGAATTCTGAATTTATATTTTTGACTCCTGAGAAACTACACCATACTCTAAATAAAAATTCCTAGTTCCAGAAAAGTAAAGTGAAAATTCTATATGGCAAATGAAGAGCCAGGTTTTGCAGGTGGTTATGGACAGAAAATGCTGCCCTGAAGGGGAGATTGGATGGGACCTGGGGCAGGTTTAAACTTGGTTAGATGGCCAATTAAACGAATGAAATAGCTGGTCACGCCTCCACGATCCGCATATTTAAAAGAAGCAGAAGAGCAGGGTTTCCCCGTTTTGTTCCGGCTCCCCCGCCAAGTGGAGGAGAAGGGGCCCCGGGTTCTGTTCCCGGAGCGGGCCCGGCCACCAGCGCGGCGGCGCGGGGCCCAGGGTGCCGGGAGAGCCGCCCGGCTGCAGCCCCGCGGTGGGGCGCAGGCGGGAGCGCGCGGCCCCCGGGGCCGATGTGCTCAGCGGGGCCCTTCCCCTCAGCCTGCACGGCCCGCCCGAAGTGAGACACACCGCATACAGCCGGCGGTGGGACACAGGATGGGTTTTGCCCCAGTGCCAGGCCCCAGTGAGATCAACTTCTCAGCCGAAGGCTTGCAGATGCCACATTTTCTTCCGAGTCAGAAAGAAGGGGAAGTTAGAGCTGTGTGAAAGAGGCTAACATGGCGACTCCGAGGTCAGCTGTGAAGGAAGGGAAAGAGGGCAGAGGCGCTTCCAGCGCCAGAGCTGAAATTCTCCTTGCAAGCCATGGTGAGGACTGTAATATTACAGACTGTTTCTCTATAATTCATTGAAGTACATGGGGGGATGAAAAAAAATCCATACACAGCTCATGAAAAGGGCTCAATGCCAGACCCACGGATGTTGTGAACAGCTTTTAGAGACTGAAGAAGAGAGCCTTTGCTTTCAGGCTGGAGTAGCTCATCCTTAAAATATTAAACCCCATGGCTATTATGGCCCATGATTGTCAGTGTGGGAAGACTGCAAAATTCATGGCAGGGATATTTTTTCACTACAGCAGATTTTTCCAGGTGGACTCTTGGTTTGTGAAAGTTTGAACCACACTAAAGAAGTTCGTAGAGAGCTATCTCTTATGGGAAGAATCCCATGGCACAGCAGAAGGTCTTTTCCTTAATCATAAAGAAAGACTCTTAAAAAATGAAACACTGACCAAATGCCATGTTTTGTTTTCCCTTGGGTGGGTTGGTGGAAAAAAAAAAAAGAGGTACTGGAAGAAAAATGGGTTTTGAAGTTTTGCTTTTATTTCTTAATATTCTCTTTACCTGTAATTCTGTTAGTAATAAATCCTCTTTATACTGTAACTGTTTAAGTGTGGATGTTTTTTGCCTTGAAGGATTTTTCCCGTTTTTCTCAATAATCCTTATTTCACCTTGTGAAAAATGAAGATTTAATGTCCCATTCCCTGCTCAACTATAACAGAAGTAAATAAGATTTTGTGTGCTTGGTGCTTAACCAATGTCAAACCACGACAGACCCTAAGCAACCTGGTCCAGTAAAAGGTGTCCTTGCCCAGGGCAAAGAGGTTGGAACAAGATGATTTTTAAGGTCCCGTTTCAACCCAAACCATTCTATGATTCTATGAAGCTGCAGTTGATACAGAACACTAAAGACCGTGGGAAATGGAGTAAAAAGACCCAAAGACAGCACTGACGTTACAAATTGTGAAAACATGACAACTTCACTGCACAAAGACAATAGTTGCCAAAGTGAACAACTTTCTTTGTTGACAGGTGATTTCATGAAGCACACATTAGCATCTCATAAAGGCACAGTCCTTTTCCAGTCTGCTTTCTCACCTTCCTCTAGAACTCTGCTAAATCACCAGGGGTGTGGGGAGGCAGGAGTAAAACAGTAGAGAGAATATACTTGTCATATATGCTCTTACCTTTCTTTTTTACCCTTGGACAACATTAATAAATGAAAGGTTGTCATTGTTCCAATAACAGCAGCACTGCAGAGAAGTATCCAATGGTTCTCATTTGTCAAGTGGAATGTATTGACATTCTAAAAGGCTGTCTGGGCACAGGTCTCCAAATAACCTTCGACAATGCTGTCCATTCCATACAGACCACTAAGACTCTTGATTGTCAAAGCATAGAGAACCTTCAAACACAGTGTTTCTTCTTAACGAAAAATATTTAACTTAGCTTATTGTGTGATTTGATTTGTGCTGGTCATCCTCACTCCCAAGATAAGTCATTAAAAAGCTTGATAAGTTCACATTTGAGCTATAATAGTAAAAGGTTAGATCTTGATGCCTTTAACAAATTTTTATTCAGACTTATTCAATAAGGTCACTTATCCATTTGTGCACCAGAAAATAATCTGAAACCAGAATTAAATAAACAAGAGGAATCCCTGTACAGAAACTCCTACTTCATTGAAAACTGTTCTGTTTTTGCCCCTGTTTTTAATTACTGATGTGAAACAAAAATAAGTGTGGCTTATAATGAGAATCTACACAGCCTTTACTAAGGCTGTCTGTGTTAGTTAAAGCACAGATCATGTTCAGCAATACAACCTGTGCAGGAATAAATGCTTAGGAGAGCCTGTTTGAAAGTGAATTTGACACCTGAGGAAAAGATTGTATCAGCTATCACAGTTTCAGCAACATCAGGAACCTGCCTGGTTCTATCTGTGAGCATGTTTAAGCTTGAACTCACCTTAACAACATAACTGGTGAAGGAAGTTTAGTTCCACCAAAAACTCACTGCTCTGACAGGCTTGTAGATTCCTATTTTTTTCTATCCTGGAATCGGATTTTTTTCTTCCGGCATACTTAGGTCCTAAAAATGGCTTGATTGTTTTGTGCCATACTAGGTTTGTGCATTGACCTCCCTCAGTGTAGACTAACAGGGAAGGGGAATCAGGTGTGCCCATAGAAAAAGTTGCATTTGCATTTTACAAGGAAACATTGCCATTTGCTGATTATGAGGGCTTATGCACTAAGGAGTAAAAAAAAACCACATAAAGAATACAGCTGGATCACATTTAAAGCTGTTTAGTTAGTGCAGAGAAATCCAACTTAAATTGTTTATTCAGAAGAAGCTGTCAGGAAATAAAACACTTGACTGTGTGCACCATTAGCAAATACCTTTTAACCAGCTCCAGTTGATGGCAGCTATAGGATACCAGGGTTATTTTTGTTGCCATTATTTATTCCTTTAAGGGAACCAGTAAGCTCAGAATGCATCCTGTCCCGGTCATGTCTCCTTTTATCCTCCAGAAAACCAGAGTGAACTTTCCGGCAACATATTTTTTAAGCTTTGGGCATCTGTGTAGCAACATGGAAAATGGCCTCCAGTGATACATTCTCCCTCCAAACATCTTTCCCAGCCCATTCTGCTGTAGCTCATTTGTTTCCTGAAAGATTCACTGTCTGCAGCATTCCAGGAAGATTCAGATGATCATTAGGAAAATCTCTTAAGATTAAACACTGAAAGTCATGGGGAAAATTTGACTGGATTTCTGAGGGGCAGAGGAAGAGGAAGGATGCACTGTTTTTTCTTCCGTCTGAAGCCTCAGTGGTGTGCCAGCAAGTTAAATATCATTCAAGAGTGAAAGAAGGAAGAAAATGGGCTCTGTAAGCCTCAGTTCTCTATGATTCACTATGCTCTCCCATCAAAATGAGAAGTTATTTAAGGATAACTCACAGCTGCTTAGGAAGAATAAAAATAGGTCCTATCTGCAAAACTCAGATCTTTGATTTACATACTGCAAAAGCTAAAATGGACAAAGATTCAGAAATCTTTTCAGGGATGCTGCCCTAAGAAAACTTGGTTATTATATAATATGAACTCCTACAAATACTAGTATCAGTTCAGTGAAAAACCTGAAAGTTGCAGGTAGTGGATATATTTTTATGGCCCAGAACCAAGTAGGTACAAAAATCAAACCATTCCCAGTGGTCCTAGATATAAACTATGAATGAGCTGTACTAATTAGCTTTCACTTACAAGTGCAAATCAGGTTAATTAAAAATAAACTTTACTACATTACAGCATTGAAGACATCCCTCTCCCTAATTCAAGTACAGATGAATGGATACAGCAAATTTGATCTATATGTGTTCACTGGGTTAATTAAAAGTCGGGCATGCATCTGTAGAACCAGACAGAATTTTTTATTTCTACAATGGCTGTTGGCAACTTGGGATTAAGAAAAAGATGAAGGAAAAAAAGCATCTGATATCTGTTGAAGTTGAAAGATTCTTTACACTAGGAAATCTAAAACACTGCTGACATGAGAAATGCTGACTCTCAAGCAAAGCATTCCACATCCTGTCCTCTGCACTGCCTTTTTTTTTTCCATGAATACTGCTGTGTCTATGGTACAAACAAGCCTGAAGGCATGAACTCATTCTGGATTAGTTTATTGTCAGCCTCTTGTTTAGAAATGTCAGCAGCACTGAAAGCAAAATGACTAAGTAAATCTCTAATTCTTACGATGATCTTGTTGACAGAGACTTTAAATACACCTTCAGAAGTCCTGGATTCTCTCTCACCTTTCCTGGAATATTCTTTGAAGAGATCACAAATGATGCATTCCCTAATGTGGTACATAATCCCTTCATGTGGGAACTGTGTGTCAGGAAGAAATGTTAAGCAGATCTCCTCTATTTGGGGAATACCATAAATCACCTCATTCAGCAAAAATTCAAGCACAACCATGTCTTAACCTGCCTCACAGAGGCAGCAGTTTTATTGTGCTTTATATTCCTCCTCCTTTCCACTTCAGTGGCATGAAATAGTAATTTTGATGCAAGAAAACACAATGTCCATGAGGAAATGCTTTTCAAGAATGCTTCCTCCACTACACTTTTGACAAACAAATGGTTGTGCTCCCACACCGGTGACCTCCAAGGCAGCACCAAGCAGGACATCAGAATACCTGAACACTGCTGGACAAAGAGGCTGAAGATGGGAGGACAAACAGTTCTGCCCAGTGACCCCTCGGTCACCTTCAGTCCATAGAACTCAATGTGACCCCAAAATGGCAACATTCACACCTGGAACTGGACAAGATCGATTCTTGCTGGATTTCTGCCATCACAATGCGAAAGGATGTTAAAAGTAGATGAGAACTGCAGGAGGTGAATCCAGTGCAAGAACAAGAAGCTGGCACTTGTAAACTCCATGCCAATCTTAGTTATTCCAGTGGACTATGAAATACAGTCGAAGATGACGAGGCCTCTGCCTCAGTAAGGCTAAAAAGTCTATGCTGTCTTATTCATAAAGCTAAGATAATTAAGCAGTAATTCTAATTATGTTTCAGCCACTACTTTTCTTATAAAACCTGCTGAGTAATTTAACATACCCCAGAATGAAAACAAAACAGTGAAAAATACGCTTCTTTAAAGTTGCGGTCTTCACTTAAAGAAAAACTGTTGGGGAATATAAAACTAATTCTTAGTACTATCACAAGTATAAGAGAAGAATAAACTTTAATTATCTCACTGTTATAGTTTTCAATAAAGATTTATTAGCAATCAGTTCCAACTGACAGCAGTTTGAAATCTTTCAATGCTGAATTTAGGATGAGGAAATATAAAATCCATTTGATTCCAAGCGAAAGAAGATATTTTTAAATAAAACCATAGGTGCAGAATGCCCTGCATCGCCACAAGATTAATCTTTCTGAAATAAAACAACAATAAAAAAAGGCATGTATAAAACAACATAATCTAAATACAAGTACCTTAATCATGAGTGTAGTTTAATTGTGTATTTATCATTAGCAACCCAAGGTTGGCAGTCTAAAGCTTAGTAACCTAAAGAAAAATTAATATGTGTTTTTCCAGCACCTGTTTTGAGGAAGAGTCAAACTTTCTGAATTTGAGCTTTATCATATTTGGGAAACAGATCAGATCATGGCTTCAGATAAAATCTTTCCTCATCAGAAAGCACCTGACATTCCAAATCAACTTGTCTCAGATTACAGCAGCTCAGCATTCAGTGCTGAATTTTGAGTTGAACAGAACTCATCACTTTAATGCCAAAACAAAATCATCCAGCTGGCTTCCCACTCAGAAGCAAGTGAGCAAAGCTGAAACTGTTCTGAAATTTCACTGTCAGCATATTTTGGTATTAACAGTCATCTCTTGTTGAAGACATTCTGATTTCGCTCCTCACTACTCTCTTGATTTCATGTCAGAGGAAGAAATATGCCACTGATGTTGTCAGATTGATAACAACAACTTTGTTTTGGAGGGAGTGAATGCACCTGAAATCAGAGTGAAAAGCCATTTTTTTCTTCACATGCACTTCTAAAAGACAGAGAAGCTGCATGAACCTACATTGTCTTACCACCGTACCTGCAAAATCTATAAAGAAGCAAGTGTTGCAATTTCTTCAAGTGACAGAATAATAAATATGAGAGAAGTGAGCTATTCTGCCATGCTTTACTGTAAACAGATTCTTATTTACCTTTTGATACGAAGTCATTTGGAACTGAAAGATAGAAGACTTTCACTCAGCTCAGGTATGGTGCACTAGCTGAGATCTGATTATGAGTTGAAGAAAAATAGGGGGGAATGATATGCTCTCCTCCTCCATCTTTTGGAAGTTTGAACACATATTTTAACACTTGAATAAAATATTACTCTGTTTTTATTATACCTGAATGCTCACTTGCAGTGCTGTGCTGAGCAGTTTCATTTGAATATTCCACAGATGGTGTTACCTCTCAAAGTATCAAAGTATCACCAAGGATTTTGCTATTATTAAGACACTGGAAAAAGGTTCAGTATCATTTCAGCCAGCTGGTTGGTAAAAGGAAAAGGAAGTTTATTTTTACCTCCTCCCATTACTGTCTCTTTCCCAAATGATTTTTATCTTACTGAAAGGCTGGAGTTGTTCCCCCAAATTTTCTCCTGCTGGAGAAAATGTCAAATGAGAATCAGTCATGGGAAAACCCCAACTCCCTCTCTGCAACACACAGACCCACCTTGCACCTCTGCTCTGCTCCAACATGTGGTTGAAAGAGTGGGGTGTGCTTTCAGATGGCAGAACAGCAAAGATGGAGCACAACCCATCAGAATTCCCCTTACAGATCCACTGCTGGATTGGAGAAGACAGACATACAAGCAGCATCTCCTTCCCTGAAGAGGAAGTGGTCAAGGAAAAGGCAGAGAACAAACAGGCAGTGAAAAGCAGGGACAAGAAATGGGTAACACCGGAGGCACCTGCGTAGCAGGAAGCTCTTCCTAGACGGGGGCAAAATCACTGAAACAATACCGTCTGCAAAGCTGACAGTGCTGCATGGAGGAGGGGCTGTCATCTGCTTCTGGTGCTGAATAATGCTGAAACCTGCCCCACTCATCAACCCCAACGTTAAACATTCTGGCAGTAAGATGGACACGTGGCAGACCTCATAAAGGAACAAACAAGTGACACTGCTGGTGACATATCTAAATGACACTGCTGGTCCAAAAACATACAACTAACAGACACTTTATACTGCCATTATATATATATATATATATATATATATATAAG